>OV049862.1:10897500-11012500 GCA_920104075.1 Melanargia galathea
CGCACGCGCACGCGCACGCGCACGCGCACGCGCACGCGCACGCGCACGCACACGCACACGCACACGCACACGCACACGCACACGCACACGCACACGCACACGCACACACACACGCACACGCACACGCACATACACACACACACACACACATACACACACACACACACACACACACACAGACACGTCAAACTTATAACACCCCGTCGTTTTTTCGTCGGGAGTTAAAAATAGTAACGTCCAACAAAGCCTCCTCTTATTGAATAAGTGTTCTTTAGCTTACATAGCTCTTCTTCAATTAAAGGCAATTGGTTCATCATCTAATATCATTCCGACGGTGCGGCTTTGTGGATCATTTATTAAAATTCCTACTATAATACAGGCACCATTTTTTCTGTTTTCAATCAGTATTTACAAAAAATTTGGAAACATAGTGTGCACTACGCAAATTTTAATACTAACAATGATTTTAAGAAAATGAATATTGATTTACGTTTTTCTGTAGCATTAAAAAATTACCTGTCACCAAGGTATAAGCAAGGATCATACCTGACGGCGTTAGAGATTACCTGCATTCACTCACGTCACTTTGTGTCGGTACATCGAATCGCCTCTTCAGCTCAGTTCTTTGAATCAGGCCACAAACCCTAAATGTGACTAAAATATTTCAGTGTCAGAAGATTGTAATACTTCCTACTTGATTAAACAGCCCTCGAACAAAATGCTATTATAACTTCACTTCAAAGTGCCTTCTTTCAACATAGTCTGCCTATTTTCCTTTTCTTATTATACGATATTTAAAAAGTTTTCCACTTTTTATAAACTACTTACAGAAAGTTCTATAAACAGCCTTGCGTTCCTTAACCAGATGCAAAGCCACTTTAGTTTAGTTTGTAGTCAGGTCGAAACTACCGCTTAGAGGTATTCAAATGTTCATGAAAATTTGGTTAAGAGAGCTGGTTTTCGGCTTTTGTTTGTATGACAAAGTTTATGGTATTCAAAAAATTTAATATTGGTAGGGTTGAACGATAAGGTTACTAAGTAATGCAAAATACACATATAAATATGTATATAAATCAATCGACATTAATCAAATCAGGATGAATTTAGTACCTTTGCCAATCCGTCACGAGCCCAAAATAACCGCGTGTATGTGGTATCAATATAAAATGCCTAAGTTAACATGATATACACATATCGTTATTCAATCGTAAAGGGTCTAAAGAGATTGTGGAGGATGCGTAAATACCTTCTCAATAGGAAGCGGGTTTTGAGGTTTCGGATAAAATATGATTGATTGACTTTTCAGGTCTATTTCACCTTTCATCCATTCATCGAGCACCGCTTTTCATTAAATCGAAGAGAGAAATGATACGGTATATAGTTACGTACTGAATCACACCTGCACCTACCTAACTTTTACTAGGCCATAGAGTAGTATCCATAAAGAGATATATAAGTTATTCAATCATATGATCCAAGAGTTAAACCCAGGGTCCCCCTTACTAAATTATTTTATTTAAACAAATTTTAATAAATCAATTGACGCTTTACTTTATGAATCGTATTTCCAAGTTGAAACTGCTCTTTACATTAATTTGCACTTGATCTAAGTTTCAGGTTGGGTACTCAACGAGCTTAGACCAAAGTATCTTTGATTCAGACAACATTACCAATTTTCATGCAAAAGCGTAACCATCGTTTGTTTAAAGCAAACTAGCATATCGATAGCTCTTCTAAATTGGATAGTGAATACGATTGCAATTTGCAATACTCTGTACACAAAAAAAAACACAATTTCCGCCTCGCATTTTCTTTGCCGTTATCAATAGATAGGTTCGCTCACCATTATAATACGTAACAGAAGTTTAAAAATTTTCATTCTTATTTCAACATTGATTCATCAAACTCAATGTTTTTTTTTTAGAAACTGTATCAGCTGTTTGTCAGTTTATAGTAAAAAGCTGTTTATCAGTGTGTAGTTTAAAAGTGACGCGGGCTCAAAGATTGGTAGGTATGTAAATCTTTACGACCGTGTAATTTTTTTTATACAAAACTAGCTTCTGCCTGCAGCTTCGCTCGCGTGAATTTCGGGTTGTCACAAATCCCGAGGGAATCGTGGATTTCCGGTTCCAGTTCACGCTCCTTTTTCCAACCTTTATACCTACCTACTCTCAGAAGTTTGCTATAGTAATCTACCTATAGATGTAGCTATAGATTTCGGTGTTTTAAAATCCCGTGGGAACTGTGGATTTTTCCAGGATAAAAAGCCTATGTGTTAAGTCGGGGCATAATATTAGTGTGATATATAACAATGTTTCTATAGACTCGTTTGTAATGATTATGTAATTAAATCTACCTACACTATAAGTAACAGTTTAATGATCATTTAATTTTGTTTACTACCAACGTATTTGTAAGCTGCTAAGTGGACGCTTACAGCTAACGAGCGTCGCTTCAGCATTCTTCACCACAATTTACACTTAGAAATGTTCATTGAAGTGCAGAGCACTTATTTCGCATCACTAAAGCGCTATCTTAAATTGCCATAATGTTCTTTAGTGACACTCAAAACTGGAATAGAAATGAAAAAACTTAAAAAAATAAATGCCTTGGAATTCTTTAAAATTTCAACTAGGTAAGGTTAGGTCTTTGGAATAAGTTTGCATATAAATTGGATAAAAATCGAGCAGACCAATTTTTTCAACCTAAAAACTACTAACTAAATTGTAAAACTTTCATGAATTAATAAAAGAAAAAAATTGAATTCCGAAAACATTAAGTAGATCGTAGGGTGCATCATAATTTTATATAATTAGTTTATGAGGTACATAATAAGGTACAATTGTATCAACTTGCTGCCAGTAACTTGGCATTTGTCAATAAATTGGTAGGTAGTAGCACAGTGTGCTTAGTCTAAAGCGGAGCACTCGAAAACGAACTCGAAAACTATTGATCGATTTCAGAGTAAAATAGACCTAAAATGGCTTGTATTAAGGTTTGAGTTCGCCAATACATTCAGCACTGTTCGAATGCTGAATGTATTGGCGAACTCAAACCTTAATACAAGCCATTTTAGGTCTATTTTACTCTGAAATCGATCAATAGTTTTCGAGTTCGTTTTCGAGTGCTCCGCTTTAGACTAAGCACACAGAACACATAATAGTACCTTAACGGTAATAAATAAAGGATGGATGAAGTTCTTTAGCTGAAAATCTTTAGGCGTTATTGGGTTTCCAAATTGAAATTTCCAACAAATTCCACATCACTGCGTGATTAACAAATCAGGATTCGGTGTTCCCCGAATTGCAGTTAAACTGAATATCGGCGGTAAAATTTGCCGGAAAAAATTAAAATTCATTTCACACGTCTGCGTCGCTTCGTTGGCTCGGACTGGCTTCGTCATTTTTCGCATCAATTTTAAATCTGTAAGAATAGATCTTCACTAATAAAAATGCTAGTGCGAATTGTTCTTCAGAATAGATTGGGTATCTACTGCCAAAACGGTCAGATAACGTTGAAATCTATACTCTATACTAATATAATAAAGCGGAAGAGTTTGTTTGTTTGAACGCGCTAATCTCAGGAACTACTGGACCGATTTCAAAATTTCTTTCACCGTTGGATGGCAGTGATCCTAGAGTGCTTCACCCGTGGTACATTAGCCTATAAAGGCTAATGTACCACGGGTGAAGCCGGGGCGGACCGCTAGTAAATATATAAAATAGATATTATGTCACATAAGAAATTTTATAATCGTTTTTAATTATTATTTATTACACACAAGCGGACACTCGCGACTTCGTTCGCGTGGATATTGGTTTTTAAAAATCCCGTGGGAATCATTTTATTTTTCCTAAGCTCCTTTGAGCTCATACCTTGCTAAAAACTGTTAAAAGTTCACTGGCGGATGTTTAGGTAGATCAAAATATAAACATCCACCAGTGAAAGTCCCATCAAAATTGATCCAGCCTTTCAGAGTATACCCTGTAATCTACAAAGTATCTCCTTTCTAACAAAAAAAGAATGAATGAAATCGGACCACGCGTTAATGAATTACAGCTTCTTACACATTTTAACTTTCATCCCCTCTCCCAAGGGAACCATGCTGAATTTCGGGATAAAAAGTATCCTATATGTTACTCCGTAGTATGAACTTAATTCATGCCAAGTTTAATTTCAATCCATTCAGTACTTTTTCGTGATGCGCGCACAAACATACAGACAAACAGACAAACAGATAAACAGACAAACAGACAAAAATTTCAAAAATAGGTCTTTTACGTTCTATTACTTATCCCTAACATCCCCCAGTTATTATTTTGCAAAAATCTTTAATGTCTGTATACGCCAAGTCTACGATTTTATTATATGTACCTATAGATGTATAGATTAGATATCTATGGTTCTACTATGTCTAAATTGCATTGTACACAATTATAGATTTTTGTAGGTGTGGTAGATACATTATTATCTATATACATACATATAATAAATCGTAACTATATTTTGGTTTTTGCAAGTTTTTTACAGCAAATTGACATAAAAAAATATGTAAATATTCAGAAAGGAAAAGAAAAGTTTACTTACTTGTCTTCATTTAATTAATTAAGATATTCAGTGAAAAGGATTGGCTGCAAAGAGAGAGTTTCAAAGAAATTTGAAGTGACTCGCCTTCACTAATATTTGTTGTATACTAATTAAAATTAATTGCCTTTTTGTCACATCGGCAATAATTAAAATTGCGCCTTTCAAGTAAAAAACAATACATCCTTTGTTCGAAATACGAAAGCAGAAACACCGATACTTTAATTTTTTGTTAATATTTTATCCCCTGTTTATTACCAATAGCTTTATTAGTTAGATCTTTAGAATTAACTAAGACAATTAGGTTCCGGAAACGGTACCATTAGCAAAAAAGTCCGGATTTTCGCTCATTTTCATTGGTCAATAACGCTACATTTCTACGTATAACGAATAATAATAAATAATAAAACTTATAACGAGTATTAATAGTAATTTGAAAAAATAACGGAGCATGAATCAGGATCTTACGCTTACAAGGATATTGGCTATCCTATGTCCAGCAGTGGACAGCTTGAGACGACGACGACGATATTTTATTCAGTGGATCTAGCTAAATGTAGGTATTAGCAGATTCTGGTAGCCATAGTATTGTGATATTTTCTAACTATTCCTTCAAATAAGATAGATATTTATCCGAGATATTATCTGCAAAACGCGGATTACTTTGCGAACCACAATTTTCTAAGAATAAAATGCTAATACTGAATCTGCATAAATTCAGATAATAATATCTAGAACTTACGCGATTGAATGGAAGTGCATTGAAAATATATGAGTGAGATATTATAAGAAAAATATCAAACAATGTTAATATTACTTATAGCAACGGCCGCTTTCCTATAATAAAATATGCATAATGTGCATAATAATATGTACCTTACATAAAAATCTGAAAAAAGAAAAATAGCAATAACGCTACGCGTACAAATAATAGGATCCAAAGATGCCGTCAAATGCTGTTTTCGTCATAATACTTAATAATAAATTATTTCATAATATAAATTATCTGGCATTTTTCGGATTGTACCTATTGAACATTGTTATAATGTGGAAGGCAAATGATCACCACATCACAGACAATACTTCTGCAGAGTTGTCGTTCTCAATCGTTGATACGTCCCTGGTAATTTTTTTTCTAGGTAAATATTATTAATAATTATATCATTCAGAAGAGCTTACAATATTTATATTTGTAAGTATGGTATTATAGTACATTCAGATCGGCTATCAAATAGGCAAGCCAAGCGTGAACTAGTCAAGCAGGAATATAAACCTTTAGTATTTCGCCTATCACTATAAATACTAAAGGTCTTAAAACCTTTTAAAACTTCTCAGTTTCGTAATCCTTTTTAGCGCTCCGCTTAACTCTGATATAAAATTCAGGTGTGGAATTTCTATTTTTGCCTTACGCCTAATATTAAATTCCTTTGCCTCGACTTTTAAGTTCCTACGTGGAAAAGTAGCATATCAACTTTTTTATTAAGTAGGTACTCGTAAATAAGAGATTATGAATATGTTTATATTTGACATGTATTTGACCATTATTTTTTCTTAACCTCTTTTATTCAGAGTAAAACTGTTCTTTAAAATTTTACAACTTTTCAGGTGTTAACTTATTTTAAACGTTTACCTACAGATTATGTTTATATACTCGTAGTAGATAACATGTTTTTGGAATATGATAGGTACATATTAATTTAATCAGTACAAGCGGATACCCGCGACTTCGTTCGCGTGGATTTTGGTTTTTAAAAATCCCGTGGAAATTTTGTTCTTTTCTAAGCTTCTTTGAACTCATACCTTGCTAAAAACTGTTAAAAGTTCACTGGTGAATGTTTAGGTATATCAAAATGTTAACATCCGCCAGTGAAAGTCCCATCAAAATCGATCTAGCCTTTCAGAGATTAGCCGGTAATTTTTAAACTATCTCCTTTCTAAAAAAAGAATGAATGAAATCGAACCACGTGTTAATGAATTAAACAGCTACGTACACATTTTGACTTTCATCCCCTCTCCCAAGGGAACCGTGCGGAATTTCGGGATTAAAAGTATCCTATTACCTATATATTACTCCGTAGTATGAACTTAAATCATGCCAAGTTTCATTTCAATCCATTCAGTAGTTTTTGCATGCGCGCACAAACATACAGACAAACAGACAAGCAAACAGACAAAAAATTCAAAAAATAGCTTTTTTACGTTCTATTACTTATTCCCCAGTTATTATTTTGCAAAAATCTTCAATGTACAGATAGGGCAAGTCTACGATTTTATTATTATGTAAGTATATAGATATTGTAAACAACTGAATTGGATTTTCCTAAGTCACTCACTTTCACTGATAAAAAGTCACAAACAAAACAAATAAATAAAAGAAAGGTCATTTGAAATTAAAAATTCCGGGACTAGATATCGCCTAGAGTGTGATACGATTGCATCGCAGCATCACTAATGAGATAACTGGGTTTTGCGCCAAGCTGACTGCTTCACGGATCTCACCCCGGAGGCTGTGTCGCTTATTGAGTTGACTCGTAACCACCGACAGTTCCATGGACACACATTATAACAATTTATATATAACTAGCATCTACCCGCGGCTTCGCCCGCGTGAATTTCAGTTTTAAAGAAATCCCGAGGGAATCGTGGATTTCCGGTTCCCGTTCCCGCTCTCTTTTCCAACCTTTATACCTACTTTCAAGGAAGTTCGCTATAGTAATCTACCTATAATAGCTGTAGCTATAGATTTAGGTTTTTCCAAAATCCCGTGAGAAGTGTGGAATTTTCCAGGATAAATAGCCTATGTGTTAAGTTAGGGCATAGTCTATTCAAAATTTCAGCCAAATCGGTTCAGTACTTGTGGCATTAAAGAGTAACAAACACACACACACACGCACGCACGCACGTTCTCACTCTCATACCACACTTTATAATATTAGTGTGTCAACAGGCCGTCGAAATGTGGTCGAAATATTCGTTTTTTTTAAAGTAAGTAAGTACTAACTAAAATAGTGAAAACTAGTTTAAACGTTTTAGTGTCTTCTCTACCCAAACAGTCCAAATACCGCGGAGTAAGTGGGCGAGCGTTTACTGCTCTACAAAGCCAATCCAATTGCAGCGACAACAGCCTGATTGCTTCAGCATTTGTCCTAAATAACTTTCAAGTGCGACTCAAAGTTAGTTGTAAATAATGTTAATTCATTTTCACAGCCACGTTTTGCTATCGTATTAGGATTTATGTTTAGCAACTTTAGTATTACCTTTGTAAATGAGTTTTCATTCGTAGAACAAGATTTCGTAGATGAACTACCTACTAAAGATGATACGCACATAGGGCGGAACTAAGCGTTCGGCTTGTGACGCATCTATCCTTCTTTGTTTTCTTATGACGTTATCACGTAAAATTATCGCCCGTAAATCGACTTTACAGGCAAGCCATTTTTTTTTTTAAATAAATTTTTCAGGCAAACGAGCAAACGGATCACCTGATGTTAAGTGATTACCGCTGCCCATGGACATTGGCAGCACCAGAGGAATCTTATGCGTTGCCGGCTTTTGAGGAGTTTGTTGATCCTCCCCTTGAAGAACCCTATAATATCGAAGTTATGTGGAAAAACCACCGAAGTGAGATTGCTTCCACAGTTTTAGAATGGTGGTGCACCCAACGCAGTGTTCGAAGATGTTACACTAGGTGGATGGACATATCCAAGCGGCCTCTGCTGGACACAAGTGGCACAAGATCTGTTTAGGCGTACATTATAAAGATGGACGTCTACCGGTATCACAATCAGTACCCTTAGTCTAACATTTTAAACTTTCAAAAAGTTTTGCGTATCGTTTGGTCACGCGTTTTGCTAAACGGATAGTTTTTAAAACTCAAGTGGTAGTCCATGCAGTGAAAATCACGTATGAAAAACTAGACGTGTAAACATGACTCGATCGGAAAATGATAGTTTTGGGGCAGTTATTCTCTCTCTTCTCTCATTCGCAAAAAAGTGCGACAGATATACGCTGGCGTTTTATCGAATTTGACATTAGTTTCTTCGTTTTTTGACGTATATTTGACAGAGTCATAGAGACAGTTCATTACGCAGACTATGTTATGTAACTCTATGGTAATTTGTTAAAGACAACTAAAACTTATTTCTAAAACAGGGCATACCGTTAAAATTTGTAACGTTAACTCAATAACAATTAACGATAATATAAAAACGGTTGTCAATATTTAGCGGTATTTTTGCTTCTTTTTGCGTTAAGTAAATCTTTTTAACGTTTTTATGTTTATATGCTAATTTATGTTTATTTTACTGTTGCCATAATAACTTTTAATAACGGTAATTTTGTGTCCTTAAGGAACAAGCTTAAAATCTTTAAAGTGCCAATATTATTCGAAAGCTACGTGAAAATGTTTACCGTTAATGATTAATCGTAAAAAATATTTTAATTATAGGGATGTGAGTAGTGAATTTGAGTAAAAAAATCGATTAATTAAAAATCGAGTATTCACTTTTCAATATTAATCGATATAGGAAAAATCGATTTTTCTTAAAAGAAATAATCGTTTTTGTGAAAAATTTGATTATTAATTATATTATCCGAACAAGCTATATTTTAAGAAAAATTAAACAGACTTCAGTCCAGCAATCTCAATCGGTGTACCTACCTACCAATCAAAAATATTAATGCCATATTTGTACATTTATGCATGTAACTTCGTACATAAGAATGATAACTGCAGGTGTTATATACTAAAACCTTTTTGAATGTATGTAGATTACGATAGTAAAAAAATCATCAGAATCGGTTCATTGTTTTTTGAAATATTGTTGGGTTTTTGTCAAGAAATTATCAATAGCAGCCCCGAGATTGGAAGTTCGAGTCCCAGATTGGACAAAACAAGGTTTTGTCAGTTGTGTTTGCGCGCACTTTTGCGCACTATAACATCTCCTACATCGTTGACTAGCCTCCTTTGGGATTGGCCACCGTGGCCGATCTCTACGTCTTTCGTCAAGATTCATTCAGTGGCTGTGCCGTGAAAAGATAACTGACCAACAGACAGAGTTACATTCACATTCATAATAGATATGAGTAGGTATTTATGAATTTTGAGTGACGACAAGGAACTATGCAAATAGTGCAACTGCAAGCCTATAAAGGTACTCACACGGAAAGATGGAAGATCGTAAGATTTGTCGAGTAAGTAAGAGAAGTTGTAAGATCAGTTTTCAATACCGACGCAAATTATCGCGTTGCACGTAATTTTTCTGGTTCCATCGCCGTTGAAATTTTTTTGATGTTGGTTAAAAATGCCTGCTTTTCTATAAATAGTAATAATATTATATTATCAACTAGCTTTTGCCCGCGGCTTCGCCCGCGTGAATTTCGTTTTTTCACAAATCCTGAGGGAATCGTGGATATCTGGTTTCCGTTTTCGCTCCCTTTTCCAACCTTTATACCTACTTTCAAGGAAATTTGCTATAGTAATCTACCTATAGCTGTAGATATAGATTTCGGGTTTTTGAAAATCTCACGGGAACTGTGGATTTTTTCAGGATAAAAATAGCTTATGTTTTAAGTCAGAGCATAATCCATCTCTATTCAAAATTTCAGCCAAATCGGTTCAGTAGTTGCGACGTTATAGAGTAACAAACATCCAAACATCCACACTTTCACATTTATAATATTAGTAGGATAATATTAGTAGGATTTATCAAAACAAAAATTAAATACAATGATAAGTATAAAAAATAACCAAAAACATTTTATTAACTTTAAACAATAAAAAAAAAAACTAAAAATAATATTTGCCACAAATCATATTTGCCATGTAACATTTTATTAGAATCAAAATAAAATGAAACTATAAGTTTAGTACAAGAAATAAAATAGCAACCTTTTGACTTCAAAATAAAGTATCTACAAAACAAATCTTTTTAAACTTTAAATCTAAACAAGAAAAAAAATTGTTTCCACAAGTATCAATTAAAACTTGAAATTAACCTAATTTTTGAAATCGATTCTATCGAATGATAACTGATTTTTTAAAAATCGAATATCATTAAAAAATCAATTTTAAAAAATCGATTATTGTCAAACCGAGTGATCGGTTTTGTTGGCAATAAGTAAGATTGTAAGTTATATTAAAATAAGTATTAAGAAAAAATTAAAAAAAAACGATTATTATAAAAATCGATTATTTTCACATCCCTACTTAAATAAAGTTTTTGTATAATATATTGTATTGATAACAAAATTATTAATTTATGTTAATTGATATTTTTGTAGATTCTATGAGGTATCAAAAATGCTAGAACCCAGAGTCAAACTTTAAACTAGTTATTAAAAAAATTGAGTATGAGTAGTTATGGTGGATTTATGTCAAGGTTATCTGTGATTTGTGTAGAACAAAACAAAACAAAAATGAAACTTTTGATTTGTATCAATTAACCACAGAACACCCCATCTCATCTGGGGATCATCCTCGATAGGCACCTAACAATGAAGCCAGGCTTCATGATGACCAACAAGCAAGGGCGGCCACCGTCCATCGCCCAGAACTCACCCTGCTGTGTGTGAAGGAGTTTACAAAACCTTCCGCCCAAGACTAAAAAATGTAACCACACAAAACTGCTGGTTCAGGCAAGGGAATCCAAAGAACGGCGTGCAAGGATAACAATGCATTCATCTTTTAACGAGGAGTCTGCGGTCACAGTGTCTTCATCCAGCGAGTGGACTTTAAGACTCCAATGCTAGTGAACATATTATGTGTTGTGATCTCAGAGTTTAATGAACGTACTTATTCAGCGTGTTCTCACTTCTCAAGTGCTTTGGATTTGTTAGGGGTCGGTACCATATAATATTATGAAGTCTGGAATGGTAAAAAGTGGATTGAAACAAAACTGTCAAGACGTAATGTATGTTCTTTCATTAAAAACAAATCTTTTTTCTGTTGGTTAATGTTTAAATTCATGAAATATCCTTTATATTTCATGAAAAGTGATCAAAATTATTGTAAAATTTTTGTTTCATAACAGTGTATGAGCATTTGCTAAGAGGTTACTTATTAGTACTAAATTATATAAATTAATTTTTAGAATGGAATTACCTCCTGCTAATTATATTTCTAGTTTAACTGAGTGGCATGAAAAGTTTGTCATCAAAATTATCAATATGTTAAAAAGTATCTTGATCTTTACAACAATAAGGGCCTGTTTCACCACCTTCTGGTAAGTGTCGGACAGCCTAAACATAAGTTTTGTCACTTTCTTACTTTGTGTCAAGTGACTAAGACAAAAGTTGTGACTAAGCTATCCAATACTTATCATAAGGTGGTGAAATAGGCCCTTCGTATGAAAATTCAAAAGTTTATTCTTGTAAATCCTGTTTACAAGGCAAAAAGCACATAATTACCTAGTCATCAAAATTATCAATATGTTAAAAAGTATCTTGATCTTTACAACAATAAGGGCCTGTTTCACCACCTTCTGGTAAGTGTCGGACAGCCTAAACATAAGTTTTGTCACTTTCTTACTTTGTGTCAAGTGACTAAGACAAAAGTTGTGACTAAGCTATCCAATACTTATCATAAGGTGGTGAAATAGGCCCTTCGTATGAAAATTCAAAAGTTTATTCTTGTAAATCCTGTTTACAAGGCAAAAAGCACATAATTACCTATTCAATACCCCGGTGAGTTGATACATGCTGGCTTATGTGGGCATATAGAGTCTAATTCTATCGGTGGATCTAGATATTTTTTGTTGCTTAAGGATGACATGTCAAGTTAAAGATTTATTTATTTCATTAAACATAAAAATGAAGTTACTAAAACAACATTTACAAAGTTGCATAAAATCAATTAAAAATCATACTGAAGATTCTGTTTTTGAGAACTTTATATAATATTTTTACTGTTGTTGTAGTATATCATATTATTTAAATTAACATTTTATTTATTTTGTTATTTTTACTTTTGTTAACCTCAAATGAATATTATAATTGTAAAATATATAATTAATAATATATTAAAATTAAGATACATACTACAATATATTATGGTTTATTTTGGTTTTTTTTGGTTGCTTAATATATTGTATGTATGATACAATATATTAAGCAACCAAAAAAAATTAGGTACAATTTGTTTTGGTTGCTTGATAAATAAAATTATATAATTCTATAAGTTTGTATGTCTGTAAGTTTTAAGTATTAATAGTAATAAATAAATAAATAAAAGGTTTTTACTTTATTTGTCCCCGGAATGACTTATTAAATACCATTATTTGTAGTTATGTCAATATATTATGACAAAGTAAAATAAAACAATAAAGATAGTTTTATGTATTTATAGGTATTTACTTGACTAGATATTTAGTTACTTAATTTTATTAGGTATTTAATTTGTTACATAATATATTATCTTAAAGTCTGATTTACACCCGCCAGCTGCAGATATTGAGGACTCTGACTATTTTTCAAAGACTTGGACACTGAAGACAGGCGACAGCTCTAGCTGATGCTCTAGTGATGTGCTACCTGTAAATATTAATAGTTTAAGTTTAATTTTAGCTTCAAAAACAATTTCAATGAGTAGTAGGTATTTCTGAGGTTGAAGAATCCTAATTAATTAATTAGTAGGTAGGTAGGTTTAGATACATGAGGTTAAATGTAATTGTGTTTAGGATATTGAAAATAGGTAGGCAAGTTGCATGTACATAGGTAAATGGCAAAGTATGCAAATGATACTTAGTCAAAATATCATTGAAATAACTTCTATGTACCTATCTATATACTTTTTTAATAAAAAAAAGCTTGTCCTGACTGACTGACTTGTCAACGCAAAGCCTAAACCACTGAAGTTAGAAACTTGAAATTTTGACAGTAGATTCCTTGTATGACTGCCCGGCACACACTAAGAAAGGATTATTGAAAATTCCATCCCTAAAAGGGTTAAATCAGGGATGGAAGTTTATATGAAAAGTCCGTCATTTTTCAATTAGTAATATCCATAAAAATTGGTTGGTTAGGGTTAAAAATAAAGACTTAAGTGATATATAATTATTATTAAAAATTTCACCCCAAGAAAGGTAAACTTTACTATTATAGGTACATATAATTATTTTGTACGTGTGCTTTTCACCTAACTCCTCCTTAATGGCTGGACCGTTTTAGATGAAATTTTGTGTGTATATTTCAATGGGTTCCTGGATGTTTAGAAAATACAATTGGACCCGGTAGGTCGCGCTGCTGTCAATTTAATTTGCAAGTCTTTCACACCTACACTTTAACACCTACACTATTTATAGGGATTTGGGAATTATCTATTATAATGAATTCATATGGTAAGTACAAAGCATATAGTCTCATTGAACTACATGTCCCAGCTCTTTAATCCTGATGTTGCAGGGACACTACTAAACTAGGGGGATTTGGGAATTAATTCATACCTATTGTAGATACCAAGCATAGAATGGAAGAACGTCAATCCAGTTTTACACATTATGGGTGATAAATTGTAGGTGATATAAAGTTCACCGGTTGTATGAGGAGTATGAAGAGCCAAGACTTTGTCTACGTCGATTAATACAAATATTAATCCACGTAGACAAAGTCTTGGGTTAGATACCTAGGTACCTACCTACTTAAAAAGTTAAGAATATTGAAACTGACTTTTTCATACAATTTTGGGGAGAGAAATGTATCTAGGTTTTTGTCTTTGTACATGAATCAGCGAAATAGCGAATCATTAAAGTAAAGATAGAAATTTTAACAAACGAAAGTGCCTACCTATCTACTTATGTAATAAGCAGAGTCAGAATAATATAGGTTAAGTATATTGTAGCTATACTCATAGTCATATTATGTCTTAATGTATCTAAGGTACTCATACCAAATGATTTGACTGTCTTACCTCTCTCGACTTTGTTAAATTCTTCTTTCACATTGAGAAAACTCTCTTTTAGAGCCACTCTTTCTAGAGGGGTGGGTCACTCTTCAAACTGCATCCACACGTAAACCGCGAAGGTGTGTTATGCGTGGCGGCGGTCGTCGGCAAAGTTGTTACTTCAGCTACCCAAAGTCACTCTAGAAGCCTAGCAGGCCACCCAAGTTGCCGAGAACTTCTTGAATTGAGGCTGGTGATCCCAGGGTGGGTTACTCTTACACTACACAAGTGGTTCATCCGAGAAACACAACACAAACAACAACGCGCGCCGCTGAGGCTTTCCCTCATCGCAGTGGTTAGCTTTCACAGCTTCTGTGATTATTTTCCATACCTCCGTGGGCAAAACAACATAATATCACCGAGCTCTCACGGATTTTTTTCGGTGAGTTTCAATACGAGTATCGAATCGTGTATGAATACGAAAATGACGTCATTTTTAGTGATGTGCGGAATCGATTATCAATAATCGATTAATCGATTATTAAAATGATCGATTGCAATCGATTATGATTTTGCATAATCGATCATGATCGATTATAAAGATATACGTTAATTACCAAACTTTACTACCAGCTTTCTGTTATAGCGGCACGCTATGATGGCCGGTTTGACACATTACAATAGTGATGTGGAATGTCAATTTATTCTCGAACAAAAAACAATTAAGTTTTGTTTTTGTACCTGATTAAATAGGTTTAATAAAACAAAAATGTATATGTTTATTTAATTTATTTGAACGAACTGAATATTTGAACGAAAATGAATATACATACTTTATATGCACACAAGAAACATATGAATACAAAAGATACCAAAAAAGGTGCCACAAAAGGCCATAATTAATCAGATTCGTCCATACTACTATTTTCACTGTCGTCACTGCTATCATCACATACATTAATAATTATATGTTCGTTTTCTATAATATTATCTATTTTCACATCTCTTTCATAATCTTCCCTTATTAATTTAACAGTTCTATTCACAACCTTTTCCCAGTCTCCTTTAGTCACATGTTCACAAGCTTCTTCTAATAATTTTAGCATTTTTTTTGTGGTAAATGGGGTTTCTGTATTGTGTCTTGCAGCATATCCCTTAATTTGAGCCCACACCAACTCAATCGCATTATACTCACAATGGTAAGGCGGTAACCGTATAACTCTGTGCCCATGTTCTAATGCTATTTCGTCAATGACGTATCGGATCTTGGTTGGTTTGTTTTCTTTTAAAAGACGTACTAATTCCGCTTTTAACATATTCATGTTTGCATCTACGCCATTTTTACGAAGCCATGCGACGATATCAGCTTTCTTTTGGGATTGGGCAGGTGGCTTGTCAATTTGCATCGAGTGGTATGGGGCGTTGTCCATAATTATAATAGATGGTTCAGGGAGGCTACACAACATTGAGGTAAACCATTCAGTAAACTTTTCTCCATTCATGTCTTCATGATAGTCTCCAGTGGTTTTTGACGCAAAAGCCATGAGAGAACCTTCGACAAACCCGTTGATGGTTCCGGCGTGACAAATTATAAGTCGCGATCCTTTTCTTACAGGAACTTTGGAAGTAGATGCTGCTGTGTCATCGTTCCAAGAACGGCCTACAGTATGGTTAGCATTAAGCCATGTTTCATCCAAGAACACAACATTTTGCCAATTTTTGATTTCTTTCACTTGCCGTAAAAAAGTATACCTTGCCATCGCTATATCAAATCTTTCCATCAATATTTTGCGTTTGTTACATTTTTTGTATCGAAATCTAATGGTCTTCAAAATCTTCGTTAAAGAACTTTCCCCACCGAAGAATAATCCAGCTTCCTTCAGTGAATGCACCAACTTTTTTCTTGTTGGATACTCCTTCTGTAAATAGTAGCCGTAAACATGTCTTCGGATAGCATCGGCATCAAAGCTATCGATGCCTACGACTGGTTTTGCTCGTTTTCTCTTTTTTGGTGTGTGAAGTTTATTTTCTTCTGTGCCAGTCTCGCCATATTTTTTTTTAGTTATCCGTCTAACAGTTCGTTGTCCAATATTAAGCGCATCAGCTACGCGTTCAACCACTGACGTTATAGGTAAAATTGGCCCTCCATTTTGAGCTTCACGATCGAAATAGTTACGAAGGCGTATTACGAACTCACGTGTCTGACTATTTAGAACAGTTCTCTGCGTACGTTCGGTCATATCGACGAAATCCACAACAAAGGGCTTGAACAGAGTCCAAATTAACGAGCAAGGGTCAACAGTAATGCAGTATCAATATTTGAAATCCAAAGCCAGGTCAAAACTATATCACAATCGCATTGCACTGACAGTTTATACTTTTCGAAGCAACGTCAATTCGAAACTGCTTTGTTTTTAACCGACTTCAAAAAAGGAGGTTCTGTATTCGACCCGTATGTATGTATGTATGTATGTATGTATGTAAGTATGTTCACGATTATCTCCGCAACTAATGAACCGATTTTGATGATTGTTTCACTATCGTAATCTACATACTTTCAGGAAGGTTTTAGTATATAACACATCGAGTTATCATTCTTACATACGAAGTTATAAGCATAAATGTATACATATGTCACTAATATGTGTTCTGATATTGCCAGACCTATTGCTGAAGTCTAATATAGTTATTCTGTCCAAAGACTTCACTCTGCTACGCCTACGTAACATTAACCTTTTGCAAAAACTTTTGGGCCGAACTCAGTACAGCTGTACTATAGAGTTATTCCTTGGAGTTTGTGCACGGTTATGTGTATTTCCATGCTATGCAAAGCCAAACCGCACGGGTGTGAAACTGGTCGCGTATAGATTGTAAATTACTTTTTAGTCTAGGTCTTCCAAATTATACCTACAAGAGTAGTACGCATATAAACTAATCTTGTGTAGATCGAAAGGTAGGTTAGGTTGGGTTAGAACATTATAAAACCATTCATCTATACTTAGTATGACACATAAAATGCATATATTATGGCACAGGATATTTAATAATAATTAATAATATATAGGTCATAATCTATTGAACATAGTTCTCATTTATATTAATATGAATATAACGAAAACAAATCACTAAAAAGCATAAAATAATTTTTTTCAAAGAAAAATGAACCGACTTCAAACGATTCGAACTTAAAAGTTTAAAATAATTTTTATTCATTTAGATTGACGATTAAACTACCTAACTCAAATAATATATAATTTTTTGAAGTCGGCGCCAAACTTTTTAAGCTAAAACAACTCATACTTTTCAAGTCGAAAATATGCTCCCCGCGTCCCGGACAGCCTCACCCTCCGCGACTCACATTCAAAAGTAGATAGTTACTCTGATTTTACTAACACGAAATGAATGTGGTTTGGCGCTGACTCCAAAAAATTATATATTATTTGAGTTAGGTAGTTTAATCGTCAATCTAAATGAATAAAAATTATTTTAAACTTTTAAGTTCGAATCGTTTGAAGTCGGTTCATTTTTCTTTGAAAAAAATTATGCATTGAGCATTGACGCGAGTTTGCCGGAGGTAGTAGTTGTGCTAGCCAGCGATCCTATGTGACGATCGTATTAGATTCCATTTTTAAAAATTTATTGATATTTTTTTGCGATTTCAGAGGTTTGTCCACATAGTGAAAATTGTTCATATTCACAAGTACATTCACCCCTTAAATGGTGCAAACTGATTTTTCTACACTTGTATACATTTAAGAAATCAATTTAATAAATAAATTTTGAGTCCTAAACCTAAAACTACATTCGATAAAATTTATGAATCTCTGCACATCACTATCGTCAATAAAGTAATACAATTATTTCCTTCAAAGTCGTTATCAATTAATACGGAACTTCATGAGCGGACAAACGTCAAACCGGCCATCATAGCGTGCCGCTAGAGTAATTTGCTTGCTAAAATATAATATGGTTTGGCAACCCTATCATTGCAACATAGTAGATTGTATCATAAGGGAGCAAAATAATATTTTTACGGCGAGGGCGCTTTTTTGAATCCAGAGCGAAGTGAGGGATTGTATAGTAGAATCCCGAGCGTAGCGAGGGATTCTTTAGTACAATCCTGAACGTAGCGAGGGATTCAAAGTACGTCGCCCGAGCCAAAAATATATTGCGCCCGAGTGATACACTCTACTTTTCATCACCCTCTATGAGGAAATAAAAGGCGCCTCATATTTTTAACCCCCGCCGCAAAAACGACGGGGTGTTATAAGTTTGACGTCTGTGTGTGTGTGTGTGTGTGTATGTCTGTCTGTTCCCCCATAGCTCTCAAACGGGTGGACCGATTTGAATGCGGTTTTTTTTGTTTGAAAGGTGAATTAGTCGGGAGTGTTTTTAGCTGTGTTTGTTTGATTAAAATCGGTCCAAGATGGCCGCCGCCACAAAATGGCGGATTAATAATACAAGTATAAATTAAAAATTTAAGAAACCCCCGACATTCGCCATTTTGTGATGGCGGCCATCTTGGATTTGCATAGTGTTATTCTACTAGTCAAGACCTTTCATTTGATACCCATATTGAGGGAGTCGTGAAAAAATATGTAATCCGCCATTTTGTGGCGGCGGCCATCTTGGACCAATTTTCATCGAACATAGCTAAGAACACTCCCGACTAATTTACCTTCCAAACAAAAAAAACCGCATTCATATCGGTTCAGCCGTTTGAGCGCTATGGGGGAACAGAGAGACACACACACATAAACACACAAACGTCAAAATAAAAGGTCTTGACGACAAGACCTTTAATTTGATACCCATATTGAGGGAGTTGTGAAAAAATATGTAATCCGCCATTTTGTGGCGGCGGCCATCTTGGACCAATTTTCATCGAACATAGCTAAGAACACTCCCGACTAATTCACCTTCCAAACAAAAAAAACCGCATTCATATCGGTTCAACCGTTTGAGCGCTATGGGGGAACAGACAGACACACACATACACACACAAACGTCAAAATGAAAGGTCTTGACGACAAGACCTTTAATTTGATACCCATATTGAGGGAGTTGTGAAAAAATATGTAATCCGCCATTTTGTGGCGGCGGCCATCTTGGACCAATTTTCATCGAACATAGCTAAGAACACTCCCGACTAATTCACCTTCCAAACAAAAAAAACCGCATTCATATCGGTTCAACCGTTTGAGCGCTATGAGGGAACAGACAGACACACACATACACACACAAACGTCAAAATGAAAGGTCTTGACGACAAGACCTTTAATTTGATACCCATATTGAGGGAGTTGTGAAAAAATATGTAATCCGCCATTTTGTGGCGGCGGCCATCTTGGACCAATTTTCATAAAACATAGCTAAGAACACTCCCGACTAATTCACATTTCAAACAAAAAAAAACCGCATTCAAATCGGTTCAACCGTTTGAGCGCTACGGGGGAACAGACAGACACAGACGCACATACATACACAGACGTCAAACTTGTAACAACAATAACAACAATCGATACTATCGTTCGCGCCTAGCCCGGTGGGACCACGGGCCCTTCATCTTCAATAAGTGCGCCGCAATTATCTTTTAGGCGCACTTATAAATAAGTGCGATTAAAAGATCTTTTACGCGCACTTATAAAAATGCGACGAAAACACCACCTTTGGGTGCACATAAAGGCGAACCAAGTCGTCCTTTTCGAATAGATGGGATGAAAAGGGTATTCCCTCAAAGTTAGTTTTAGGCTTTGTTCACACCAAACGGATAGTCAGCCGCCGACTGTGAGCGAGCGTTATGCAGCTTACAGCTTTTTCATACATACTCAACTTTTCGAACACACCGAACCGACGATACGCCTTTACCAACTGTAGTGAAATTACCCCCGCTATGAGTATCTATATTATGTACAAGCTGTGCCCCGCGATGTTACCCGTGAATAATAAGTTTGTACACATAAAAAATATTTTCATCCCATCTATTCGAAAAGGACGACTTGGTTCGCCTTTAAGTGCATCCAAAGGTGGTGTTTGCGGCGTACTTATTTATAAGTGCGCGTAAAAGATAATTGCGGCGCACTTATAAATAAGTGCGCCGCAATTATCTTTGCCACGCACTTTTTGAAGATGAAGGGCCCGTGGTCCCACCGGGCTAGGCGCGAATAATATCGATTGTTTGTTATTGTTGTTACAAGTTTGACGTCTGTGTATGTATGTGTGTCTGTATCTGTCTGTTCCCCCGTAGCGCTCAAATGGTTGAACCGATTGCGGTTGAATTTTGGTTGAATGCGGTTTTTTTTGTTTGAAAGGTGAATTAGTCGGGAGTATTTTAGCTATGTTTGATGAAAATTGGTTCAAGATGGCCGCCGCCACAAAATGGCGGATTACATATTTTTTCACAACTCCTTCAATATCGGTATTAAATGAAAGGTCTTGTTGTCACGACCTTTCATTTTGACGTCTGTGTGTGTATGTGTGTGTGTCTGTCTGTTCCCCCGTAGCGCTCAAACGGTTGAACCGATTTAAATGCGGTTTTTTTGTTTGAAAGGTGAATTAGTCGGGAGTGTTCTTAGTTGTGTTCGATGAAAATCGGTCCAAGATGGCCGCCGCCACAAAATGGCGGATTACATATTTTTTCACAACTCCCTCAATATGGGTATCAAATGAAAGGTCTTGACTAGTAGAATAACACTATGCAAATCCAAGATGGCCGCCATCACAAAATGGCGAAATTCGGGGGTTTCTTAAATTTTTAATTTATACTTTTATTATTATTCCGCCATTTTGTGGCGGCGGCCATCTTGGACCGATTTTCATCAAACATAGCTAAAACACTCCCGAAATAATTCACCTTTCAAACAAAAAAACCGCATTCAAATCGGTCTATCCGTTCGAGAGCTATGGGGGAACAGACAGACATACACATACACACACACAGACACGTCAAACTTATAACAACCCGTCGTTTTTGCGTCGAGGGTTAAAAATATGAGGCGCCTTTTATTTCCTCATAGAGGGTGATGAAAAGTAGAGTGTATCACTCGGGCGCAATATATTATTTTTGGCTCGGGCTACGTACTTTGAATCCCTCGCTACGTTCAGGATTGTACTAAAGAATCCCTCGCTACGCTCGGGATTCTACTATACAATCCCTCACTTCGCTCTGGATTCAAAAAAGCGCCCTCGCCGTAAAAATATTATTTTGCTCCCTTATGATACAATCTACTATTGAACAAAATCATCTAAGAGTAACTTAGCAACGAGAACGACAGCAAATTCATGCAAAAGCATACAAATGCATGTAACGACAGCAAACTATTGCAATAATTTGTTATGTGAGCGTGATGTACCTAAGAACAATCAGCGTTTAACAGCACCTATCTCATTTTTGGAAGTCTATAATTTAAGTCCCTCAGGAACACTTTTCCGGGATAAAAAGTAGCCTATGTGTTATTCCAGGACATAACCTATCTCCAATCCAAATGTCAGCCAAATCGGTCCAGTAGTTGCGGCGTTAAAAAGTAATAAACATACACACATACATACACACACACACAAACTTTCGCCTTAGTGTAATAAATAGGTACCTAATAGGTATGTATATTTAATTTTGATCAATTACATTATTTTTTAATTAATCTATTTAATTTTCTAATTTCAATTTCAAAAAATTTAAAAAATAGTTTGTTTTTCTTTTTTCAGAACAGTCTAAAAGGTTATAATATAGATGTTGCTACTAAATGCAAGGGTTCAGAATTTTTTCCAGAAAGTAGAATTGTTTTTTCAGTTCTTTCTAAGAATTATTTCATAATCGATCAATAATCGATTAATAATCGATTATTATTTTATAATCGATTAATATAATCGATTAATCGATTATCAAAATAATCGAATCGGCACATCTATAGTCATTTTCGAGTTTTGAGGTGTCAAAGTGGTGTATTAGACTGCGAAGTAGCTATAATTTTCGTATACGCATACGAACTACGTCATCATCGAGTAAATTTCTCGATGATGACGTAGTTCGTATACGTTTTCTTGAGCACGCGTTCGCAAGCGTTCGCATGATTTTAATTTTGCTATTGGCCGCTTGGAGCGCTGGCTGTAGATGTATGGAGAAGCTCGCACTCGATGACTCGAAGAAGTATACTATCATATTTTAGACTAAGGGTACTGTACCCTTAGTCTAAAATATGATAGTATACTTCTTCGAGTCATCGAGTGCGAGCTTCTCCATACATCTACAGCCAGCGCTCCAAGCGGCCAATAGCAAAATTAAAATCATGCGAACGCTTGCGAACGCGTGCTCAAGAAAACGTATACGAACTACGTCATCATCGAGAAATTTACTCGATGATGACGTAGTTCGTATGCGTATACGAAAATTATAGCTACTTCGCAGTCTAATACACCACTTTGACACCTCAAAACTCGAAAATGACGTCATTTTCGTATTCATACACGATTCGATACTCGTATTGAAACTCACCGAAAAAATTCCGTGAGAGCTCGGTGATATTATGTTGTTTTGCCCACGGAGGTATGGAAAATAATCACAGAAGCTGTGAAAGCTAACCACTGCGATGAGGGAAAGCCTCAGCGGCGCGCGTTGTTGTTTGTGTTGTGTTTCTCGGATGAACCACTTGTGTAGTGTAAGAGTAACCCACCCTGGGATCACCAGCCTCAATTCAAGAAGTTCTCGGCAACTTGGGTGGCCTGCTAGGCTTCTAGAGTGACTTTGGGTAGCTGAAGTAACAACTTTGCCGACGACCGCCGCCACGCATAACACACCTTCGCGGTTTACGTGTGGATGCAGTTTGAAGAGTGACCCACCCCTCTAGAAAGAGTGGCTCTAAAAGAGAGTTTTCTCAATGTGAAAGAAGAATTTAACAAAGTCGAGAGAGGTAAGACAGTCAAATCATTTGGTATGAGTACCTTAGATACATTAAGACATAATATGACTATGAGTATAGCTACAATATACTTAACCTATATTATTCTGACTCTGCTTATTACATAAGTAGATAGGTAGGCACTTTCGTTTGTTAAAATTTCTATCTTTACTTTAATGATTCGCTATTTCGCTGATTCATGTACAAAGACAAAAACCTAGATACATTTCTCTCCCCAAAATTGTATGAAAAAGTCAGTTTCAATATTCTTAACTTTTTAAGTAGGTAGGTACCTAGGTATCTAACCCAAGACTTTGTCTACGTGGATTAATATTTGTATTAATCGACGTAGACAAAGTCTTGGCTCTTCATACTCCTCATACAACCGGTGAACTTTATATCACCTACAATTTATCACCCATAATGTGTAAAACTGGATTGACGTTTTTCCATTCTATGCTTGGTATCTACAATAGGTATGAATTAATTCCCAAATCCCCCTAGTTTAGTAGTGTCCCTGCAACATCAGGATTAAAGAGCTGGGACATGTAGTTCAATGAGACTATATGCTTTGTACTTACCATATGAATTCATTATAATAGATAATTCCCAAATCCCTATAAATAGTGTAGGTGTTAAAGTGTAGGTGTGAAAGACTTGCAAATTAAATTGACAGCAGCGCGACCTACCGGGTCCAATTGTATTTTCTAAACATCCAGGAACCCATTGAAATATACACACAAAATTTCATCTAAAACGGTCCAGCCATTAAGGAGGAGTTAGGTGAAAAGCACACGTACAAAATAATTATATGTACCTATAATAGTAAAGTTTACCTTTCTTGGGGTGAAATTTTTAATAATAATTATATATCACTTAAGTCTTTATTTTTAACCCTAACCAACCAATTTTTATGGATATTACTAATTGAAAAATGACGGACTTTTCATATAAACTTCCATCCCTGATTTAACCCTTTTAGGGATGGAATTTTCAATAATCCTTTCTTAGTGTGTGCCGGGCAGTCATACAAGGAATCTACTGTCAAAATTTCAAGTTTCTAACTTCAGTGGTTTAGGCTTTGCGTTGACAAGTCAGTCAGTCAGGACAAGCTTTTTTTTATTAAAAAAGTATATAGATAGGTACATAGAAGTTATTTCAATGATATTTTGACTAAGTATCATTTGCATACTTTGCCATTTACCTATGTACATGCAACTTGCCTACCTATTTTCAATATCCTAAACACAATTACATTTAACCTCATGTATCTAAACCTACCTACCTACTAATTAATTAATTAGGATTCTTCAACCTCAGAAATACCTACTACTCATTGAAATTGTTTTTGAAGCTAAAATTAAACTTAAACTATTAATATTTACAGGTAGCACATCACTAGAGCATCAGCTAGAGCTGTCGCCTGTCTTCAGTGTCCAAGTCTTTGAAAAATAGTCAGAGTCCTCAATATCTGCAGCTGGCGGGTGTAAATCAGACTTTAAGATAATATATTATGTAACAAATTAAATACCTAATAAAATTAAGTAACTAAATATCTAGTCAAGTAAATACCTATAAATACATAAAACTATCTTTATTGTTTTATTTTACTTTGTCATAATATATTGACATAACTACAAATAATGGTATTTAATAAGTCATTCCGGGGACAAATAAAGTAAAAACCTTTTATTTATTTATTTATTACTATTAATACTTAAAACTTACAGACATACAAACTTATAGAATTATATAATTTTATTTATCAAGCAACCAAAACAAATTGTACCTAATTTTTTTTGGTTGCTTAATATATTGTATCATACATAAAATATATTAAGCAACCAAAAAAAACCAAAATAAACCATAATATATTGTAGTATGTATCTTAATTTTAATATATTATTAATTATATATTTTACAATTATAATATTCATTTGAGGTTAACAAAAGTAAAAATAACAAAATAAATAAAATGTTAATTTAAATAATATGATATACTACAACAACAGTAAAAATATTATATAAAGTTCTCAAAAACAGAATCTTCAGTATGATTTTTAATTGATTTTATGCAACTTTGTAAATGTTGTTTTAGTAACTTCATTTTTATGTTTAATGAAATAAATAAATCTTTAACTTGACATGTCATCCTTAAGCAACAAAAAATATCTAGATCCACCGATAGAATTAGACTCTATATGCCCACATAAGCCAGCATGTATCAACTCACCGGGGTATTGAATAGGTAATTATGTGCTTTTTGCCTTGTAAACAGGATTTACAAGAATAAACTTTTGAATTTTCATACGAAGGGCCTATTTCACCACCTTATGATAAGTATTGGATAGCTTAGTCACAACTTTTGTCTTAGTCACTTGACACAAAGTAAGAAAGTGACAAAACTTATGTTTAGGCTGTCCGACACTTACCAGAAGGTGGTGAAACAGGCCCTTATTGTTGTAAAGATCAAGATACTTTTTAACATATTGATAATTTTGATGACAAACTTTTCATGCCACTCAGTTAAACTAGAAATATAATTAGCAGGAGGTAATTCCATTCTAAAAATTAATTTATATAATTTAGTACTAATAAGTAACCTCTTAGCAAATGCTCATACACTGTTATGAAACAAAAATTTTACAATAATTTTGATCACTTTTCATGAAATATAAAGGATATTTCATGAATTTAAACATTAACCAACAGAAAAAAGATTTGTTTTTAATGAAAGAACATACATTACGTCTTGACAGTTTTGTTTCAATCCACTTTTTACCATTCCAGACTTCATAATATTATATGGTACCGACCCCTAACAAATCCAAAGCACTTGAGAAGTGAGAACACGCTGAATAAGTACGTTCATTAAACTCTGAGATCACAACACATAATATGTTCACTAGCATTGGAGTCTTAAAGTCCACTCGCTGGATGAAGACACTGTGACCGCAGACTCCTCGTTAAAAGATGAATGCATTGTTATCCTTGCACGCCGTTCTTTGGATTCCCTTGCCTGAACCAGCAGTTTTGTGTGGTTACATTTTTTAGTCTTGGGCGGAAGGTTTTGTAAACTCCTTCACACACAGCAGGGTGAGTTCTGGGCGATGGACGGTGGCCGCCCTTGCTTGTTGGTCATCATGAAGCCTGGCTTCATTGTTAGGTGCCTATCGAGGATGATCCCCAGATGAGATGGGGTGTTCTGTGGTTAATTGATACAAATCAAAAGTTTCATTTTTGTTTTGTTTTGTTCTACACAAATCACAGATAACCTTGACATAAATCCACCATAACTACTCATACTCAATTTTTTTAATAACTAGTTTAAAGTTTGACTCTGGGTTCTAGCATTTTTGATACCTCATAGAATCTACAAAAATATCAATTAACATAAATTAATAATTTTGTTATCAATACAATATATTATACAAAAACTTTATTTAAGTAGGGATGTGAAAATAATCGATTTTTATAATAATCGTTTTTTTTTAATTTTTTCTTAATACTTATTTTAATATAACTTACAATCTTACTTATTGCCAACAAAACCGATCACTCGGTTTGACAATAATCGATTTTTTAAAATTGATTTTTTAATGATATTCGATTTTTAAAAAATCAGTTATCATTCGATAGAATCGATTTCAAAAATTAGGTTAATTTCAAGTTTTAATTGATACTTGTGGAAACAATTTTTTTTCTTGTTTAGATTTAAAGTTTAAAAAGATTTGTTTTGTAGATACTTTATTTTGAAGTCAAAAGGTTGCTATTTTATTTCTTGTACTAAACTTATAGTTTCATTTTATTTTGATTCTAATAAAATGTTACATGGCAAATATGATTTGTGGCAAATATTATTTTTAGTTTTTTTTTTTATTGTTTAAAGTTAATAAAATGTTTTTGGTTATTTTTTATACTTATCATTGTATTTAATTTTTGTTTTGATAAATCCTACTAATATTATCCTACTAATATTATAAATGTGAAAGTGTGGATGTTTGGATGTTTGTTACTCTATAACGTCGCAACTACTGAACCGATTTGGCTGAAATTTTGAATAGAGATGGATTATGCTCTGACTTAAAACATAAGCTATTTTTATCCTGAAAAAATCCACAGTTCCCGTGAGATTTTCAAAAACCCGAAATCTATATCTACAGCTATAGGTAGATTACTATAGCAAATTTCCTTGAAAGTAGGTATAAAGGTTGGAAAAGGGAGCGAAAACGGAAACCAGATATCCACGATTCCCTCAGGATTTGTGAAAAAACGAAATTCACGCGGGCGAAGCCGCGGGCAAAAGCTAGTTGATAATATAATATTATTACTATTTATAGAAAAGCAGGCATTTTTAACCAACATCAAAAAAATTTCAACGGCGATGGAACCAGAAAAATTACGTGCAACGCGATAATTTGCGTCGGTATTGAAAACTGATCTTACAACTTCTCTTACTTACTCGACAAATCTTACGATCTTCCATCTTTCCGTGTGAGTACCTTTATAGGCTTGCAGTTGCACTATTTGCATAGTTCCTTGTCGTCACTCAAAATTCATAAATACCTACTCATATCTATTATGAATGTGAATGTAACTCTGTCTGTTGGTCAGTTATCTTTTCACGGCACAGCCACTGAATGAATCTTGACGAAAGACGTAGAGATCGGCCACGGTGGCCAATCCCAAAGGAGGCTAGTCAACGATGTAGGAGATGTTATAGTGCGCAAAAGTGCGCGCAAACACAACTGACAAAACCTTGTTTTGTCCAATCTGGGACTCGAACTTCCAATCTCGGGGCTGCTATTGATAATTTCTTGACAAAAACCCAACAATATTTCAAAAAACAATGAACCGATTCTGATGATTTTTTTACTATCGTAATCTACATACATTCAAAAAGGTTTTAGTATATAACACCTGCAGTTATCATTCTTATGTACGAAGTTACATGCATAAATGTACAAATATGGCATTAATATTTTTGATTGGTAGGTAGGTACACCGATTGAGATTGCTGGACTGAAGTCTGTTTAATTTTTCTTAAAATATAGCTTGTTCGGATAATATAATTAATAATCAAATTTTTCACAAAAACGATTATTTCTTTTAAGAAAAATCGATTTTTCCTATATCGATTAATATTGAAAAGTGAATACTCGATTTTTAATTAATCGATTTTTTTACTCAAATTCACTACTCACATCCCTATAATTAAAATATTTTTTACGATTAATCATTAACGGTAAACATTTTCACGTAGCTTTCGAATAATATTGGCACTTTAAAGATTTTAAGCTTGTTCCTTAAGGACACAAAATTACCGTTATTAAAAGTTATTATGGCAACAGTAAAATAAACATAAATTAGCATATAAACATAAAAACGTTAAAAAGATTTACTTAACGCAAAAAGAAGCAAAAATACCGCTAAATATTGACAACCGTTTTTATATTATCGTTAATTGTTATTGAGTTAACGTTACAAATTTTAACGGTATGCCCTGTTTTAGAAATAAGTTTTAGTTGTCTTTAACAAATTACCATAGAGTTACATAACATAGTCTGCGTAATGAACTGTCTCTATGACTCTGTCAAATATACGTCAAAAAACGAAGAAACTAATGTCAAATTCGATAAAACGCCAGCGTATATCTGTCGCACTTTTTTGCGAATGAGAGAAGAGAGAGAATAACTGCCCCAAAACTATCATTTTCCGATCGAGTCATGTTTACACGTCTAGTTTTTCATACGTGATTTTCACTGCATGGACTACCACTTGAGTTTTAAAAACTATCCGTTTAGCAAAACGCGTGACCAAACGATACGCAAAACTTTTTGAAAGTTTAAAATGTTAGACTAAGGGTACAGTATTCAGTTGTTAAGACGCGCGGCCACTACGCCGATGATGTGCCGATGATGTCGATGAAGTGAATGTGGCACTACGTTCCGTGCTACGTGCTACGCGCTACGTTCCGCGGTACGTGACAATGAGTCATGTTTTTAACCCCGACGCAAAAACGACGGGGTGTTATAAGTTTGACATGTCTATGTGTGTGTGTGTGTGTGTGTGTGTGTGTGTGTGTGTGTGTGTCTGTTCCCCTGTAGCGCTCAAACGGGTGGACCGATTTGAATGCGTTTTTTTTCGTTTGAAAGGTGAATTAGTCGAGAGTGTTGTTAGCTATGTTTGATGAAAATCGATCCTAGATGACCGCCGCCACAAAATGGCGGATAACATATTTCTTCACAACTCCCTTAATATGGGTATCAAATGAAAGGGCTTCACTAGTAGAATAGCACAATGCAAATCCAAGATGGCTGCCGCCACAAAATGGCGAGTGTCGGGGATTTTTTTTAATTTTTAATTTAAACTTGTTTCGTGCATATAGCCGACGTTCATCGATTAGACATTATCACGTCAAAAAAAAAACACATTGGGTCTCTAACATCTATCGGTTCTTCGAGCGTTGTGCCCCATACATTGCCTCTTCAGCTTCGCTACTCGAAGAACTTTGTCGGCGGTAAAAATCACGTAATTTTAAACTTTTCCATGCTATAAAATATATCATCGTGTTCCTATCGATCATCGTGTTACTTAATGGGAAAATGTTACCGCAAAGCTTTTCAGGTCGTGAATTTGAAAAATATTAGCCGCTATGCAGGAGAAATGGAATATTTTGCAAAAATTCAGTTGATAAATTAATTTTTGTCGAAATAAAAAGAGGAATATTTTTGAAAGGTTCATCACATATTTATAGACCCTGGAAACCGTTTATTCGAGAACTGTTGGTGAATGAACTGTGGCGGCGGATATCAGCTTACAAATCAGACTGAGCACGTCCGGCTTGCGGCAATGAACCAAACACAGTCCAGAACTGCATCTACGATAGCTATATTTATTGTGTACTAGCTGACCCCCGCGACTTCGTCCGCATGGATATACGTTTTTATATAGGATCGGATTGGATCCCATTATCCTTTTTTGTACCAAAACTAAACGCAGCCTAAGTTACTCCATATAACATCACTTATCTGCCATTGAAAGTTCCGTCAAAATCGATCCAGCCGTTTCGGATATTAGCTGGAACAAATAGACAGATCGACAAACATAAATTTAATCACACACCAGTTTAAAATAAGCAGTACGTTCAAAGATCCGGGTCCCAAGTTATTTGAACCCAATAAATGTCTGTCATTTCTGAACTAAAAAACCTATGACCTTGAAATATTTACGGGACAATACTTAAAGTACTACCTTTCTAACAAAAAAAGAATGAGTTAAATCGAACTACGCGTTAATGAATTACAGCTAAATACACGTTTTAACTTTCTTCCCCTCTCCCAAGGGAACCGTGCTGAATTTCGGGATAAAAAGTATCCTATGTCCTACCTCGGAGTGTGAACTCAAATCGTACCAAGTTTCATTCGAATCCATCCAGTAGTTTCGGCGTGATGCGCGGCCAAGATACAGACAGACAGACAGACAGACAGACAGACAGACAGACAGACAGACAGACAGACAGACAAAAATGAAAAAAATTGCAGTTTTGGCTTCAGTATCGATTATATAGTGCCCTCCAATAAAAATTTTCAAAATATCTTCAATGTACAGAATTGGATCTGTTACAGTTTTATTATATTATAGATTCGTCTGCACGGTTTATACTGTATCTTTAAAAGAGGCATTAGTAAAATATGAGAAATACGCCACATTCAATTTTATTTATTGTCTTAACGTTGTAGTAAAAAAAAAACGTTTAATCAATCTTAGAAAAAGGCAACGAGATAACCTCGGGCAGTTAATCAACAAGAAACTATTATGTTAGGCTTTTTATTATGCATCCAGTGGTATAATTGTAGAACCTCGCTATTATATATTAACGGCTCACAAAAATTCCTGGCCGTATATCCGTTCCTCTTTTATTTATCAATATCCAATACCGATAAGAGGCTTTAACAGCTACCTCCTCAATATATCAACACATAACCAGTGTCCTTAATATTGGTGAAAGCTATGCGCATACATAAATTTGACCTGAGGTGGATATATTCCTTGCTCGTGAAAATGTTTTATGTACCTATTCCAACAATTGTAGACTTAAAAAGACGATTTTACCTGCTCTTATTGTTAACAAGCCTCAATCCGTGTGGTTTCGTCTACCGACTCTATAAACGGAATAACCACAAACATAAAATTGACACGCAATAACCACAAACGGATTTAATGCGTTCCAATAAACTGGGCGAATAGGTACCTATAAAAGGTGAAATGGTAATAGGGCACAAATTGATTGAATCACGTAGATTTAACAAATCCCTAAGGACACCTTGTATTGCATGGAACAATAAATTTGACGTTATCGGATATGTTCAATGAGGTGGATGAATGGATATTACACCCTACCTAACAATAATATCATCTATACTTGTACATATAAAGGGTATCTGTTTTTTAGATTGAAGGACTGAATGCCTGTTATTTATTTGAGTATTGCGAGGCGACTCTTAGACGACTCTTCTACGAATGTTTGGCGCGATGAGGTGTTATAATGTTGTTTCATATTGTATAACTAGAGGATGCCCGCGACTTTATTCGCGTGGATTTAGGTTTTTAAAAATCCCGCGGGAACGCTTTGTTTTCAGGTCAAAGTCACGCATTAAAATGGAACTACAGTAATGAGTATTAATTTTTAACAACTCTATCTCATCACTAAAGTTTTCCCAATTAAAGTCCCATCAAAATCTGTCCATCATTTCGGAGACAGCCAAACATAAATTGTAATGCACCCCAGATGATAATCCGGACGTTCAAATGTTCCTATGCAATCCGGGTTCCAAGTTATTTGGAATACTGAGTATATGGTTGTGATGGCTGTAATTTCTGAACTACAAAATCGATAACCTTGAAGTATTTACGGAACAATCTTTAAAGTATTTCCTTTCTATCAAAAAAGAATTAATGAAATCGAACTACCCGTTAATGAGTTACAGCTAAGTACACATTTTAACTTTCATTCCCTCTCCCAAGGGAACCGTGCTGAATTTCGGGATGAAAAATATCCTATATGTTACTCCGTAGTATGAACTTAAATCATGCCAAGTTTCATTTCAATCCATTCAGTAGTATTTACAATTTTGAATGTGCGTACAAACATACAAACAAACAGAAAAACAGGCAAATAGATAAACAGACAAACAGACAAAAATTTAAAAAATTGATTTTTTACATTCTATTACGTATCCCCAACGTCTTCTAGTTATTTTTTTTTTGCAAAAATCAAAAATGTAGGAGTTTTCTTGGGAGAATAATGGAGGAGGAAGAACCTACTCCATTATTGTCTGAAATACTTCCGAATTCTACGTATAGGTAGGTTTTATTGCGTTATAAAATTTATTGTTGTTTACATTTCAACTAAGTAGGTAAGTACTTAATTAATTATGCTGGGAATAGGATACATAATCTATACATATAATAAAATCGTAGAATTGCCGTATCTGTACATTGAAGATTTTTGCAAAATAATAACTGGGGGATGTTAGGGATAAGTAATAGAACGTAAAAAAGCTATTTTTGAAATTTTTGTCTGTTTGTCTGTTTATCTGTTTGTCTGTTTATCTGTTTGTCTGTATGTTTGTGCACGCATCACGTAAAAACTACTGAATGGATTAAAATGAAACTCGGCATGATTTAAGTTAATACTATGGAGTAACATATAGGATACTTTTTATGCCGAAATTCAGCACGGTTCCCTTGGGAGAGGGGATGAAAGGCAAAATGTGTACTTAGCTGTAATTCGTTAACGGGTGGTCCGATTTCATTCATTCTTTTTTTATTAGAAAGTAGATACTTTAAAGACTACTGGCTAATCTCCGAAAGGCTGGACCGATTTTGATGGGACTTTCACTGGCGGATGTTTACATTTTGATGTACCTACCTAAACATCCGCCAGTGAACTTTTAACAGTTTTTAGCAAGGTTTAAGCTCAAAGGAGCATAGGAAAAACAAAATGATTCCCACGGGATTATTAAAATCAATATCCACGCGAACGAAGTCGCGGGTATCCGCTCGTAATAAATAAGATTATAAAAAGTATTATCAAGACGAGCCTTATGATGAATGTTGTAAATCTCAATTGATTAAATATTATATTTTAGTGTGTATCCATAGCATAAGTAGATAGAATCCTTGTCATGTTACTAATATTATAATACCTTTTTGAAAGTGTTAACAAGCATCTTGAATGCTCGAACAAACCACAACTCATTAGTCATTGTTAACGATATTCACTAAATACGAGTAGGTAGGTTTAATTGGTGTCAACAGAGCCAAGCAAACCACCGAATAACAACCAAAATTAGTGCTGAATAAACCATTGAAAAAAATAGTGCACAATTTCAAATCGTATTACCCACACAGGCTGGGCTTTGGAAAATTCTCGTTTTTAATTTTTCCAAATGCGAAACGTAAATCGTATTTTTGGACGGCATGTTCCCTTCCTGCTTAAAAGCTTTGGCTAAACAAGACATTGATTATGTTATTCATATAAAGCATACCTACGATCGCATGTGCTGCATTTTTTTTCATTTTTGGAAGCTTTACAACTTTGAGTTTCATTGTTTAAATTACCATTGCAAATTATGATCAAGATTTATAGATTGTCATCAATCTATCTATCTTCTATCTTCTTCTATCTATCTATCTATCTTCTATCTATCTATCTTCTATCTATCTATCTATCTATCTATCTATCTATCTATCTATCTTCTATCTATCTTCTATCTATCTTCTGTCTACCTATCTTCTATCTATCTATCTATCTATCTATCTTCTATCTATACAATAATAAAATCGTAGACTTGCCGTATCTGTACATTGAATATTTTTGCAAAATAATAACTGGGGGATGTTTGGGATAAGTAATAGAACGTAAAAAAGCTATTTTTGAAATTTTTGTCTGTTTGTCTGTTTGTCTGTTTGTCTGTATGTTTGTGCACGCATCACGCAAAAACTACTGAATGGATTGAAACGAAACTTGGTAAGATTTATGTTCATACTACGGAGTAACATATAGGATACTTTTTATCCCGAAATTCAGACGGTTCCCTTGGGAGAGGGGATGAAAGTTAAAATGTGTACTTAGCTGTAATTCAATAACGCGTGGTCCGATTTCATTCATTCTTTTTTTGTTAGAAAGTAGATACTTTACAGATTACCGACTAATCTCTAAAAGACTGGATTGATTTTGATGGGACTTTCACCGGCTGATGTTTACATTTTGGTCTACCTAAACATCCGCCAGTGAACTTTTAGCAGGTCTTAGCAAGGTATGAGCTCAAAAGAGCTTAGGAAAAACAAAATAATTCCTACGGGATTTTTAAAAACCAATATATATCCACGCGAACGAAGTCGCGGGTGTTCGCTTGTTAATAATAAAAATCAATCTATAATATAATAAAACTGTAACAGATCCAATTCTGTACATTGAAGATATTTTGAAATTTTTTATTGGAGGGCACTCTATAATCGATACTGAAGCCAAAACTGCAATTTTTTTCATTTTTGTCTGTCTGTCTGTCTGTCTGTCTGTCTGTCTGTCTGTCTGTATCTTGGCCGCGCATCACGCCGAAACTACTGAATGGATTCGAATGAAACTTAGTACGATTTGAGTTTATACTCCGAGGTAGGTTATAGGATACTTTTTATCCCGAAATTCAGCACGGTTCCCTTGGGAGAGGGGATGAAAGTTGAAACGTGTATTTAGCTGTAATTCATTAACGCGTTGTTCGATTTTACTCATTCTTTTTTTGTTAGAAAGATAGTACTTTATATATTGTTCCATAAATATTTCAAGGTCATAGGTTTTTTAGTTCAGAATTGACAGACATTTATTGGGTTCAAATAACTTGGGACCCGGATCTTTGAACGTACGGCTTATTTTAAACTGGTGTGCGTTTAAATTTATGTTTGTCGATCTGTCTATTTGTTCCAGCTAATTTCCGAAATGGCTGGATCGATTTTGATGGAACTTTCTGGTGATGTTATAAGGAATAACTTAGGCTACATTTAGTTTAGGTACAAAAAATGATTATGGGATCCAATCCGATCCTATATAAAACCTATATCCAGGCGGACGAAGTCGCGGGGGTCGGCTAGTACAGTATAAAACAAGTCTTATTACTTTGGGCAAATTTTAAACTGAATTTTCATTTTTATACTTTTGAAAAACGTGTCAAGTTTTAAATGATTGAATACACGCTCAATTAAAAATTTATCAATCAAGGGGTTCAACCTCATTGAATTGTATTTTACTGTCATAAATTTTAACTGTTGGACAAAAATAAAGCTGCACTTATGAAATATGCATTAATTCTTTCACCTTAAGTAATTGGGTTCACAAAAACCTAGCTTAAATTTTTGAAACCTTAAGACAGTATTATGATATTTATATTTTGCGGTTAAATACAAAGATATCTGAGTATCGTGCAGGTACCGTATTACTTTATATCATAATATTTGACGGTACCTACATAAAAACGTCGTGATCTAGTCAATATGTAACCGTAACGTATTTCACATGGTTATTGGATATCAGTTACGATCGTTTCAGGTGTTAAACTATACCTATCTAATATGAGAAGTTGCTATATTTCGAGATCCAAAATTCTAGTATCGTCCTAGCGTAAAACTCTTTTAATAAGTATGTATTGTACAATTTAGGGGCTGTACATACTTTGTATGATGGGATATCTTTTATTGAATTGCATGTGTATTTGTAGTATAATGTGGTAGGTACAAACTACAGACAGCGGGTTTCAGTACATTTTTATCCATAGGGCATATTACCCTTGTTTCTCTTAGCTGTGATCGGTCTAAAAATAGTACCGCCTTGTCTGCACCTCTGCAGATTATTTTTAGACTGGACAGATTAGTTGAGCTTTGTCATTTGTGTACTACCAAAAAGCTTGTACTTAAATATGAACACCATGGCGTAACTCATGCAAACTTTCGACGTGCCTCGGGATGCTGGATAAAGTTCAAGATACTCTATTCGCCGCCGTATTTCTATTGTACTATCTCGCCCTACCGCCTTGCCTCTCATATTGTGTCTGTCCTACTTTTAGATCCAAAGACGTCGAATAAAAGCACAATAGCCTGCAGATACGTCTGGTTAATATTTACGCCGCTTTTCATCAAGGATAGTCAGCGTAGTAGATATCTACAAAGAAATTGATCTTTTTAAACAACATTTTGGCATTTTCCCAAGTGCAGTAACTAATTATTGTATTAGCAGCGGTCCCATGATAGACATGATAGACATAGTCTCTTGCAAGGATCGCTGCAAAATTTCTATTAGTATAGGGTCATAATATTGAGTAGGTACTCAAAGATTTTTTATTACAACACTTGCAATAATTAATATTTTTTCTCTATTATTCAAAAACTAATTTATCTATTTATCTTTAAGTGCATACGGTACATCGAGAGCTCATTTAATCTTAAGTATTTTAAACTAATCCACCAATCTATATCTATATCTATCTATCTATCTTCTATCTATATCTATACATATAATAAAATCGTAGACATTGAAGATTTTTGCAAAATAATAACTGGGGGATGTTAGGCATAAGTAATAGAACGTAAAAAAGCTATTTTTGAAATTTTTGTCTGTTTATCTGTTTGTCTGTTTGACTGTATGTTTGTGCGCGCATCACGTAAAAACTACTGAATGGATTGAAATGAATCTCGGCATGATTTTAGTTCATACTATGGAGTAACATATAGGATACTTTTTATCCCGAAATTCAGCACGGTTCCCTTGGGAGAGGGGATGAAAGTCAAAATGTGTACTTAGCTGTAATTCGTTAACGGGTGGTCCGATTTCATACATTCTTTTTTTGTTAGAAAGGAAATACTTTAAAGATTACTGGTTAATCTCTGAAAGGCTGGACCGATTTTAATGGGACTTTCACTGGCGGATGTTTTCATTTTGATCTACCTAAAAATCCGCCAGTGAACTTTTAACAGTTTTTAGCACGGTATGAGCTCAAAGGAGCTTAAGAAAAATAAAATGATTCTCACGGGATTTTTAAAAACCAATATCCACGCGAACGAAGTCGCGGGTTTCCGCTTGTATGAAATAAATCTATTAGTTTGTTACAGTAGCTCAGGTTTGTTGTTCCTTGTGTATAACATACGCAAAAAACACGTGTCTCTATGCTACTCGTATGAATATATCAATATTTCAACAGAGGAATTTAATATTAAGATCAGAGTAAGAAAGTGAGGGACTGCCACGCCTGGAATTTAGGAATATGAATTAAGGTGATCATAATATAACGACGACCTGCGAGACTCACAGAAAAAGGAGATATCGGAGTGTTACAGGAAAGGGGCATGTTCAAACAATCAACACTTTTTATACCTTTATGCCCACGGCTGAGTTAGGTATTCTTTGGTGTTTTAATAATTAAGATGTTTATAATTAAATTTATTTTTAACCCCCGACGCAAAAACGACGGTGTGTTATAAGTTTGACGTGTCTGTGTGTGTGTGTGTGTGTGTCTGTCTGTCTGTTCCCCTGTAGCGCTCAAACGGGTGAACCGATTTGAATGCGGTTTTTTTTGTTTGAAAGGTGAATTAGTCGAGAGTGTTGTTAGCTATGTTTGATGAAAATCGATCCAAGATGGCCGCCGCTACAAAATGGCGGATAACATATTTTTTCACAACTCCCTTAATATGGGTATCAAATGAAAGGGCTTGACTAGTAGAATAGCACTATTGCAAATCCAAGATGGCCGCCGCCATAAAATGGCGAATGTCGGGGGTTTTTTAAATTTTTAATTTATACTTGTATCAAGATGTTACGGATTTCTGGTAATTTTAATATAAAAAATTATATTGTAAGTAATTATTATTTTTTATTAAATTTAGAAACCTAAATTGTATTATGCTCTTGGCACTGACAAAGTTTGATAACGCTCCGACGAAAGATGGATCAGGAGAGTCTTCGTGTCGGAATGCTACAGAACTGACGAGGGTTGCGCGAAGTGTTGGAAGGAATTCCCATAGTTTCGATTTCACATTCATTTCCACGCCACTAGCTGACTCGCCCGGCTCCGCGCCGCTACGTATGTGTACATACAAACTCACCCGATGAAATATCCTTCATTATGGTGAAAACTGCATCGAAATTCACGGACAAGTTCAAAAATTAAGAAACATTGGGGCAATAGAATCTTGCTATAGGACTGGAGGCCTAGTACAATCTTTAATCTAACGATCCAATTCCGATGCTATTCAATATCGGCGCTTAAAATAAATCGCATTAAATTCGTACCATGAAGTATCTGTTTGTTTCTATATTTTTATACTAGGTTTTTGTTTCGTCTATAATATCGTCTATAATAGACGTCATGACGTCTATTGGTCGGATAAAAGAGTTCATGATACGAAATAGCGATTCAGTTCAGTTTCGGTCTTTAATTGAGTCGCGATTATAGTTGATGGTAGACCCACAGGACGTATTTGTCACATCTACTCGTATGTATTTAAATACTAAATAATGACTTTGTATTGCTTGAAGCAAATAGTTCCTAATCTGAGGATGGGTTTTATCTTACAACACTCTGCTTTTAGTGACTTGCATACCTACTCTACAAAAACTATTTACCTATTTAAAATCAAGAAAAATAGGTGCAGATTCAAACAAAAATGTGTTCTACTTTTAAGTAAGTACAACATCACAATGGTTTTTGTATACTACAGCTTTTGAAATTATTTTCAACTTAAATACGAAATCCATTATTCAAAGCATCATTAACTCATTATAATGTTCAATTACGAAATCGATTGGCGGTTAAGCCGGTGGCGTCTCAGCCACATCGGTTGTCGTAATTTACGCCCTAAATTCGACGACGCTGCTTATTTATTGAGAAATTGTTAATGTACTCTCCTCATTGACGTAATAATACGTCAATGACTCTCCTACAAAATCTAGAATAATTTAAAGAGGCTTGTCCTGACTGACTGACTGATCATCAACGTACAGCCTAAACTCCTGAAGCTAGAAACTTGAAATTTCCACAGTAGCTTCCTTTTATGATGTAGGCGTGCACTAAAAAATGATTTTTGCAAATTCCATCCCTAAGGGGGTTAAATAGGGGATGAAAATTTGTATGAAAGTTCGTCATTTTTCAAGTTATATTATCCATGAAAATCACTATTTGTACTGTCGGTTAAAAATAAACAAATGTGTGTTTCAGAATTTTTGCAAACTTTATCCCCAAGTGGGTTAAATACGGAATAAAGATTTGTGAGAGTCCATCATTTTTCACATCATTTATCACGTTAGATATATCCATGAAAACTTTTATTTAGATTTCCGGTTAAAAATAAAGATTACGTGTTTAAGGAATTTTGGAAAAACTGTCCCCAAGTGGGTTAAATAGGGAATAAATGTTTGTATGATATTTGTAAGACTCCATGCGGGTGAAGTCGCGAGCATCAGCTAGTATATGATATATTTTAACAGCTGTATGATTTGACAGCTCAATTGACGATTTCCCTGGCGTAGTGGTGAGCGCTGTGGTTTGATGAGCGGGAGGACCCAGGTTATATATTACATAATAGAATCATAACCCTCAGCAATTAACACAACAAGAGGAGGATAATATTGAGAAAGAAAAGAGGTTTTTTTTCAAAGGTTTACAAGTATGTATGCATTCTATTTTCAAGCATCAAAATTGTAACGAAAACGTTATATAACAAATTTTCCAAAAATAATGTTCTGAATCTTTAAGAATCATCAATCAAGATTATATCATGGAAACTATCGATTAGGTACTTACTATTATCGATTAAAATGCTCATTCAGAATTTAAGTGGAAAATATGCATATCGTTATAAAGCCAATTCGATGAAGAATCGTCCTCGTTTCTGGAACCCCGTGCAAGTAAAGCGAGGAACAAATAATACTAATATAACGTACCTACCCATTAAAACGAAGAGCGGTAGTTAGCTCTAATGAAAGCAACTTCACCGTAAATTCCTACGGACCGTTACGTTGCATTATCGTCGGGCGCGAACATACTCAAAGAATTGGATGTGATAGTCGCGAAGAAGCGGAAAATTGTATGTCTACACTCGGCATATATTGTCATCTCAAGTAAGTACTTTTTTTGTATAAAATCAACTGACAGTGAATTCTTTTCAAAGCGAGTATTCTGTATTACATCCGACCTTTTTCATCAGGACACCTTTCATTCACCTAAGTTTTACGAGTACGTTATTCAGGAAGGCAAGTAGCTTCAATGGAGAATATAGCCTATTTGCAACTGCGAAATTCAACGACTTTCACGATTCAGCTTAGAAGCTTACTTCTATTTTGAAATTGGATTTTAAATTTGCCTAAAAAAATTAGTAATAGATTTTTCAATAATATTTTTTATCGTATACGAAACTCTACGGTGATAGGAATCCAAAAAATATTAATAGAAGTGTTATTTTTAAATTAGTCTTACTTCCTATCCTTAAATTGTAACTTACATCATTGCCTATTCTATGTTCATAAATGAGATGAAAACTAATCTATATTATCCCATCGGATGAGATAAGATTACAGCTAATCTCATCCTTGTTAATTTTTCTTATAAGAATAATTATTTTACCTACAAGATTGTTACCCTCGTGTTCTTTGACCAAACACAATAATTATATCATTGACTAGCTGACCCCCGCGACTTCGTTCGCGTGTTTATGGTTTTATGTAGGATCGGATCGGATCCCATAATTATTTTATGTACCTAAACTAAATGTAGCCTGTTACTCCTTATAACATTAAAAGTTCCATTAAAATCGATCCAGCCGTTTCGGAGATTAGCTGGAACAAATAGACAGACCGACAAACATAAATTTAAACGCACACCAGTCTAAAATAAGCCGTACGTTCAAAGATCCGGGTCCCAAGTTATTTGAAGCCAATACTCAGGGTTGTAATGTCTGTCATTTCTGAACTAAAAAACCTATGACCTTGAAATATTTACGGGACAATACATAAAGTACTACCTTTCTAACAAAAAAAGAATGAGTGAAATCGAACAATGCGTTAATGAATTACAGCTAAATACACGTTTTAACTTTCATCCCCTCTCCCAAGGGAACCGTGCTGAATTTTGGGATAAAAAGTATCCTATGTCCTACCTCGGAGTATAAACTCAAATCGTGCCAAATTTCATTTGAATCCGTTCAGTAGTTTCGGCGTGATGCGCGGCCAAGATACAGACAGACAGACAGACAGACAGACAGACAGACAAAAATGAAAAAAATTGCAGTTTTGGCTTCAGTATCGATTATAGAATGCCCTCCAATAAAAATTTACAAAATATCTTCAATGTACAGAATTGGATCTGTTACAGTCTTATTATATTATAGATAGATTTGGTCTCGTATAGCTGATAGTGACCGATCTGATGATGGAGTAGGAAGCTGGCCACAAGGACTCAGTGCTACTAAACATAGCTCCACCGAGAAGGTAATCATTGTATCTATTTGTGTGGGCGAGTAGTTGTTGCACCTCGGAACCTCGTGAACCGCAGTCAAACATCTTACCCACTATAACAGTGATACGTATCGAAGTGATTTAAATTCTAAATTCACACTTTTCATTGCTTAGCTTATCCTTTTTATTTAGCTATAAATATAAAAATCAAATGATCTCATTGGAAAATCAGCTTTACGCCCTGGTTTAAAAAATATCTAACAATAAGTACTTATATTACTTTTTGTCTTCTCTTTGTCTTCTTTAAACTCCATCCCGCGCCATTCTTGAACTGTAAATAGCTTCTATAGAAATATTTTGCAAAGAGTCACACACTGCAGTCTGCATAGGAAGTCATTTACGTTGGAAGTGTTGCAGAATGTTAAGCGGCGACGGATATCGGCTCATAAATCAGACTGCGTACATCCGGCTGTAGACTGCTTTTGACTAGCTGATTATAATTTCGCCCAATTAAAAATTATCAAAACAAGGAAATCGTGGTAAATATAAGATATTTTCAGAATATAAGTATCTGATTTTCGTGAAACCACAACTTAGATAATATAAAGACAGTGACTTTCATATTTAAATATGTACCCGCTTTTTTCAGTATTTAATAATTAAAATGAGAGAAAAACGCGAAAATTGGAAACGATAACTGTTTAAGTACAATTATCTTTACTATTTTTTTAATAATTAACGCTACTCCAAAACAACTCCTATGATTTTTTCAAAGGTTATAAAGTTTTTGTATTTTTATTTTTATATTTATGTAGATACTTAATAATTTAATTAGTTATAGTTACATTGTCATCGTTACACGAAAGCAATTTTTGTTGCAAGTGGGATATATTTTTGAAAAAACCTCCACCGTGTGTGTAGGAAGTCATTTGTTGCAAAACGTCCAGCGTCGGATATCAGCTTATAAATCAGACCGCGCGCTTCCGGCTTGGGGCAATACGGTCAATATACGCAGCGGAAATCACAGGCACTGTTGATATACAGGACGACTAACCCACCCGTGGCTCTTGGGTACTCCAATGCGTTTAATAATTCATACCTATCATCTATATTATCATCTATCTTCTATATCTATACATATAATAAAATTGTAGACTTGCCGTATCTGTACATTAAAGATTTTTGCAAAATTATAACTGGAGGATGTTAGGGATAAGTAAAATAGAACGTAACAAAGGTATTTTTGAAATTTTTGTCTGTCTGTTTGTCTGTATGTTTGTGCGCGCATCACGCAAAAACTACTTAATGTATTGAAATGAAACTTGGCACGATTTAAGTTCATACTACGGAGTAACATATAAGATACTTTTTAACCCGAAATTCAGCACGGTTCCCTTGGGAGAGGGGATGAAATTCAAAATGTGTACTTAGCTGTAAGTCATTAACGCCTGGTCCGATTTCATTCATTCTTTTTTTGTTAGAAAGGAAATACTTTAAAGATTACCGGCTAATCTCTGAAAGGCTGAATCGATTTTGATGGGACTTTCACTGAGGGATGTTTACATTTTGATCTACCTAAACATCCGCCAGTGATTAGCAAGGTATGAGCTTAAAGGAAATTAGGAAAACAAAATGATTCCCACGGGATTTTTAAAAACCAATAACCACGCGAACGAAGTTGCGGGTATCCGCTTGTTATACATATTTTAGATTTCGTCAATAAACTTCGCTAACTTTCAATGGCTAAAACTAATCTTCGAAATTGAAAATGCTTTTTTAATTCCGAAATATATTAAATAGGAAAATTACTCAATGAAAACCACTTTCCTTCCAAACGATGCCGAATCAAATGTGGAATTTACCGAACGTTTGTTATGAAGCTCGACTTGGTTGAGATGCTAACTTTCAAACAATTGCATTGTGTTCAACTAACTTGTGTGACATTTGGATCGGAGGTTCGACTGTTTTGGCACACTCCGCCGAAAGCCTCAGGGGCATACGGGCAAATTGTGTGAATTTCAAGAATAACTAATTGCTCTACACTAGTGTGACATTGGTTAATAACTCTGTGAAAACTTCCGTATATTGTAATATACTAACTTGGAGAAATTAGTTTTCAACTGTTTGTGGTTGCTATTTAAATTAACTTTGTATTCAAAAAGCTTGGAGTATATTACGACAGATATATATCTGTATAGGTAGATATTTGTTATGGGTAATACTTCATTACAGTAAAATATAACAGAGTGCTTAGTCTCAGTTTGAAGCGCTTCAAAACTAAAAGTATACTATAAGTATACTATTGATCGAATCACAAATGACTTCAGAACAAAATGAACCCAAAGACTCTTATTTTAGGTCCATTTTACTCTGAAGTCATTGTGATTCGATCAATAGTATACTTATAGTAAACTATAAAGTTTTGGAGTGCTCCAAACTGAGACTAAGCACTCTGATATTACAGGAATATCGAGAAAAGTTTATACCTAAGTATATAAACCTTGTACCTATATGTTATGGCCTATATTAAAACCGCTCTACTGTTGTAAACAATTAATTAATTTTACAGAAGAAACTTTAGTTGTCAACTTTGAACAACAGTTTCCAACCAATAAAAGTTTCTTCAAATTATTAACATTCTGTGTCTAGGTTTATCGGCGCAAATATTAAAATCGTTGATTCATATTTGATTTTTAAAAATACCCGCAACGACCCAACATTATTTTTGCCGAAATGTTGACATCCCACTACCACGCAGGTATTTAAAAGCCGCACAGCAGTGTGACCATTTGTGGCAGATTTCTGCCATTTGGGCAGATTTGGCTCCTAAATTTTATCTTTGGCAGAATATGCTGACGATTTAAGAAAGTGGCAGAATGTGGCAGATTTCAAGGGAATCCTTATTATTTTTTAAATAAAAAGTGAAAACTCATGGTTTATTTACTAAATATTAGTATGATTTCGTGAGTATATTTAAGATTTTTATTTTTTTCCTTTCTTGGAGCTATTCTTGAAAGGAATAGATCTCTATTAGAAAAATTAAAAAATTCTAATTTTTCAATTTTTTATTAAAAATATTCGTAGTTGCAAAAATTTATTAGTTTATAACAAATTGTTTATTACTACAGTGAAAATTAAATAAAACGAATTCTTTTTATACGAAAAAAAAAACAAACAAATATGTAATGGTTCCATAATATTAATTAAAGTGGTAGAAAATAATTGTTAAGGAAAAAAATCTCAAAATAGTACAACAATTATCACACTTGCCATGTTCATGTTCAAGCAGCAAAAACTTATTAATTAACTATTGCATAACTAATTGAAAAACTATGATTTAAAAAAATTCCCACGGACTGTTGTTCATTTAAAGCCCTTGATTTTTTTTTCTTAAATTTTATATTTAAGATGTATAATTAATAATAATTGATAAGTAGGCGTGGCTCGCGTAAGCCAGAGCACCCGTTTTTAGACGTATTTCCAACCTTCTGGAAACATAAATATAGGTCCTACAGTTCCAGGATTTAAGACTTTTTTTTGGAAACCTCTTATTTTTATTAGTTTCTTATTTCTAGATTGGAATAATTGCAATTGGTTTTTCAGATATTTGCAAAAAACTAAGCCCTGCTTTTTTTAGTTAATTGTTTATAACTTTGCAATTTTTGTAAGCGGAACTTGACTTTTTTTGAAAATCTACATGCTATTCCGAATCGAACGACATCGTTCATATTTTTCGAGATTCTTGAAAAAAGTTGGCCTGAGTGCTATTCAGGCCAACTTTTTGATAGTCCCCTTAAGAAGTAATAATACGATGGCATATTTTTGGCATTTTCAAGAATTGAGTTGGCAGATTTTGGCAGATTTTTTGCCAGTCTCAGGCAGATTCGCCACTTTTGAGATGGTCACACTGCCGCACAGTGGAGGAGCATTCGTTTATGGATATTCAAAATGACAACACGTTTTATTGGTTAATTATTTGATATTTGATTGTTTAAAATTTAGTTAATTCGAGTATTGATTAAAGTGTTAATTCGAGTGTTAAATTCAAAATGTTAATTCGAGGTTTAATTTGAGTATTAATTCGAGTGTTAATTTGAGGTTTAATTTAAGTGTTAATTCGAGTATGGATTCGAGTGTTGAATCTAGTATTGAATCGAGTATTAATTTGAGTATTCATTCGAGGTTTAATTCGAGGTTTAATTCAATTGTTAATTCGAGTATTAAATTGAGTTAATTCGATTGTTAATAAAAGTGTTAATTCGAGTCTTAAATTAGAGTGTTTATTTATAATAAATATTTTATGAGTGACATCAACAGTGAGTTTTGATAAAACTTCGGTCTCCTAAATATATAAACCTGTAAGAACAGGTTTATATATTTAAAAGCTTTACCGTAACACTGCTGAAAATAATATACCTTATACTAAGTAATAGTGTAAAATGTATTCTTGATCTTGTCGATTTGATGTAGTTATCAAGTAAACAGCAGTTTCTTCACTTGTTGTAGAGAATTGCAAACATAAGAATAGCATAATACGACCGTTTTATAATGATAATAATAGAAATAGCAATTATTCTTTCATTTTTATAAATAATAATCAAGTCACACCCTCGCGGAGTTTTCCACCGTGGAATTGTCTTCGCGTCGACGAGTAGATAAAACACAGTCATATTACAAAGTCGGTATGTGGTGGCGCGTAATATATCAAGAGGCATAAGGAAGCAGGTCGCGGACCCCCGGGGGGTTGATTTACTTGTACTGCGATCGCTGCTTAAGTATATTTTAATTTATATATCACTATGCTTTTGCCATAAGAAAACTTATTTTCCAGGTGTAAAAGTAACCCAGATCGTTTCTTGCATAGCTGTATGCATACCTTTTAGAAGATTAGACCAGACACCAGACAAAACGAGTTTTTTTAATTAAAAATGAGTGTTTGAATTTTCATAAGGTCCTACCTATCTATTAATATAATAAAACTGTAACAGATCCATTTCTGTACATTGAAGATATTTTGAAAATTTCTTTTGGAGGGCACTCTATAATCGATACTGAAGCCAAAACTGTAATTTTTTTCATTTTTGTCTATCTGTCTGTGTGTCTGTCTGACGATATGAACTTTGTACTTACGATATGAGTTTATACTCTGAGGTAGGACATAGGATACTTTTTATCCCGAAATTCAGCACGGTTCCCTTGAGGGAGGGGAAGAAAGTTAAAACGTGTATTTAGCTGTAATTCATTATTGCGTAGTTCGATTTAACTCATTCTTTTTTTGTTAGAAAGGTAGTAGGTACTTTAAGTATTGTCCCGTAAATATTTCAAGGTCATAGGTTTTTAGTTTAGAAATGACAGACATATATTGGGTTCAAATAACTTGGGACCCGGATCTTTGAACGTACGGCTTATTTTAAACTGGTGTGCGTTTAAGTTTATGTTTGTCGATCTGTCTATTTGTTCCAGCTAATTTCCGAAACGCCTGGATCGATTTTGACGGAACTTTCAATGGCAGATAGGTAATGTTATAAGGAGTAACTTAGGCTCCATTTAGTTTAGGTACAAAAAAGGATTATGGGATCCAATCCCATCCTGTATAAAAACCTATATCCACGCGGACGAAGTCGCGGGGATCAGCTAGTTTAACAATAATATGAACTCAATCAAACGCAGTTATTTCGAAATTAAGATATAACTACGTTTGTTTGAGTTTTTTGAATAGACGTACACTTTTTGTATCATTTTTATACACTTGACCAGTAAATAGGTATCAGCTAGGTAGTACTACAAACTAGTGATGTGCCGGATATCCGTATCCGCAGATATCCGAGGGAGAAGAGAGATCCGTAGCCGTTACTTTTTTGGCGGATCTGTTACGGATCTTTTACCATTTTTCAATACATATTATGTATATGAAATTCGATATATAAGTAGGTGATTAAGTCGCAATGAAAAACTACTTTGAAACAAACAAAGACCCGCACAATGCAAGTCGAATTTGTCCTGTGAAGCAAAGCTTCAAGTGGCGTCAATAATTGTATCGTTTCAAGGTCACACGCATCGACAGCGATTGAGTAAGAAAGTTAAAATTCGTATCTGTATCTGCGGATCTTTAACGATAGATACGGCACATCACTGCTACCACAACTGCTACGAACAAAAATATCGGGAACATACTAAGTAAGATGAAAAAGAGCCATTTACAGACTTAGGTAGGTAAATATCCCTAATCTTCGTTCCGGTTGTTAGTTAAAAATCATTTAGATCCACGTGGCGTTCCAAGAAATGTAGGCCTTAATGGGCACGGCTTACGCGAACGGCTTGTAACAAATTGCATTATCTTCCGAAATGGCTCTTTAAAAGCATACGCTTCGCTGCTCTATAATTTACCCAACTTTTATGTAAACCCAAGGGTTTACTTAAATATTTTTATCTCGTTCTGAAATTAGTACAGCCGATCTAAATATATTAAGTACCATAATAATATGCTTATTCAAGACAAGCGGACACCCGCGACTTCGTTCGCGTGGATATTGGTTTTTAAAAATTCCGTGAGAATCATTTTGTTTTTCCTAAGCTCCTTTGAGCTCATACCTTGCTAAAAACTGTTAAAAGTTCACTGGCGGATGTTTAGGTAGATCAAAATGTAAACAACCGCCAGTAAAAGTCCCATCAAAATCGGTCCAGCCTTTCAGAGGATAGCCAGTAATCTTTAAAGTATTTTCTTTCTAACAAAAAAAGAATGAATGAAATAGCACCACCCGTTAACGAATTACAGCTAAGTACACATTTTGACTTTCATCCCCTCTCCCAAGGGAACCGTGCTGAATTTCGGGATAAGAAGTATCCTATAAGTTACTCCATAAAATGAACTTAAATCATGCCGAGTTTCATTTCAATCCATTCAGTAGTTTTTACGTGATGCGCGCACAAACATACAGACAAACAGACAAACAGATAAACAGACAAACGGACAAACAGACAAACAGACAAAAATTTCAAAAATAGCTTTTTTACGTTCTATTACTTATCCACGTTCTATTACTTATCCATATAATTATATCTACGATTTTATTATATGTATAGATTTACGAATGTACGGGGAGTCTACTACTCCGATGCGGGAATCGCGAACCCTGCACCTCATGAACCGCAGCCGAACAAGCTAACCACTAGACCAACGAGGCAGTTACTTAACAATATAATACGTAGCTAATAATAGCATAATATAGCCAATTGTAGTAGACATTTCCACGACATCAAGATCCACTCTACTGGCTAGTTTTAACTTCGTTCCTCTCTGTAAGTATCAATTACATGGGCTTTCAAATTACTGAAATTTGATACGAAAGGTCGAGGAAAGGCAACTTTAACTCTATCTTAAAGAGGGAGGCCGTTTACTCGTGTCATTTGACAACTTGAGGATAAATTAGAAATTTTTATTTTATAAATAACTTGGCAAAATTATGAATCATAGTTCCATTTATAAACAAAGTACAGGTTCTAAATATTATTATAATTCATTTGACAATAATAAATGAAATAAATAAATAAAATAAAAGATCTTTATTTACCAAAACATAGAAAATATTTCATAATTTGTTTCCAGTGGTCTCCACACTAGGGGTAACCTAACCTGTGTTGTGGAGACCATGACAATAAAATAACTAGTTTAATTTTTTCGTTTCTGAAAAATATCATTTAACAAACAAATGATTACGCGAATAATAACGTTATTATATTATATTATTATAACCCTTCAAGATTCTACGAAATAAATAAAAAAATCACATTACATCGCTCCATTATTAGACGAAAATCTAAGAATCCCTCTTCTTATTCACATGCTTATTTACATAACGTCTTTTAAAGGACCCTCTACATCTGAATGACTGCTATACAAGTGAATGAAAAATTCTGGGATATTGGATTTACAATAAGTATTCGGAGCTATTATTATTGTAGACATATTCCTTCTTTGTGTCCATGACGTATGTAATATGTATGTGCAGATATTTTTTGTTATTATACTTAGTCTGATTTTTCATTCATTATATTTTCATTCATCATTCAGTATAAATTTAAAATTTAAAAAACCCCTGACTTTCACCATTTTGTGGCAGCAGCCATCTTGGATTTGCATAGTGCTATTCTACTAGTCAAGCCCTTTCATTTGATACCCATATTAATGGAGTTGTGAAATAATAATATTATGTAATCCGCCATTTTGTAGCGGCGGCCACTAATTCACCTTTCAAACAAAAAAAAAACAGCATTCAAATCGACAGACACATACATCGACAGAAACAGACAGACACATCAAAATTTAATCTTGAATATCGTTGAATAAATAAAGAAGAGAATTTCAAGTAGAATTTTGGTAATAAACCTGCAATTTTTTGATATTATCAGTAACTAGCTTCTGCCCGCGGCTTCGCCCGCGTGAATTTCGGTTTTGAACAAATCCCGAGGGAATCGTGGAGTTCCGGTTCCCGTTCCCGCTCCCTTTTCCTACCTTTATACTTAAAATATCAAGCAAGGTCGCTATAGTAAATAGTAATCTACCTATAGCTGTAGATATAGATTTCGGGTTTTTCGAAATCCCGTGGGAACTGTGCATTTTTCCAGGATAAAAAGTAGCCTGTGTGTTGCCAATGCATGCTACACAGCAAAGTATTGGAATAATGGGTTATGTGAGCGTGATTTACCTAAGAACAGTCAGCGCCCTCTGTGGCGTTTTGGAGGTCTATATCTATTTTAGTTAGGTCACAGGAATAAAAAAGTTACTTTATGTGTTAAATCAGGGCATAAGCTATCTCCATTCAAAATTTCAGCCAAATCGGTTCAGTAGTTGCGGCGGAGAAGAGGAACAAACATACACACAAACTTAATAACTTAATAACGCCTTTATAACATTAGTGTGATTGTTATTTTCCTCGCTAGAGAGCTCCGATAGCATACGCGTCCGATCGCTGCTAAATTCAAAATGCTATATGGGGAGAACTTTACGCACCGCCCCGGCCGGCCGGCTGGAACCGCGCGCCGCGCGTAAAGGCTATGTCCCGCAATTTTTAAATCTGTAATATCTTCGAAAATATTCATTTAAATCATATGCTGTAAAGGGCCATATAGATCTATAATAAATCAACAATGTACTTAAGGTATTTAATTAGATAAGGATTAATGCTGTATTGGTTAAAATCGCTTCTAAAATTAGCCATTATTTGTCGTAAAAAAGTAAATGACAAAAAAAGTTATTGTGGGATATCCATAAGAGATAGACATATACCATTGCGGAGTTTTCTATAGACCTTTTCAATGTGTACAATACTTAGTACATTATATTGATAAATCTCGTAGGGTTCAGCCTGCGTTTGCAATGTAAGCGGAAAAAATGTAATTATTTACGACATCACATTAGAAACCTCAAAAATAACAGTATTTCTCCACAATTTAATGGATGTTATTATACATATAAACCTTCCTCTTGAATCACTCTATCTATTAAAAACCGCATCAAAATCCGTTGCGTAGTTTTAAAGATTTAAGCGTACAAATGGATATAGGGACATAGGGACAGAGAAAACGACTTTGTTTTATACTATGTAGTGATAGTGACTAATGGATCCCGAATCCCGATTAAACACGAAAGCTCTGCTGGATTTTTCTCTGCCAGTCTGCTATAGCACAGCCAATATGGACATGCCGTTTAGCCCAGACATATATAGATTAAAGAGAATATGTAAATCGTTACTAATTTGAAAAATATATCTGACGGTTATTTTAGCCGATTATTATGAAGACGCGATTAGCAAGTCTTTGAAATTACAGGTACGTACAAGAAATGAATTATCCCAAAAATTTTTCAGTGAAGTCTCGTTATTTAATTTGAATTTTTGTAAGATCCTATATATCTTCTATCTATAATATAATAAAACTGTAACAGATCCAATTCTGTACATTGAAGATATTTTGAAATTTTTTATTGGAGGGCACTCTATAATCGATACTGAAGCCAAAACTGCAATTTTTTTCATTTTTGTCTGTCTGTCTGTCTGTCTGTCTGTCTGTCTGTACATTGGCCGCGCATCACGCCGAAACTACTGAATGGATTCGAATGAAACTTGGTACGATTTGAGTTTATACTCCGAGGTAGGACATAAGATACTTTTTATCCCGAAATTCGGCACGGTTCCCTTGGGAGAGGGGAAGAAAGTTAAAACGAGTAATTAGCTGTAATTCATTAACGCGTGGTTCGATTTCGCTCATTCTTTTTTTGTTAGAAAGGTAATACTTCAAGTTTTGTCCCGTAAATATTTCAAGGTCATAGGTTTTTTAGTTCAGAAATGACAGACATTTATTGGGTTCAAATAACTTGGGCCCCGGATCTTTGTACGTACGGCTTATTTTAAACTGGCGTGCGTTTAAATTTATGTTTGTCAACCTGTCTATTTGTTCCAGCTAATCTCCGAAACGACTGAATCGATTTTGATGGAACTTTCAATGGCAGATAGGTGATGTTATAAGGAGTAACTTAGGCTACATTTAGTTTAGGTACAAAAAAGGATTATGGGATCCAATCCGATCCTATATAAAAACCTATATCAACGCAGACGAAGTCGCGGGGATCAGCTAGTACATATAATAAAATCGTAGACTTGCCGTATCTGTACATTAAAGATTTTTGCAAAATAATAACTGGGGAATGTTAGGAATAAGTAATAGAACGTAAAGAAGCTATTTTTGAAATTTTTGTTTGTTTGTCTGTTTTTCTGTTTGTCTGTATGTTTGTGCACGCATCACGCAAAAACTACTAAATGGATTGAAATGAAACTTGGCATGATTTAAGTTCATACTATGGAGTAACATATAGGATACTTTTTATCCTGAAATTCAGCACGGTTCCCCTGGGAGAGGGGATGAAAATTAAAATGTGTACTTAGCTGTAATTCATTAACGCGTGGTCCTATTTCATTCATTCTTTTTTTGTTAGAAAGGAGATACTTTAAAGATAAATGCTAATTTTTGGAAGGCTGGATTGATTTTGATGGGACTTTTACTGGCGGATATTTATATTTTGATCTACGTAAATATCTGCCAATATAATTATTTTATATATAATTTAAAAAATTAGGAAAAACAAAATGATTCCTTCGGGATTTTTAAAAACCAATATCCACGCGAACGAAGTCGCGGGTATCCGCTTGTATTTTAATAAGTCTAAGTATTTATATATTTATATATAATATATATATCCTACTAATATTATAAATGTGAAAGTGTGGATGTTTGGATATTTGTTACTCAATCACGCCGCAACTACTGAACCGATTTGGCTGAAATTTTGAATGGAGATAGCTTATGCCCTGACTTAAAACATAGGCTACTTTTATCCCGGAAAAGTATTCCTGTGGGACTAAAATAGATATAATCTTCCAAAAACGCCATAGAGAGCGCTGACTGTTCTTAGGTAAATCACGTTCACATAACACATTATTGTAATAGTTTGCTGTGTTGCATGCATTGGCAACACATAGGCTACTTTTTATCCTGGAAAAAATGCACAGTTCCCATGCGATTTTGAAAAACCCGAAGTGTATATCTACAGCTATAGGTAGATTATTATAGCGAACTTCCTTGATAGAAAGTATAAAGGTTGGAAAAGGGAGCGGGAACGGGAACCGGGAATCAACGATTCCCTCGGGATTTGTTCAAAACCGAAATTCACGCGAGCGAAGCTGCGGGCAGAAGCTATCACACATAATCACAATACCAATCCTACTAATCCTACTATACTTATATACTTATACTTATTACTTAACTTATCCTACTAATCCTACTAATATTATAAATGTGAAAGTGTGGATGTTTGGATGTTTAGATGTTTGGATGTTTGTTACTCAATCACGCCGCAACTACTGAACCAATTTGGCTGTGAATAGAGATAGATTAAATGCCCTGACTTAAAACATAGGCTACTTTTTATCCTGGAAAAATGCACAGTTCCCACGGGATTTTGAAAAACACGAAATCTATAGCTACAGCTATAGGTAGATTACTATAGCAAATTTCCTTGATAATAGGTATAAAGGTTGGAAAAGGGAGCGGGAACAGGAACCGGAAATCCACAATTACCTCGGGATTTGTTTAAAACCGAAATTCACGCGGGCGAAGCCGCGGGCATTCTCTAGTTTATATATAAATAAGTTTAAGTATTGTATTTTAATAATGTGGACGACAACTTAAAAACTTGATTTGTCACCATTGGCGTTAAAAATTTCAAAATAGGTATGTTTGGACCCAAAAAAAACACCATCCTTAAAAAAATATATTATTTAAAAAAATATATTGAATGCATTTGTATTTTTAATGTAACAGGTTTTACACTTAAACGAAGTAAAAAACTTAATCAGGCCAAAGGCGGTGGATATAAGAGTATCTTGCAACGCTGTGTAGGTACTCTGTAGACGCACAGAGTGTATTCCAATAATAGTGAATTTACTGAGGTTAATGAAATACCAATGGAGATTGGAAATAGCTAGTGAGTGTCGGATGGAATTCCTTTAAATAGCTTATTTTGGAAGGCTACTGTGCTTCCTTTCCTATTTATGGAGGAATTGCTGAATACTCTAGCGTATTTTTAGACCATTGAAGTAGAGCCTGGACTTTATAATAGTTATTAAATAACTTCCAAAATACTTAGACAAAAATAAAAAAAAGAACTTCAATATCAAAATGAACTTCATAATTAACAAAGAAATTCAAAATTACACAGTTTTCTCGAATGTCTATATCTATACTAAGTAATAAATAAAATTGAAGTGTCTTTCTGTAATTTCGAAATAACTACCTCATATTAAGCTCATATGGTTATTTGAACTGTACCATAACCGAATCACACGTTTTTAAAATTTTTGTCTGTCTGTCTGTCTGTCTGTTTGAACGGGCTAATGTTTGGAACGGCTGAACTGATTTTGACGGGACTTTCACAAACAAGTAGAGAATTAACCAGGAAGTAACATAGGCTACTTTTTTAACCGACTTTCAAAAAAGGAGGAGTTGTGTTTTTCTACCTATGAACACCGATATCTCCGAGATTTCTGAACCGACTTGCGTATTTTTTTTAATCGATAGAGAAACATTGCGACATTTTCCAACTCTTCAATCCTGATGCTGTAGGGTACCTGATCCCCAAAACTAATAGGATTTAGAAACTGTCGGTTATTTAAATTGATATTGGGGGTACCAATTAAAGACTTTATCGTTGAATGAACTCGAGTAGGTAAATATCCAACTCTTCAACCCTGATGCTGTAAGGAATTGCATTCCGAATTCGGGGGATCCCACGGGATTTTTCCGTTTTGGGGATGGGTTACTACAGATAAAACTACTTTTGTTCTGGAGAATCAAAAGTTCACACGTTTTTTAAAAACCTAAATCCACACGGGCGAAGCCGTGGGCATCATCTAGTCTATACTATATCTATACTAATATAATAAAGCGGAAGAGTTTGTTTGTTTGAACGCGCTAATCTCAGGAACTACTGGTCCGATTTTAAAAATTCTTTCACCGTTGGATATGTACGTGACCCTGAGTGCTATAGGCTATATATTATGTACCACGAGCGAAGCCGGGGCGGACCGCTAGTATAATATAATAAAGCGGAAGAATTTGTTTGTTTGAACGCGCTAATCTCGGAAACTACTGGACCGATTTTAAAAATTCTTTCACCGTTGAATATGTACGTGATCCCTGAGTGCTATAGGCTATATATTATGTACCACGGGCGAAGCCGGGGTGGACCGCTAGTATAAAATAATATAAAATAATCTGTGTTGCTAAAATATACCAGTTGTGACCTTTTTGAACTTGCGTATTCAAATGTATAATTATTTATAGCTACGGTCATAGCTATTTTAAACTTAAACTTTTATAAAATCAAGTGAAAATTTCTAAACACTTGAGTAAATATAAACAAACATTTACAGGAATATTATTAAAATTCTTGTTACTAAGTACGGCTGGAAATCGCACGCGAGACGCGAGACTTCCTCCGTGAACCACAATTTTCTTAGAATAAAATGCAAATATTGAATCTGCGCAAACTTCTACAGCTTTTCAAATTAAATTGCGCACCATTCAAATATGCTTTGTTAATTAAATCCACAACATCTCACTGTATCATACAAGATAATGTGAATAAATAATACGATAATTACTGAAAAAAATTGTAAAAAAACATGAGTATCTATTTACTTATATATTTTTTTATAGGAATAACGGGCAACCGAGCAAGCGGGTCACCTGATATTAAGTGATTACCGCCGCCCATGAACATTAGCAGCACCTGAGGAACCATTAATGCGTTGCCGGCTTTTGAGGAAGGGGACTGGCTCTTCAGCTTGCTGCCGGAGCACATCGGATGCTTTGCGGCAGATTACGGCTGAAGTGTGGTCGCTAGCCAGGTGGATTCGGGGCAGAATCCTACCACAAAGCGGTGATACCATCTAGATTGAGTTGTGTGGTATCAGGCACATCGACCCGTAGAGGGGACTGAGAGTGTCAGGGCCTCGTTAGCATACTGCCACGGTGCACCGCGCGCAGGTGAGGTTGACTTACGCCACATAGGTGGAATTTGGGCCACTTACACCCCACTTACACTTATATGTTTTTTATTTGAATTTACGTGATTATAATTTAAGCTATTTTTCAGTTTAATGGATAGATGGTTTCTGTAAAGTACACAGACCAATAAAGGAGAGGCTACGGAAACCCTCTTGTACCTACTTCTTTTATTAAAATGTTCTAAATTATTATCTTAAATCATCCATATTAATATTATAATGCGAAAGTGTGTCTGTCTATCTGCTAGTTTTTCACGGCCCAACAGTTTAACTGATTTTGATGGGTACAGAGGTAGCTTACATCCCGGGGACGGACTTTTTATCCCGGGAAAGTAAATAGTTCCCACAGGATTTTAAAAAACATAAATCCACGCGGACGAAATCGCGGGAATCATCTAGTGGAAAATAAATTACACTTTTAATTTGATTATATTATTATTCTATAACTAGATGATGCCCACGGCTTCGCCCGTGTGGATTTAGGTTTTTAAAAATCCCGTGGGAACTTTTGATTTTCCAGAACAAAAAGTAGCTTATCTGTAGAAACCCTTCCCCAAAACGGAAAAATCCCGTGGGATCCCCACGATTTCGGAATACAATTCCTTACAGCATCAGGGTTGAGGGGTTGGATATGTACCTACTCGAGTTCATTCAACGGTAAAGTCTTTAATTGGTACCCCCAATATCAATTTAAATAACCGAAAGTTTCTAAAACCCATTAGTTTTGGGGATTAGGTCCCCTACAGCATCAGGATTGAGGAGTTGGAATCCAAATTTTTTATAGAACAGGGTCGAAATGTTTCTCTATCGATTAAAAAAAAATTACGCAAATCGGTTCAGAAATCTCGGAGATATCGGTGTACATAGGTAGAAAAACACAACTCCTCTTTTTTTGAAAGTCGGTTAAAAAAGTAGCCTATGTTACTCCCTGGTTAATTCTCTACTTGTATGTGAAAGTCCCGTCAAAATCGGTTCAGCCGTTCCGAAGATTAGCCCGTTCAAACAGACAGACAGACAGACAGACAGACAAAAATTTTAAAAACGTGTGATTCGGTTATGGTAGCGTTCAAATAACCATATGAGCTTAATATGAGGTAGTTATTTCGATATTACAGACAGACACTTCAATTTTATTTATTAGTATAGATTTCGTTCAATGTTTTTTGAAAGCTTTATTTGGATTTTTTGTAAAAGCAGTTTTGAACTTTTAAAAAAAAATGTAGGTATAAAAGTAGGTTAAAAAGGTATAAAACGTAGGTATATTAAAATAAAATGGAATGATTCCTATAAATTAATATAAATGTACATTTATATAGAGATAACCCACCATTGCTGGTTGATTTTCCTGAAAGGAAACGCTCAGGCTGTTTGCAGACCGACAATTTTCCACTTATCCCGCCGACAGTGTCATACGAAATAATTTATTTCAGTGTATCTACTGCCAGTGCCGGCCTTAACCATTTAGGCGCCCCGGGCGAGTCAAGCATTTGGCGCCCTTATAATATCCAACTTCCCACTAATATTTTAAACGTGGACGTCTATTGAACGGATTTTGATGAAATTTTACAGTTTATAAATCAGGATAACACATAGGCTATAGTTTATAAATATATTGCGTAAATTATGCGGTCTACGTGAGCGAAGCCGCGGGCCGGTCGCTAATTTGATAATAATTTTAAAAACTTATTTTGAACTAGAGAATGCCCGCGGCTTCGCCCGCGTGAATTTTGGTTTTGCACAAATCCCGAGGGAATTGTGGATTTCCGGTTTCCGTTCCCGCTCTTTTCCAACCTTTATACCTACTTTCAAGGAAGTTCACTATAGTAATCTACCTATAGCTGTAGCTATAGATTTCGGTTTTTTCCAAATCCCGTGGGAACTCTTAAATTTTTCGGGATAAAAGCCTATGCTTTAAGTCAAGGCATAATCTATCTCCATTCAAAATTTCAGCCAAATCGGTTCAGTAGTTGCGGCGTGATTGAGTAACAAACATCCAAACATCTAAACATCCACACTTTCACATTTATAATATTAGTAGGATTTATATGTAAATATGTCTATCAGTCGGCTGTTACCTATATAACACAGGCATTAAGTTGCCTACTTTAGGAACAGACGACCGTGTGTGTATGTGTGAGTATTTATTATTTATTATTATTATTATTATTATAAACTGCACTACCGCATCCCTAACAGCGTAGTTTAGGCGCTACCATGGAACACACAGAATCCGATACAAAAATCGGATACAAACATACATACATACATACTTACATAGACTTACATACACTGCTAAATTTATAACCCTTCCTCTTGGCTTTACCGTAGTCGGGTAAAAATTAATAATTAATACAGCAATTGATCACTAAGTAAATAAAATAATTTGTGTTAACGGAAGAAAAACAAGTGTAAATTGAAAATTTAAAAAACCCCCGACATTCGCCATTTAGTGGCGGCGGCCATCTTGAATTTGAAATAGTGCTATTCTACTAGTCAAGCCCTTTCATTTGATACCCATATCAAGGGAGTTGTGAAAAAATATATCATCCGCCATTTTGTAGCGGCGGCCATCTTGGACCGATTTTCATCAAACATAGCTAAGAACACTCTCGACTAATTCACCTTTCAAACAAAAAAAACCGCATTCAAATCGGTCCACCCGTTTGAGCGCCACAGGGGAACAGACAGACACACACACACACACACACACACACACACACACACACACACACACACACACACAGACACGTCAAACTTATAACACCCCGTCGTTTTTGCGTCGGGGGTTAATAAAATAGAAATACCTAGTTACCTAGTTTTTTATTATGCTGGATCCACAGTAGGTACGGTTAATGCTCATTACCTGCTATTTGCTGTATTTGCTTTTTAACTACAGGATAATTATGGATAAAATTATACATAAAAGGTCTTGTTTTCCATTTTTGAAATACCACATAAGCTTACGTAAAACCAAATAATATTTTTTGCTCCCATTTGTTTCTACCTATTTAATACTAGATGATGCCCACGGCTTCGCCCGTGTGTATTTAGGTTTGTAAAAATCCCGTGGGAACTTTTGATTTTCCAGAACAAAAAGTAGCTTATTTGTTAAGTAACCCGTCCACAAAACGGAAAAATTCCGTGGGATCCTTACGATTTCGGAATGCAATTCCTTACAGCATCAGGGTTGAGGAGTTGGACATGTACCTACTCGAGGTCATTCAACAATAAAGTATTTAATTGGTATCCCCAATATCAATTTAAATAACCGACAGTGCCTAAATCCCATTAGTTTTGGGGATCAGATCCCCTACAGCATCAGGATTGAGGAGTTGGAATCCAAATTTTTTGTAGGACAGTGTCGCAATGTTTCTCTATCGATTAAAAAATTACGCAAATCGGTTCAGAAATCTCGGAGATATCGGTGTACATAGGTAGAAAAACACAACTCCTCCTTTTTTGAAAGTCGGTTAAAAAAGTAGCCTATGTCACTCCCTGGTTAATTCTCTACTTGTATGTGAAAGTCCCGTCAAAATCGGTTCAGCCGTTCCAAAGATTAGCCCGTTCAAACAGACAGACAGACAGACAGACAGACAGACAGACAGACAAAAATTTTAAAAACGTGTGATTCGGTTATAGTATCGTTCAAATAACCATATGAGCTTAATATGAGGTAGTTATTTCGATATTACAGACAGACACTTCAATTTTATTTATTAGTATAGATTTATAGATACTATAATATCTATTATATATATATATATATATATAATATATAAGAAATATGTATATATAAAATATATGTATATAATATATAAGAAATTTTATCGAGTGAATAGAAAACTACAAATATATATTTATCTATCTATACATATAATAAAATCGTAGACTTGCCGTATTTGTACATTAAAGTTTTTTTAAATAATAACTGGGGGATATTAGGGATAAGTAATAGAACGTAAAAAAGCTATTTTTGAAATTTTTGTTTGTTTGTCTGTATGTTTGTGCGCCCATCACGCAAAAACTACTAATATACTTTTTATCCCGAAATTCAGCACGGTTCCCTTGGGAAAAGGGATGAAAGTTAAAATGTGTACTTAGCTGTAATTCATTGACGCGTGGTCCGATTTCATTAATTCTTTTTTTACAATGAATATAAAATTATTTTGCTATAATCCGCTAACAGTGACAAATTTGTAGGCACAACACCACACAATCTTCTTTTTTTCTTAGAAAGGAGATACTTTAAAAATTACTAGCTCATAATCTCTCAAAGGCTGGATTGATTTTATTGGGACTTTCACTGGCGGATGTTTACATCTACATAAAAAAACGCTAGTGAACCTTTAACAGTTTTTGGCAAGGTATGAGCTCAGTGAAGCTTAGGAAAAACAAAATGATTCTCAAGGGATTTTTAAAAACCAATATCCACGCGAACGAAGTCACGGGTATGCACTTGTCATTAATAATAATTGTACTGGTGGTACGGATTTGGTACGGATTTGGTACCTATCTGAAGTACTCGCCTTAAAAAATCCTTTAAAGTATTTATTAATATTCATATTATTATAAATAAAAAAATTACAGTTTAGGTTTCAGTATCGATTAACGGTTATAATGATGTATAAAAAAATCCAAAATATTATCCGGAAATCCAAGATTCCCTCGGGATTTGTTTAAAACCGAAATTAATGCGGGTGAAGCCGCGGGCAGATGCTAGTTATAAATACTAATGCAACCTCTTGGCGCAACACCCACTACTGCCTAGCGTATACTGCTGGAAGCGCGGCAGAGAGCATTTCATTGAGTTGCATGCGCGGATTCATACAACCCCTAGCAGCGGCGAATGGAGCACTCGCTTGCATACTGTAGTGAGTATCTCACATGCTTGTATATGTGCTCATATGTTCAAGTCCAAGGTTTATATGAAATTTTTGTCTTTAAATGCTCTCCACCGCGCTTGTGGTGATGTGCGCTGTGTCTACCGTGGCACGGTCGCGCTGTCGCGCGCGGCTTGTCATTGAATGAGAAAACGTGCTGTTATCTTAATTAGTTTTTGAAATACGATGAGTTACCTACAAATACCACAGCTATAAAAATGATCTAATACGAAGAACTCGACTTATTAAGTATGATACTTGAGGAGAAAATATTTGTTTACTAATATTTGTTTAATATTATTAGTATTTTGTTATGCTTTATTTATTATTCGACTAGCGACCCACCTCGGCTTAGCACCTGCCACGGCTTTCTAGTATTGTGGTAAAGTTAAGGTGGCGCGTGCGGCGCCCTCTAGATCCCGGCGCCCCGGGCGACCGCCCGGGTCGACCCCCCCTAGGGCCGGCACTGTCTACTGCACTGTAATGAGTTCATCAGTTGAAATACGTTCATAATGCAGATATATTTTACTTTATTTGTATAAAATATAACTGTGAATGTAACATAGCTTTAATTCACGTTATAATATCTAAGAATAGTAATAAAACTACCAATCCCCTTAACAAAGCAGAAATAAAAAAAATATATAGGTATATATAAATAATAATAGCTGATAATTTTAAAATTGAATAACATAATATGTTAACATAATATTATTATTAAAAAGTATATTAAATTTTTCAATATAGGTACCTGGTACATACATATTTTCAAGATCACACTTGAAAGCGTTCGATTGAGACATTTCGTAAGGGCACTCATCACGTAAATCATGTATTCGTAGTCCTTGAAATTCTCCAATTATATTTTGATCGGAACCCTTGTCAACTCCGTATGTGCCGACGTCGGGGTCGTCGTGAGTCGTAATCCGCGCGACGCTCGGCCGGCCATAGTGTCAGGCTAAAACACCCACGTACTCAGGCCTCTTGTTAACACGCCGTGATAACTCACGTTTTGTATGGATAACGCCGGAGACGGCGCGCCGTAGTTGGCGTTATCCATACAAAACGTGAATTTTTACGGCGCAGCGTATGAACTTAATATGAGGTAGTTATTTCGAAATTACAGGCAGACACTTCAATTGTGTTTATTTAAAAGTATAGATAACATAGTATTCTTTTTTTATATAAAATTTACGAGTAGTACCATGGGTAAAACAAATTGCCCGTAGTACCTACCTACTACCGCCGTGTCTGGAATAGTACCACGGGTAATGAAAATTTCCCGTGGTACTACCAGTAGTACCACCGGTAGTACCTACCACGGGTAAGCAGCGGTGTCAAGAGGCCTCACAGTATGTAGAACCTAAGATATATTGTAGAACGTTGTGCTGAACAGCCCGTACAATTTGTAATAGGGTCGTGTTCACACTGAACAGCGAAGGCAAACGAAGGCAAATTGTGGGCGTTTACCTAATATGGATACCGAACGTTCACTCGCCTTTGCTGTTGCGTTCACAGCCTGAAAGTCCTAAGCGAATGATGGATATTTGCCTACCGGATCCGCTAGTAAAATTATATAATACTAGCATATATAGCACTCAAGGATCATATATCCAACGGTGAAAGAATTTTTGAAATCGGCCCAGTAGTTCCTGAGATTAGCGCGTTCAAACAAACAAACTCTTCCGCTTTATTATGTTCGTATAGATAGTATTATCAATGCGTCAGATTTTCGTGGTTTCTCAGATTTTTATAGAAATTAGTAATTTTAAAACATACAAACCTTTGAGCTCTAAACAAAAAGTTATTAATCTTAGGCTTTTCAAAACATGCGATTCGTTATATTTTATTCATAGCGCTAAGTTATGGTATTGTTTAAAGTTAACATAATTAATGGTAATGAATGGTCACATAAAAACTTCCTCCGTTAAATTACTTCAAGTACATTAAACATTCAAGTCAAAGACGAGACTAATTGAATATTTAATTTGTTCTGACTAGGTGTATTTTCTTATATCAAGACCACCTTGCGTAATAACTGTTTGTCTACGAAGCTGAAATTTATGCGGACTCATTATGAGACTCGTAGACTTAACGTATTCCATTAAATGGGTCATTTTGGAATCTAAATACCACATAAATAGATTTAGGATTTAGAATAGGATATATTTAAAGATGCGTAGTTAAATCTGCAATATTATAAAAGTGAGAAAAAAAAACATCTATACAAAAAAACAATTCATATCACATATTTGTGTGTTAGCTCTGGGTAGATTACTTATAAACTATTTATTAAAAGAAAAATAAAAAATAACTTAAGATGATACTAGGTGAACTAATTTCAACACGGTAACTATATGATTTTATTCAGTTGTTGGATTTGCATTTATTTTTAACAATATTTCTAACAATGTTGCGTGCTGGAAAAGTACAGTCTCATCACTCAGCACTATTAACACAGAATACCTATTACTGCTATTACAGTGAATTTACATAGCTACAGCTAATTCCCTCACCGCTGAAAACTGCGCGGAGAAACTAATTCAATTATACCAAACTAACTGAAGCTCGTAAATAGTTGTGTAGTAGTACCCATATTGAGGGGGTTGTGAAAAAATATGTTATCCGCCATTTCGTCGGCCATCTTGGACCGATTTTCATCTAACATAGCTAAGAACACTCTCGACCAATTCACCTTTAAAACAAAAAAAAACATTGAAATCGGTTCACCCGTTTGAGCGCTACGGTGGAACACAGACACGTCAAACAAACGTCGGGGGTTAAAAACACGATTACGCTGCCAAAACAAACTGAAAAGTAAAACACTATAGCCAGTACTGCAGATGATGTAAGAATTCTCACGATATCCTCATATCTCCAAATCTGTTCATGCATTTAGAAGCTATGGTAGATTAAAGAAACTCATATTTTTTTTTATAGGTACATTGCATGAACCTTCGTAATTATAAATAGTCTAACATTTGAACATCAATTTTATGCATTTTAAACAGCAGCAGCAGTGCTTTTGCGATATTTTGTCGACGCTCAAACCGCGAGTAAACGCGGTTTGAGCGTCGACAAAATATCGCAAAAGACGCGAGAAAGCGTTCTCGCACTAAATGAGCTTGGGCTGCAGTAGTTTATATTTTCCCACGAAAGTAATTCCTGTGTAAGTTCGTTATTTTACAAAACTACAACCGAGCGGTGTCTGTGCACCGGAGTTAGTTTTCGAAAACTTTTTGGAATGGACTGTAGAGTCATGTGGAGACAACAAATGGGTTTTATTTTAGCAGGCTTGTATATTCGATGCTTATTAATATATATATAGCTGCTCGTGCTGATTCATTGACTGACTCACTGATTGATCACCCCTCCTGTAAAATTTTGTATGAAAAATTTTTTTTTCACTAATGGTTTCGTATAGAGGACAAAAATTCATTCGGAACAAAAATATGGAGAGAGCTGATGATTGAGGATTTCGGAGACAGGTGAGCAGCACGCTTAAGGTATTGAAGATAGGTGGGGGGGTGCTCGAACAAATGTCACTCGAAACGTCATCCAATTGGCAGTTAGCTGAAAAAAAATTCAAAATGGCGAAAAAAAGATGGCCGCCATACAAATTTCATCGGTCTCCATCTCGGAGGGTATAAAAGATGGAAGAGTGGTTTCTTCGCAAAAGATGATGAGGATCCAAAGGTCTACTTGATGAATTGAAAAAAAATTCAAAATGGCGGAATTTATTTTTCCATAGAAAATGTATGCCGAATATTGAAGAGACTACAAGTTGTGAACTATGCAAGGCTTTAATGTGGTTTTTTGGAGAACTCTCAAAGAAAAATATGGGAAGACATGATGATTGAGGGTTTGGAAGTTGGTTGAGGAGCCCGGGCAGGGTATTGAAGATAGGTAGGAGGTGCTCAAACAAAAATTACTCGAAACATCATCCAATTGGCAGTGAGCTGAAAAAAAGTCCAAAATGGCGGATTCAAGATGGCGGCCATACAAACATCGGTGTCTATCTCACCAAGTATAAAAGATGGAAGAGTGGTTTTTGCCAAAAGATGATTAAGACCTACTTGATGAGCAGAATGATTCGAAGAAAAAATATGGAGAGTGATAATGATCGAGGATTAGGAATAGGGGAGAGATAGGTGGAGACTGCTCAAACCAAAATACCCGAAAGCGAAACCTCGCGGTCCGCTTGCGGGCCGCGCACCCACGCGCCCTACTAGTTATATATATATACAGCATAGAACATTTACATCCGCTCTCACATCGCTACTCACGGTTGAATATCAACGATAAGCTCGTCTCGCTCTCACTAATCATCGTTGCCCAAGTGTAAGGAAATGAACGAATAAATAAACGTCTGACGTCACGCATGATGTGAATAAGCCTTAACATGTTTGAATTCTGCGTCAAAATTAACCAACATCAAATACTTTGATCATTGCAAACGACTATTTTTTGTATACCGAAAGGTGAAAAGTACACGCACCTATTTTCATAAGAACCATAATTTTAATACTTTCCAGATATGCTTAAATTCCCATTCTAAATAGTCCTTAATTTGCTAGATGGTATTTAAAGTACTATAAAGTAAAGACCTTGCTAAGGACATTCGCACATCACATCGCCACAACACCAACTAAACTCAAAATGAAGCATTTAAGTGTGAGCTTCATATCGTGTCGTGTATAAGTAAATTTTCACGTGACGCGTATGACGCGTGGACCGTGCTTTGTGCACGCGACATATTGCGTCCACTGTTGGACACAGGCTTCTTACAAGCAGCGCCAACCGGCTGACGGCTGTATTCTCGGCTGTCCGTATGCAATCGATGCCAGCCACCCTCAGGATATCATCGCTCTACCTTGCTGGGGTGCGCCCTACATTCCTTTTGCCAAGGTGTGGTCTCCACTCGAGGACTGTTGGCTCTATCATCCATCGGTCCTCCGACATACATGGCCAGCCTAATGCTACTGCAACATGGTAGCCTTGAGAGCTATGTCGGTCACTTTGGTTCTTTGGCAAATTACTTCGTTTCGGACTTTATCCCTCAAAGAAAGGCGCGGTCTTACTCTCACTCAACAGTTAACTTACACTCAAAATTTTACTGTACGTGCTCATTCATTTCAATGCTTTCAATGCTTCGCTTTGAGCCGAGTTGGTGCTGAGTCGATGAGATGTGCAAAGGTCCTTAGAGAGAGCTTTTGTTATAGGTCACATTAAATAATTAAATCTTCGTAGCTTTATTTCGGTTCAACCTTGCGTTTGTCTTTTGTCTTTGCTACTTAGAGTTTTCTAATCCGAGTCTATTGTGTTTCTATTTCAATGTTATCTTACAGTGGCATATAAATTGTTACTGTAGGTACATTATACATATTACGAGGCTACAATCAAACTTATTTTTTATCAAAAATGTGAGATCATATTATATTTTATAGTAGTGCAACAAGAAAATATGGCACGAATATAAGTTGGTCATGATAATAAACAAAAAATATTTTGGATAATAATCTGTTTACTTAGTAAAAAAAAATTCAATTAAACTTAATAAAAATCAAGATTTTTGGAAGCAGAGCTTGGATAAATTTTTATCGATAAAATTCAAATATCACCCAACATATTTGAATAACTAATTGTCTCTAATATAGTTTTCATGTTACAGCATACCAAAAATCGCATAAATTCTTAATACGCCCCCTTAAAGGCTTATAGATATAAATTGTTTTACCATAATCATTGCATCTATTACTTCTATGAGCTGAGTGCTTAGTCTCAGTTTGAAGCGCTCCAAAACTAAAAGTATACTATAAGTATACTATATTGATCGAATCACAAATGACTTCAGAGCAAAATGAACCCAAAGACTCTTATTTTAGGTCCATTTTACTCTGAAGTCATTGTGATTCAATCAATTGTAGGTATACTATAAAGTTTTGGAGCGCTCCAAACTGAGACTAAGCACTCTGATACTGTTTTTTTTTTCATCGTCGTCGTCGTTATCAACCGATAGACATCCACTGCTGGACATAGGTCTCTTGTGACTTCCACACGCTGCGGTCCTGGGTCGCTTGTATTCAGCTCGTCCCTACAACTGTTTTGACGTGTTTTTTAACAGTATTAATTCAGACGGTTTTTTTAACTGGATTAATTTAGTAAACTCAAGACGTCGTAGGTGACGCCACCGAGCGTGCGGAAGCATAAACTAAAATCCAACAGTGCCTCATTCTGCAGTTTCCTACGACACTCGCCATCACTTAACCTGGTGGTTACGTGACAGCGCAAATACTTGCATTAATATAAACCTCTTAAAAATCAAGGGACTTGCGAAAAATATATTAAGTAGAAGTATGTTTTCAACTTCTTACCCGACTGGGCTACGTACCTTACAGAGTTGTTATGTCTTTATCAGCCTATTTATTTCAGGTAATGAAGGACATAAAATAAAGACACACAGGCTATGATCTAATTAAAATTAAACCGACTTCAATTTATATTGAAACTAGCTGATGCCCGCGACTTCGTCCGCGTGGGTTTAAAAAATGTGATAAATAAAATCTATATATATACATATAATAAAATCGTAGAATTGCCGTATCTGTACATTGAAGATTTTTACAAAATAATAACTGGGGGATGTTAGAGATAAGTAATAGAACGTAAAATAGTACATTATGGTATAAGTGTGTAATGTTGGTGATTACCGCTGAGGCGATATTGAGACCCGAGCCGTTAGGTGAGGGTCTTAAGATAGCTGAGGACGGTAATCATCAATACACACGTGTATCATACGACGTTTTTCAACACACTTGCGAAGAAAATAACACTAAAATAGATATTTTTCCTTGGATATTTCAGGTAGGTACCTAGTAAAGTTTCCATAACTTTAAGGGCTTCACATATATCGGGCGGTGTACAACATAAATCATTTTCTTCATAATTAGTACTTGTAGATATTTTAATTTTAATTAATAAATAACTGTAATTTCAACAGTGAAAACGAGTTATGAAAATTTTCTCACAATGGCGGGAAAAATTAATCAGTTTTCCTATGCGCGCACACATATAAGTGCGATCGGCCATAGACTATATAGAATGAGGTTTGTTTTCTATGGCATTTTGCAATGGCGGGAAAAATTAATCAGTTTTCCTATGCGCGATCGGCCATAGACTATAGAATGAGGTTTGTTTTATTTGGCTTTTCGCGGTTAGCGTTTTAGCCACGTACAAAATGGGGAATTTCAAGTTTTCTTTATTACAGAAAAAACAAAAGTTATATTTGAGTGAAAGTTTTATTTATTAAACACGTACAAGTTGAAATTATCTATTTAAATACGAAGTTGCATGAAATGAGCAAGCAAAAGGTATATTAATTTATTTGTACTATTGAATACGACCTTTTTTGTATCGAAACTTTTTTAAGAACAAAGGAACCAACTCAACCAATAAATCTATCTATACTTAATAAATAAAATTGAAGTGTCTGTCTGTAATTTCGAAATAACTACCTCATATTAAGCTCATATGGTTATTTGAACGGTACCATAACCGAATCACACGTTTTTAAAATTTTTGTCTGTCTGTCTGTCTGTCTGTCTGTCTGTCTGTCTGTCTGTCTGTCTGTCTGTCTGTTTGAACGGGCTAATCTTCGGAACGGCTGAACCGATTTTGACGGGACTTTCACATACAAGTAGAGAATTAACCAGGGAGTGACATAGGCTACTTTTTTAACCGACTTTCAAAAAAGGAGGAGTTGTGTTTTTCTACCTCTATACACCGATATCTCCGATATTTCTGAACCGATTTGCGTAATTATTTTTTTAATCGATAGAGAAACATTGTGACCCTGTTCAATAAAAAATTTGGATTCCGACTCCTCAATCCTGATGCTGTAGGGGACCTGATCCCCAAAACTAATGGGATTTAGAAACTGTCGGTTATTTAAATTGATATTGGGGGTACCAATTAAAGACTTTTTCGTTGAGTGAACTCGAGTAGGTACATATCCAACTCCTCAACACTGATGCTGTAAGGAATTGCATTCCGAAATCGTGGGGATCCCACGGGATTTTTCCGTTTTGGGGACGGGTTATTACAGATAAGCTATTTTTTGTTCTGGAAAATCAAAAGTTCCCACGTGATTTTTAAAAACCTAAATCCACACGGGCGAAGCCGTGGGCATCCTCTAGTAATATAATAAAACTGTAACAGATCCAATTCTGTACATTGAAGATATTTTGAAAATTTTTGTTGGAGGGCACTCTATAATCGATACTGAAGCCAAAACTGCAATTTGTTTCATTTTTGTCTGTCTGTCTGTCTGTCTGTCTGTCTGTCTGTCTGTCTGTATCTTGGCCGCGCATCACGCCGAAACTACTGAATGGATTCAAATGAAACTTGGTACGATATGAGTTTATACTTCGAGGTAGGACATAGGATACTTTTTATCCCGAAATTCAGCACGGTTCCCTTGGGAGAGGGGAAGAAAGTTAAAACGTGTATTTAGCTCTAATTCAATAACGGGTACTTCGATTTAACTCATTCTTTTTTTGTTAGAAAGGTAGTACTTTAAGTATTGTCCCGTAAATATATCAAGGTCATAGGGTTTTAAGTTCAGAAATGACAGACATTTATTGGGTTCAAATAACTTGGGACCCGGATCTTTGAACGTACGGTTTATTTTAAACTGGTGGGCATTTAAAGTTATGTTTGTCGATCTGTCTATTTGTTCTAGCTAATTTCCGAAACGGCTGGATCGATTTTGATGGAACTTTCAATGGCAGATAAGTGATGTTATATGGAGTAACTTGGGCTACATTTAGTTTAGGTACAAAAAAGGATTATGGGATCCAATCCGATCCTATATAAAAACCTATATAACCACGCGGACGAAGTCGCGGGGTTCAGCTAGTATAAAAATAAGTCGGGTTTTCCTTCCTGACGCTATAACTCCAGTGTGCTTAGTCTAAAGCGGAGCACTCGAAAACGAACTCGAAAACTATTGATCGATTTCAGAGTAAAATAGACCTAAAATGGCTTGTATTAAGGTTTGAGTTCGCCAATACATTCAGCATTCGAACAATGCTGAATGTATTGGCGAACTCAAACCTTAAAACAAGCCATTTTAGGTCTATTTTACTCTGAAATCGATCAATAGTTTTCGAGTTCGTTTTCGAGTGCTCCGCTTTAGACTAAGCACACAGAACGCACGAACCGATTTCCACGGTTTTGCATTCGTTGGAAAGGTCTCGGGCTCCGTGAGGTTTATAGCAGAAAAACACGCGAACGAAGTCGCGGGGGTCAGCTAGTTAAAAATAAAACTCTATAATTCACTTGTGAATAATAGTAAAACAAAAGTCACAGTTTGAATAATAGGTGTAATTATCTGCCTAATTGCGGTGAACGTAGAGCTACTTTATGAGCAAGTGTGTTGAAAAAGCTATTTTTGAATTGTTGTCTGTTTGTCTGTATATTTGTGCGCGCATCACGTATAATGGATTGAAATGAAACTCGGCATGATTTAACTTCATACTATGGAGTAACATATAGAATACTTTTTATCCCGAAATTCAGCACGGTTCCCTTGGGAGAGGGGATAAAAGTCAAAATGTGTACTTAGCTGTAATTCGTTAACGGGTGGTCCGATTTCATTTATTCTTTTTCTGTTAGAAAGGAAATACTTTAAAGATTACTGGCTTATCTCTGAAAGGCTGGACCGATTTTGATGGGACTTTCTCTGGCGGATGTTTACATTTTGATCTACCTAAACATGCGCCAGTGAAATTTTAAGCAAGTTTTTAGCAAGGTTGAGCTCAAAGGAGCTTAGGAAAAACAAAATGATTTCCACGGGATTTTCAAAAACCAATACCCACGCGAACGAAGTCGCGGGTTTCCGCTTGTGTGAAATAATACTGCAGGCTTTTCTCATCTGTGTCAAGTTTCCAAGTTCACCTGGTTCATGTACCACACCTGGTTCACACCTGGTTCACACTGCCTGGTTCACACCTGGTTCATGTATCGTATGAACATAACATTTCCGTTTGCATAAACTTTCTAGGAATCAAGTGTAGCTGAGTTAGCACAATTGACTTGAGCTGAAGTGCATTTAACATTTATACTGCAACACAGAGTTGGCAACTTTTGGCTGGCGTTACCTACGAAAATACAGTGAAAAGTTTATTTTATACTCACAAAATATTTGATTGTTAAACTACTTAATATTTTATGAAGTATATTACAAACTATTAAATCTTACGATTTGTGTGAAAATTAAATGGGTAAAGACGCTAAAGTTTTTAACAAAATTACCTGTATTGTTATGTATTCAGTGCAATTTCTTAAAACTGCTTAGTTTTAATAAATTTCATTGAATATATTATGTATTGTGTTCACCAAATTCTTCTGTTGAAAGGATAAACAGAAAATACTATGTTACCTGTATGTATAATGTTGCCTGTCTGTCTACTTTCTTTCAGGGATCAACCAACAGAGACAACATCTTGTAGACGGACATAGGACACTTTCATCCCTGGAAATCATAGAGCTCCCACGGTATTTTAAGACCTAAATTTACGCGGAAGAAGTCGGCAGGCTAGGCCTAAGATCGAAAAAAAAATTCAGGCGACAGAAATTTATCTGTCTCGTTGGTCTAGTGGTTAGCGTATTCGACAGCAGATCACGAGGTCCCGGGTTCGATTCCCGGGTCGGGCAAATAATTGTTAGGTATTGGGTTTTTCTGTCAAGAAATTCTCAGTGCCAGTCCGAAGTTGGTAGTTGGCGGTGTTTCACCCCCGTGCCTCGGAGAGCACGTTAAGCGGTCGGTCCCGGTTATTATCACTATATCATGAGACAATAGTCGTTAAAGTCCGCCAACCCGCATTTGAGCAGTGTGGTGGGTCTAAGCTCTAAATCCCTCTCTCCTATGAGAGAGGAGGCCTGTGCCCAGCAGTGGGACGTTAAAAGGCTGTAGTGGTGGACGGAAATTTCGGCATAAAATTGATCGGATCATGAATTTATTGAAGTGTGCGTGAATCATTTATGTATGGGTAACGCAATCCTTATGTACTTAACTAATATCATTTTATTATTTTCATTTTCGCCCACATTTGAAGGATTAATTTTTAACGTGAATTTATCCTCGGCATTGTTTTATCAAATTAAGTATAATAGAATAACGCGAAATGCTTTTATACGTATTTTTAGTTTGCCAGGCAATTTATTTCGGTGTACAAAAGTTCATTTATATTCATGGTGAAACATATCCACAAATTCATTTTTTCGACATTGATATATGAGAGAGCCTTGTACGCACAATTATATAGGCGTACCCCGATGATCCATTATACATTTTATGTAGTGTGTACACTGTACGGTGTATGTACAGTCAATATAACTCCAATTGAAATTCTGCATGGAAGCAATTATTACAGTGCGTAGATAAGTTTTTATAGGTGAAATTCTTGTTTATTGAATTAATGCAAACTGTATTATATTTTTATGGCAACGTACACTGATAGTTTACTTTATATCTATACCGAGTAGATCGAAAATATTTTTTGTACATTATCCTTGATTTAAGGTGCTAGTTATAGTCTATCTATATCTATATCTATCTATCTATCTATCTATCTATACCTACATATAATAAAATCGTAGAATTGCCGTATCTGTACATTGAAGATTTTTGCAAAATAATAACTGGGGGGTGTTAGGGATAAGTAATAGAACGTAAAAAAGCTATTTTTGAAATTTTTGTCTGTCTGTTTGTCTGTTTATCTGTTTGTCTGTTTGTCTGTATGTTTGTGCGCACATCACGTAAAAACTACTGAATGGATTGAAATGAAACTCGGCATGATTTAAGTTCATACTATGGAGTAACATATAGGATACTTTTTATCCCGAAATTCAGCACGGTTCCCTTGGGAGAGGGGATGAAAGTCAAAATGTTTACTTAGCTGTAATTTGTTAACGGGTGGTCCGATTTCATTCATTCTTTTTTTGTTAGAAAGGAAATACTTTAAAGATTACTGGCTAAGCTCTGAAAGGCTGGACCGATTTTGATGGGACTTTCACTGGCGGATGTTTGCATTTTGATCTACCTAAACATCCGCCAGTGAACTTTTAACAGTTTTTAGCAAGGTATGAGCTCAAAGGAGCTTAGGAAAAACAAAATAATACTCACGGGATTTTTAAAAACCAATATCCACGCGAACGAAGTCGCGGGTGTCCGCTTGTACATAATAATATGTATAATGTATTTTTGGAAGTATTTTATCAAAAACTAGAAATAACGGCCATCGTGTCAGATATTAGTCATAATAGCAATAGTTTAACGTGCTCTCCTAGGCACGAAAAGGCCGAAGTAGGACCTATCAAGTTAGTCACCATCCAAATACCGACCTGAGTCAACGCTGCGTGATTAACATAATCCACTAGCCGACAATTTTTTACTGTAGTAAACTTTGATTTTGACTGATTTCCAAAATACCTTTTGAATTTAATCCTACCTACATCATTTCTCTAATCGTGTTTCCCAATTCCAAAATGATCATAGTTATATAGGTACTAAAATTGAGTTTGTGTCCTAAATTCGGTTTCCTATTCAAACAGTCTGTATTTACATAATATCCTCTTATAAAGACCCCTTTCTGGTTGGATGCCACAGCGATATCCCCAAGCAAATATACACTAGTTTGCTTAGATAATATTGCGACGATATTTGAATTATGTAAATACCGGCAATTATGTCCAGTTTAACAAGATTTCCAATGTAAATAATATATACCTGGTGAAAGTTATTAGACGTAGATGTGCCCATATCTAGTCATAACTTAGTCATATCACATTGAATTAAAAGCGCCCCTAAATAATGACGACAAAAAGTAGGACTTGTAAGCTTGTACATTGTGCTTTCAGTTCATTATGCGAGATATTGCTGCTCTAGGAATATAGTTCTTAACCGTTTAAAAGTTGTACTGATGTTTTTTAGGTTTCCTCTTCTTTTCGAATCTTTATTTAGATTTGACTTCTCAATCAGTTTTTAGGATTTACAAAAAGCTAAACCCCCTTGTTTAATTCTTTATACTTAACTTTTGCAATTTTTGCAAGCGAAACTTGATTTTTTTTTTCAAAAAACAGCCATGCCATTCCAAATCGAATGACACCTAGTACATATTATTTTTCCGAGAAAAGTTAGCCAGTGGAAAAAGTTGGCCAAAAAGGCACTTGTTGACTAGACTATTACGAGAATAATTCAATAAAATTAGCAGTCAATAATTTAGACTTTCAAGGCTACAATAACTCCCACCTGGCTGAAAATTGGTAGGATTGTTTAAAACACTATTATAAATGAAATGTGAGAAGTCCTCATCGATCCGACACCTGGAAAAAAATTTACTCCTGGACACGCACAGTTTATTCACACTTGGCTGAAAATTTGTAGGATTGTTTGAAACACTATTATAAATGAAATGTACAAAATCCTTATCGATCCGACACCTGTAAAAAAAATTACTCGGGGTCAAAGTTTTCACGGGAAGTTTTCAGCAAAACGGTGTCTTATCATAAAATTATTTAGACAAAATTGTAGACCAGGTAAATTTTTCCTAAGAGCCACCGTTTTTGAGATATAATGGTTCAAAAAGATAAGTTTAACGGTGGCTCTTAAGAAAAAAAGTATTCAGACATTTTTTATAGATAATTATCTGATCTACATTATGTCTAAACTAATTTTATGATAAAACTTACCGTTTAGCTGAAAATCATGAAAAACCCGTTTTTGTGATCTTTGACCCTGAGTAATTTTTTTTTCCAGGTGTCGGATCGATGAGGACTTTTCACATTTCATTTATAATAGTGTTTCGAATAATCCTACCAATTTTCAGCCAAGTGTGAGTCAACTGTGCGTGTTCAGGAGTAATTTTTTTTCCAGGTGTCGGATCGATGAGGACTTTTCACATTTCATTTATAATAGTGTTTTGAACAATCCTACCAATTTTCAGCCAGGTGGGAGTTATTGTAACCTTACCCCTATTTTTTAGTCTAATTAGACCGGTCTATAGTGTGCAAACGTTTTTCTTTATTCACATTTTTTTTTTCCAGTCATCTACAAGTTAGCCCTTGATTGCGACCTCATCCGGTAGTAAGTGATGATGCAGTCCAAGATTAAGGCGGGCTAACCTGGAAGGGGTGTGGCAGTTTTTAAACCTATACCCCTCATCGGTTTCTACGCGGCATCGTACCGAAACGCTAAATCGCTTGACGGCACGGCTTACTAGATATGGCTAACGGCAAGATGCTTGCTAGCCATGGCAAAAGTCTCCCACCAGACTAGACCAGAGGTAATTTAGAAAAAACAAATTCCCAAATCGCCCCTTCCAGGTGTCGAACCGGGGACTTCCCACTTATAAGACCACAGGGGTTATCAGAACCAGGGAGGTTGTTGAAATTTTATTAAAATAAAACCACTAATTTTCGTGAATTGCCTCTGTAACTGTTTACTGGATGTTCATTTTATTCAGTTAAGGCATGTTCACGAACATTAATTAATTTACCACTTTGATAACTACACCACCGTACGGTAATTAGGTATATGGGCTACGTCCGCTTTACTTTCCGAAGCATGCAACATAATCAACATGAATATTAAACAAAGGAAGTCTTAAGCAAAATACTAAAAAGTAAATTTATTATAGTAACTATATTATTTAGAACCTAAAGTAAATTTTAAAAAGTTTAACAAGCAAATTATTGAATTCAGTAGAATAATGAATACGAGACGTAATTCTGATTATTAAGTAGAAAATTTCAATAGGTATCTGATTTTTTTGTTTAATAAAATACAATAATTCCCGAATTAATTTTATATTAGGAAAAAATCATGCAATTTCTGAAACCACATAAATGTATTTTAAACTTAAAATATAGTTAGTAGTAATTATATCCAAATTTGAATAAATCCTTTACATAAACATCTAAAATCATAATATTAATCATAATAGTATATCATAATATTATCATAATTTAAATAAAATTACAGTACCAAATACCCCACGTAATTTTCTAAGGGAATTTCTCTTCCTTGTTAGTAAAATGGTAATTTGTGGGAGCTACAAATGCAACGAGTACTCTAGGTACAATTTTCTTAAATCTTTTCAACTTGCTCTTTCCTTATTTTAATTCTACACTAAGTTTGCGCTGAATTATTCACGGCAAAAGTACTTTCTAAGATGTTGTTTACAAAATTTTACACAGGCGTCTATTCTATAACTTTACCTACTTACTCGTTTGAGTTAGGTGTGTAAGTACTGTATGACGTAGTTGGTAAATTAAGGAAAAAGTGAAGTTTTCCTTCCGTTACAAAAAAAACTTGTAACCGTGATAAAAATCAATGATAATAATATTATGTAGTTTATAAAACTGAAAACACGCTCATACTTCTTGGCTCCATCATCAGACTCTTCTTCACCAATTGTATCTATAATGCTGGTGGGACTCGTTAAAACAAACCAAATAAGCCCAGACTCAAGGGGTTTACTAGTAACCATTGAAGAATTTCACTATCCACCTCCAGGATGCATCATCAGACTGTCATCACTAATATTGGAATTAGTTAAAAAAAAAACAAATGAGCCCAAACTCAAGAGATTTACAAGAACCTATTGAAGAGTTCCTCTACTTCCTGGTTTTATCATCAGATCAGCTCGATGGATTATTGCAATGTCATCGGTATTACATTCATTTGCAAAGTAAACTCAACAAAACTATGTTTCTTTGCCAATAAAGTCACTACACTGCCGTAAATCTTTAAAATAGCACCTGAATTCAGTATTGTCAGATGCCTGTATCGGAAAATTAAATTCCTTTGGCACCGCACTATCGCTATCAATCTTTATTGCAATCTTTGCCACCCGTTTGAATATAAATTCAAAGAAACAGATTGATATTTATGGCTATAAATTGTTATAATAACGCGATGATGAAACATATTATGCAGTTTGAAATAGGCGTATTTATTTAGCTATTTGTAAATGACTGAGTAGGTACTTCGCGAAAAAGTGAATGAAACGCAGAATTATTCCGAGCTGTGGTTAGCAATAACTACGTACATATTATAGTGAAATGCTCGTGAAACACCCGGATCCAGTGGCTTAATATTCTCGCAAGCACGAAGCTCTTTAATACCATCTAAGTCCGGTCACGCATGCGGTTACCAAATTGGCTCAACTTAGATAGGCTCCAATCGATTGATACATGTTGTCAATGTTGCATGTTATTTACACTCACTCATGCGTGTCGCATTATAGTTATATTTTACTATTTGTACACACAAACACTTTACGTACATCTCTTATTTAATTGTTTCAAGTAATACAGGTAAAGTGCTACCCTAGTGCCACTAGATTTCTTAGCAATAATGTAAACCACTAAGAAATGTGGTAGTTTGCTCATTTCTTAACATAAAAATATCTAGGAAGAATTAGTGTACTTCAAAATATTAAGCAAATGACAAAGTTCTACTTTGTGCTCAAATGAACTATTTTCCCGACTTCATCTTCGATATTTTACTTTAAATAAATACAAAATGTTGAATAGAAGCAGTGGTTTCTTTGCGGAACTCCATGATATTATGTATTTACAAAGAAAAACTGCACTTTACAATCATCATTGTTCATTGTAGAGTTTACAACTCCTGAGGATGTAGAAACTGTCAGCGTGAAACATGCGTACAATTTGTTTTGAAGGGTTTGCGCGGTGTTGCGTGATAATCGTGTGTATTTTTAACCCCCGACGAAAAAACGACGGGGTGTTAGAAGTTTGACGAGTCTGTGTGTGTGTGTGTGTGTGTGTGTCTGTCTGTCTGTTCCCCTGTGGCGCTCAAACGGGTGGACCGATTTGAATGCGGTTTTTTTTTGTTTGAAAGGTGAATTAGTCGAGAGTGTTGTTAGCTATGTTTGATGAAAATCGGTCCAAGATGGCCGCCGCTACATAATGGTGGATTACATACTTTTTCACAACTCCCTTAATATAGGTATCAAATGAAAGGGCTTGACTAGTAGAACAGCACTATTGCAAATCCAAGATGGCCGCCGCCACAAAATGGCGAATGTCGGGGGTTTTTTAAATTTTCAATTTATACTTGTGCTTGGATACGTCTTGTTTCTCTGCACATCGAGCAGCGGTAGGGTGGTCATTGCACAGCGCATGTTGGTACAACAAAAAACAGATTTGTATATTTTTGTGGATATAGAAAATATATGTAGTTTTAATTTATACATCTACAAGTTAGCCCCTTACTGCGATCTTACCTGATGGTAAGTGACGATGCAGTCTAAGGTGGAAACAAGCTAACCTAGAAGAGATATATGGCAGTTTTAATTAAACCCATACACCTAATTGGTTTGTAGGAGGCATCGTATCGGAACACTAAATCGCTTGGTGGCACGACTTAGCCGATAGTAGAGTAAATGTCGTCAAAAAATCGTCGTTGTTACTTAACAATAAAATCGGCCAAGTGCGAGTCAGACTCGCGCACCGTGGGTTCCGTACTCCAGAAGTATAAGTACAATTTGTTTTTCATTAGTTTGTCTTAAAAGGTAAGGTACTAATTAAGCTATGCCTCTAAATTGTATGAGCGCTCATATAACTCAGAGGTCTATCTTAATTGGCGTCAACTATGTATGTATGGGAACACCCTTTAATTTCCAACTTTTTTATTTTTTGGAATTTTTCCTTTATTTGTGCTGTAAGACCTGGCTTTTTGCCAAATTTCGTAATTCTAGGTCAACTGGAACTATCATTTAGGTTTTCGACCCAAAACCGGGTAGGGTAGGGTACTTCCGGTTGACCTAGATTTGTCAATTTTGGTTGACAGCAAGGTCTTACAGATCAAGCAAAGGGAAAATTCCGAAAAATTAAAAAAGTTGAAAATTAAGGTAAATTTTGGTACTTACAAGTTTTCGTGAAAATTTAATTTGCCCATATCTTTTTATTGTGTTGATTCAAGACCTTAATTTTTATACACCTAATAGGGACTATAGACCTTAGTATCTGGTATAAATTTCAACTTGCTAGGTCCATCTGTTCTTGAGAAAATCGGTGGTGACACACGGACAGACGGACAGACGGAGAAGAAAGTGATCTTATAAGGGTTCCTTTTTTTTACCTTTTGAGGTACGGAACCCTAAAATGCACAAAAACTTTATATACTTATTTCAAAATGCAATTGTGGCTTAGCAAACGCTTTAACCTGTAAAGCGTTGAGCAAAATGAATGGTCTCGGCGCTAAATCTTCGCTCGCTCCTTATGTAATCCGGCCAACAAGTGATACACGAACTGACTTTGCAACGATCACGACAGCGTGAACGACAACTTCTTTATAAGCTGAAGTGCATCTATTTTAATTATTCCTTTCCTTATTATGTTGTGTTTCTAGCGAACTCATCATGTGTCAATCTTGAAATCGACTTACAAAGGGGATTTCTCAGTTCGGCTCCAATGTGTATGTATGCACTATGTTATGTTTGTATATTCAAAGCGTTGGCCCCAACAAGTCCCAATATGGATGCAACGCGATTATTAGCGTGTATTCTTACGAAACCTGTGGATGCATTGCAATCGTCACAATCATGGTTCTTGTTGACTGAGTAAAATGGAGCGATTTCTTGTTAAATCTATGATTTTGTAATAGCACAACTAAAATATAACACACAAAATAGCACACTGAAACCGTTCATCTAAAAACAAAACTGGCCAAGTGAAATTCGGGTCTCGCTCTTTTAGGGTTCAGTACATAATTATTATTATTAAGCTGTTATTATTAAGCTGTGATAGCCTAGTGGTTAGGACAACCGACTTCTAATCGGAGGTCGTAGGTTCGATCCCGGGCACGCACTTCTAACTTTTCGGAGTTATGTGCGTTTTCAGTATTTAAATATCACTTGCTTTAATGGTGAAGGAAAACATCGTGAAGAAACCTGCATGCCTGAGAGTTCTCCATACGTTCTCAAAGGTGTGTGAAGTCTACCAATCCGCTTGGCCAGCGTGGTAGACTATGGCCAAAACCCTTCTCACTCTGAGAGGAGACCCGTGCTCTGTAGTGAGCCGGTAAAGGGTTGATCATGACATAATTATTGAACAACATAATATTTTGGGCGTACGAAATATTTCATTTCCGAGCTAGACATCGCAACAAACCGTGATAGAAAAACCCAAAAAGTGTTCGTTTGTTTTGGTCACAACCTACAAACTACATTATGAATCCTTGTTTTTAGTATTTGTTATTTAAATATGGTACATAACATACGGAAGTATAATATTCATTACTGGTTTAATTTTTGAGATAGCCCCCGTCACAAAAATTGTCTAAAACTAACAACTTTGTTGGCCCCCCTTTTCCTCATTTTTAAGCAAAAAATTAAAAAATATATATTCGTGCTCTACTTAACAAGTTATAAACAATGATACCCCACAAGCTAGGGTAACAAAAAAAATTTTTTTTCGACTCCTTTTTCATGTATAGGAGCCCCCCTGAAAAATAATATAATTCAATTTCTAATTCAATATTTAGTATACCAAAATACCAAAATTTCAGGTTTGTAACTAATTTAGTCTATGAGCTAGAGACCTGTGACCGGTGGACGGACAGACAGTCAGACAGACAGACAGGCAGACAGACAGACGGACGTACAGACAGCCAAGTGACAATAATAGAACTCCGTTTTTACTCTTTGGGTACGGAACCCTAAAAAGAACAAAAGAACATAATATATCTCCCATGGAACTAAGAAACGTATACTTTAATGGGTAAAACTCGGAAAAGGGGACCACCCGTCCACCTAAATATTACTTAGTTATAATACCATTGTGGAGCTTGGTAAGTTTACGATTTACCTGACTAGTGCACGTATGTACTTAGGCAGTCCGGCTAAAACTAAACGTAATACGAAAGCAGAAACGTGTCTCAGGAACGGTCGCAACTTTACTACATCTGCCATTGTCGCTTGGATTATTCAAAGCTTCCCACAATTTATGTTGCCTTAGTTTCTACTTCAGCGTATACACAAGCTATAATTTAAGAAAAATTAAACCGAATTCAATATACCGAAATAAAGAATAGGTGAAAAGGGAAAAGTGTCCGTATATCTTGAAATATTCTGGAAATAGTTTAAATACTTGACTAATTTATTTTAAAGGTTGAAATGCTTGATAATATAATTCAGAAAGTTTTCACAAAGATTCTGTCGAGTTAATGCATACATATGTCTTAAACATCGTAAGAAAATCCTCACACAAATTGTTTACTGCATACCTTCTCTGTCTTATTCTATTCATGAAGTCTGTATATTTAACCCCCGACGCAAAAACGACGGGGTGTTATAAGTTTGACGTGTCTGTGTGTGTGTGTGTGTGTGTGTGTGTGTGTGTGTGTGTGTGTGTGTGTGTGTGTGTGTGTGTGTGTGTGTGTGTGTCTGTCTGTTCCCCTGTGGCGCTCAAACGGGTGGACCGATTTGAATGCGGTTTTTTTTGTTTGAAAGGTGAATTAGTCGAGAGTGTTCTTAGCTATGTTTGATGAAAATCGGTCCAAGATGGCCGCCGCTACAAAATGGCGGATGATATATTTTTTCACAACTCCCTTGATATGGGTATCAAATGAAAGGGCTTGACTAGTAGAATAGCACTATTGCAAATTCAAGATGGCCGCCGCCACTAAATGGCGAATGTCGGGGGTTTTTTAAATTTTCAATTTACACTTGTTCTATAATAAAACTGTAACAGATCCAATTCTGTACATTGAAGATATTTTGAAAATTTTTATTGGAAGGCACTCTATAATCGATACTGAAGCCAAAACTGCAATTTTTTTTCATTTTTGTCTGTCTTTCTGTCTGTCTGTCTGTCTGTCTGTCTGTCTGTATCTTGGCCGCGCATCACGCCGAAACTACTGAATGGATTCGAATGAAACTTGGTACGATTTGAGTTTATACTCCGAGGTAGGACATAGGATACTTTTTATCCCGAAATTTAGCACGGTTTCCTTGGGAGAGGGGAAGAAAGTTAAAACGTGTATTTAGCTGTAATTCATTAACGCGTAGTTCGATTTCACTCATTCTTTTTTTGTTAGAAAGGTAGTACTTTATGTATTGTCCCGTAAATATTTCAAGGTCATAAATTTTTTAGTTCAGAAATGACAGACATTTATTGGGTTCAAATAACTTGGGACCCGGATCTTTGAACGTACATACGGCTTATTTTAAACTGGTATGCGTTTAAATTTATGTTTGTCGATCTATCTATTTGTTCCAGCTAATTTCCGAAACGGCTGGATCGATTTCGACGGAACTTTCAATGGCATTACATTTATTTTAGGTACAAAAAAGGATTATGGGATCCAATCCGATCCTATATAAAAGGCTATATCCACGCGGACGAAGTCGCGGGGATCAGCTAGTTGCAAAATAAAACTGAAAATAAATAAAGGTGTCGCATCGCAAAATATTTTATCTCATCCCCGCGACTTCATCCGCGTGGATTTACTTTTTTTTAATAAAAAATATCCTGTGTCCATCTCCAGGTATCTTTTGGCCAAATTTTGTCAAAATGTATTCAGCGATTGAGCATTGAAAAGGTAACAGACAAACAATAATACATTTTTGCATTGATAATACTTAGTAGGTAATATTTAGGTAATCTATACTAATCTATACTAATAAATAAAATTGAAGTGTCTGTCTGTAATATCGAAATAACTACCTCATATTAAGCTCATATGGTTATTTGAACGCTACCATAACCGAATCACACGTTTTTAAAATTTTTGTCTGTCTGTCTGTCTGTCTGTCTGTCTGTCTGTCTGTTTGAACGGGCTAATCTTCGGAACGGCTGAACCGATTTTGACGGGACCTTCACATACAAGTAGAGAATTAACCAGGGAGTAACATAGGCTACTTTTTTAACCGATTTTTCAAAAAAGGAGGAGTTGTGTTTTTCTACCTATGTACACCGATATCTCCGAGATTTCTGTACCGATTTGCGTAATTTTTTTTTTAATCGATAGAGAAACATTGCGACCCTGTTCTATAAAAAATTTGGATTCCAACTCCTCAATCCTGATGCTGTAGGGGACCTAATCCCCAAAACTAATGGGTTTTAGAAACTTTCGGTTATTTAAATTGATATTGGGGGTACCAATTAAAGACTTTATCGTTGAATGAACTCGAGTAGGTACATATCCAACTCCTCAACCCTGATGCTGTAAGGAATTGTATTCCGAAATCGTGGGGATCCCACGGGATTTTTCCGTTTTGGGGACGGGTTTCTACAGATAAGCTACTTTTTGTTCTGGAAAATCAAAAGTTCCCACGGGATTTTTAAAAACCTAAATCCACACGGGCGAAGCCGTGGGCATCATCTAGTAATATAATAAAGCGGAAGAGTTTGTTTGTTTGAACGCGCTAATCTCAGGAACTACTGACCGATTTCAAAAATTCTTTCACCGTTGGATATGTAAGTGATCCTTGAATGCTATATGCTATATATGTACCACGGGCGAAGCCGGGGCGGACCGCTAGTATTTTAATACAGAAGTTCTTAAAGAGGTTTGGATAGTGGGTACATAAATTATAATTATATATAACGAGTAGGTTAATTAGAAACATCCTCGTAGTACATACAACACGCTTAGCGACTGCCTATATACTGTATTTGCAGTTCGCAGTTAACCTAACCATAGACATCTTTTGAATGTAATGTGGTTCCATTTTCTAGTTTACCTTTTTCTATGCACTTCTATAGATTCCGTGGATTCCTACGCGAGCTGCCCGCAGGTTGTCATTCAGATGTGCGCAATAGAGTTCTTTTTACGTCTTCCGTTTCAATTTTACGGTGCAATTTATATGCACTTTGTGGCAGCGGTCGCTCAAAAGCGCCTCGCCCGAGCATTTATTCGTGAAGAGTGCCACTGTTCAACGTGTTTTTTTCTACCGAAGAAGCGTCTTGATGACGTCGTTCATACTTAATGAGCAGCCAGTATCCACCGAGTGTTATAGAGAAAATTGCCCGCTCTTTATACAGCCTCCCTTACATTCGCCGGTGTAGCGTGAAAAGCGTTTCCGACCGTATCTCTACGTTATTGTTTGCCGTTGGAATGACTTTCTTTTGCGGTTGCATACAGAAACTGGCCACTACGGCATGTTAACTCTACGAGCTACGTGTTTCATTTAACGAGGCGACAAGCTCCATCATTGCGGTGCTCTCTTGGTTAATAACGTGTTTTGTATAAAAGAAATGGAAGACCTTGCAAATAACGTACGTTTTTTTCTCTTCTGACGAAACAAACTTTATATTAATATATATATAGCTGTTCGTTCTGATTCACTGACTCATTCATCGCCTCTCCTGTAAAATTTTGTATGAAAAATTTTTTTTTCACAAATGGTTTCGTATAGAGGACAAAAATTCATTAAGAGGAAAAATATGGAGAGAGCTGATGATTGAGGATTTCGGAGACGGTTGAAGAGCACGCTTAAGGTATTGAAGATACGTGGGGGATGCTCGAACAAATGTCACTCGAAACGTCATCCAATTGGCAGTGAGCCGAAAAAAAATTCAAAATGGCGAAAAAAAGATGGCCGCCATACAAATTTTGTCGGTGTCCATCTCGAAGGGTATAAAAGATGGAAGAGTTGTTTCTTAGCAAAACATGATCAAGATCCAAAGGTCTACTAGATGAATACAAAAAAAATTCAAAATGGCGGACTTTATTTTTCCATAGAAAATGTATGGCGAATATTGAGAGAGAGTATAAAGTTGTGAACTAGGTATGCAAGGCGGTTGATGCGGTTCTTTGGAGAAATCTCAAAGAAAAATATGGGAAGACATGATGATTGAGGGTTTGGAAGATGATTGATGAGCCCGGGCAGAGTTTTGTAGATAGATGGGGGCTGCTCAAACAAAAAATACTCAGAACCTCATCCAATTGGCACTGAGCTGAAAAAAAAACAAAATGGCGGATTCAAGATGGCGGCTATACAAATTTCGTCGGTGTCTATCTCACCAAGTATAAAAGATGGAAGAGTGGTTTCTTGGCAAAAGATGATCAAGAACTGAAGATCTACAATTTGATGAACAGAAAAAAATCAAGATGGCGGAAATTATTTTTCTACACAAAAAAATTTTTTATTGATGGTTTCGTGTAGAAAACAAAAATTCATGCGGAGGAAAAATACGGAAAGAGCTGATGATCGAAGATTTCGGAGACGGATGAAGAACACGGCGAGGGTATTGAAGATAGGTGGGACGTGCTCAAACAAAAACTACTCGAATCCTCGCGGTCCGCTTGCGGGCCGCGCACCCACGCGCCATACTAGTTACTTATATTCTTTAGAGACAACTTCTATGGCTGTCTGCTAAAAGATCGCATGAACTTTAGATGTGGACAATCTCAAGCAAGATATAGCGCAGTAATCTCAATACTATTCCCTGGCTAGATCAACTTACGATAAAAAGACACGCGATGTTACGAAACAATATTTTCTAAATTGATGACTGACATACAACTTTTCTACTCGCAAAAAATGAAGCTTTCCATTACAAAACCGTGTAATTATGTCTGTACTCTATAGTGGTTATTCTTGGTATCTATCAACACTTATCATCAGATGCGGTCGTTGTCCAAATAAAATGTAAACATACTTTTAAAAAATCGACAAATAGCGCTGTAGGGATAAGCGCCAAAGTAAATGCGATACTTTTAAGAATCGGTAATCGTAAAATTCGGTCGCTGTCGCTGTTGAAAATTCGTAGTTTCTGAATTCCCGAAAGCGATCGCATTGATTCATTTTCGAAAGCCAGAAACTGCGATTTTTTACTTACTAAGTATACGAACATTAATTGATCGTACGTAAATAGTAAGTACCTAATTGGATGCTAATTGCTATGCAGCGACTGCACATTTCACTCTACTCCCATTCAAACGCCAGCCACAACGCATTAGTGCGACTATCACTTTTCATCGAATCACTTATCATCAAAAGTGATCAACACTGTCGCGAAATCACGCATTTTCGATATCCATACCGAGCGCGGTTAGTGAGGTTACCAAAACGCGACGCAGCATCGTAAAATTGCTGAGCGCGGACGCTAAAGTATCGCATGTGTTTTGGCACTTAGATTCGTATACGACTAGCTTCTGCGAGCGGCTTCGCCCGCGTGAATTTCGATTTTCACAAATCCCGAGAGAATTGTGGATATCCGATTCCCGTTCCCGTTTCCTTTTCCAACCTTTGTACCTACTTTCAAGGAAGTTTGCTATAGTAATCTACCTATAGCTGTAGCTATAGATTTCGAAATTTAGATTTTCAAAATCTCGTGGAAACTGTGAATTTTTCCAGTATAAAAAGCCTATGTGTTAAGTCAGGGCATAATCTATCTCTGTTCAAAATTTCAGCCAAATCGGTGCAGTAGTTGCGGCGTTATAGAGTGACAAACATACACACATACACACAGACTTTCGCCTTTATAATATTAGTGTGATTGTGCAACGTTGTCACGAGAATATATTTAAAGCAATAATAACAAGGTTTAGGCGAGACGAAATACTAAAAATAAGAATCCAATTGACATTGCGCCAAGTCGCAATTACAAACACATGGACCAGTTGCCCACGCGTACACACTCTGTTGATACAACTGTCCCATTGCTAAGTGGACTTTTTTTAATTATAACTAAGTATAAAAATGTTAGTGACGTGATTTTACTGTTAGCGTGCCTTTAAAATGTGTTTAAATCTATTTAAATTCGATTATCTTGAAGACAAACGTGCTAAGAACAAAATTTTAGTTTGGCTCTCCTGAAAAATTAACAATTCAGTATTGACTAGGTTTTCTTCCAGAACATCGAAATTATACCTCAATACATTTATCATTGAATGAATAATACCCCCAAGTAGGGTATTATGTACCTTTTATTCAGTAAATTTAAATAAGTTTGATAACATTTTGTGATACAAGGACTTGTTTGACAAAACTCGGTCAATTATTTTTAAACTCAACGCTTACCGAGGCGCATTCTTGTTAAACAATAATTCGACGTCCAATGATTGATGTGTTTTCTATTATATCAATTGAGGCGGGCGCGCATGCGGACAAATGCATTATTACAAGAACTATAACTGAGATCGGTCAGTTTCATTAGTGGAAACGAGGCGGGTGTGGTGTTGACGATAACTAGAGATATATCCCATGAAAACTGGAATCGTGTAACAGAAAGTTACTTACAACTTAAGAAAATGTCATGCGGTAAGTCGTATTAATTAACCTCTATCTAGTAATACCTACTCGAATAACACAAAGACGCAATCAACGTTTATCTGTGTTTTCGCTTGTAACTTCTAAATTTGTGGATTCCAATGCGTTTTTCATATTGATTTTAGAGCATTTTATTAGCAAGTTTTTTTACCCAATTTTATTTTAGTACTTACTACTCTTAAGACATTTGAATATTTTAGTCTGTAGAATAGGTAAAAAATCGTAATAATAGGTAGCATAGAAATCGGGGGGTTAGTTTTTAATTAATATTATGTTAAAGTGTTTTAGTGCTAATTATTATTTAACTTAAAATTACAGATCAAAATGTAAGGAATTTAAATAGTAGCAAAGTTACGAAATTCGATATTAGCTTCTCCAAAACGTGAGTAAGTATAACATTTCCACGCTTATATCGTATCTAATACTTTTTCGTGAGGTATAACTTATTTATATAATATGTTATATATAAATATTTTTAAATTCCTTTACAGAGAGAAGAGTCGAAGTAATAAATGGCAAGATGGTTTACAAAAGTTAGGTTCCACGTTACCAAACACATCCGAACTAAAGCAATATTTGGCTATTATTATGTGTGGTAAGATTTGTAAATGAATAACAAATGGTGATTGCACATTACAGCCAAACCGAGGTGCACAGTGCTACTAAGACTTACCTATAAAGTGCTCATCTTGTAATGTGTGATCATACTTTGTGGAGCATTGTACAAACAAATACGCGTAATAACTGCTTATGTTTAGCAATTCAATTAATTAGCTGAAGTAGTTCTCATGTAAAAATTTGATCAGGAAGTCGTTTAATTTTTAACCGACTCCAAAAAAAGAAAATTAAATTATCATTTCGACATGTATGTATGTAATATTATTGGAACCGCGATATATTCACATTTCACATACATTTATGATAACTATTAGGGCTTTCAAACAACCATACAAAATTTTAAAGGTGTGTGTATGTATGTACATATGTATGTCCACGCATTCTCTAAAACTATTAATCGACTAGTAACCATTTCTTTTTTATTGGATCGCAAGTCTTATAAAAATCAGTTCAATAGTTTTCAGGATATGGACACTTTCTCTTTTCAATTATTCTTTGTTTCGGTATTTTGAATTTGACTCGGTTTAATTTTTCTTAAATTATAGCTTGTTATAGTATAGCACCTAACCACAAAATACGCTAGTGAAGAACTCTTAATATTTACCTAATAAGTTAATGGATAGTGCTATCATTATGTTGTAAACGGATACTTTCTATCAAGTTTAGTACTTACAAAGTATACAACATATCGTAAACACTTCTGTTCATTGCAGGTATACTTCTGTGGGGCACGTCATGGTTCCTACTGAAAGATATAGTGCTTCCTGGAGGTTTTGTGTTCAATTTGACTCTCCTGATACTAACAGGATATGTCTTCGGTCACACTTTGGAAAGATTTACAACAATAAGTCCAGTTGTCGGAATGACTTTAATAGGAGCTTTATGTAGAACCCTCGTCCCGGGAAACTTCCTGGAAAATCCAACTGCAGATGCGATAGACTTCCATCTTAGGTACGAGCTTTAAGAGCGTCACTTAGCTAGTTGTTAGAAAACGTTGATCCGACTTATAAAGCTACGTTTATAAACTCGACGGGCAACTTTTGCAAACAAGTAACGAGCAAATACGTCATTTTTTATTATTATACAGAAAAAGTTAAATGTTATAGCTTTGCTCTCTATATATTGCAATAAATTTGATATAATCAACGTAACCTCAATATTAACGTCAATATAATTCGCTTTATATACGAGACCACGGGTCTCCTCTTAGAGTGAGAAGGGTTTTGGCCATAGTCCACCACGCTGGCCAAGCGGATTGGCAGACTTCACACACCTTTGAGAACGTTATGGAGAACTCTCAGGCACGCAACATTGTGAGGAAACCTCACAATGTTTTCCTTCACCGTTAAAGCAAGTGATATTTAAATACTTAAAACGCACATAACTCCGAAAAGTTAGAGGTGCGTGCCCGGGATCGAACCCACGACCTCCGATTAGAAGTCGGTCGTCCTAACCACTAGGCTATCACAGCGATTTTTAACTAGCGATTGGACAATAAGAAACAAATGCATAAAATGATAGCCTGAAAAGCAAACAAGGTGAAACGAATAGTAAAATACAAAAGCTTAGATATACCTACTTCAACGTTTTGTAATTTATTTCGTAAATGAAGAAACAATTTTCAGACGAATTTATCCTGTTATAATTCTGACAAAGGGCCCACTTACGTGGAACTGGGAATACATAAAAAGGAATTCCGTGAAAGTTTTCTCATTGGCGACCCTTCCCTGGATAGTCGAGTGTTTGTCGACGGCCTTCTTCACTCACGTGCTCCTCGGATTCCCTTGGTACTGGGGTTAGTATAAATCATTAATGAGTAACGCTATTCGCTCGGTAACAGGCAATTTGGAGATACAGCGGTATCGAAACCATGATAATCATATACTGTGTTACCTTCTCGTTCTCATATTACCGGCTCCTCAGTTTCTTACCTGAACACCAAATAAAAACAATTCTGTAACGGATACGAAAAACAACGTACAAACCATCACTATTTTCGCTCAAAATTATAATATACAGTTATACTTGTTTGCTTTCCCTCCTTTAAGTATGTTAAACAATTTTTAAGTCAATATTTGGATTTGGGTGAATGTTCTACACGTAATACTAAAATTTCAGGTTTGTAACTCCGCATTTCGACTACGAGCTACAGACCTGTGACCGACGCACAGTGAATCGCCTAGAACAAGCTAGGTGGACAAAAGTCAAGTCAAAGAATCATTAAATTGATGGTCACTTATCACTAACGACAACCCAGGGATAATTAATGCAGGTAATAATTATGGCAAACATTCCATAACGATGAGTTATGCGCAGTTGAAATCTGATGATAGGGTAATTCCATTTACGTAAACAATTTAGTTGCAATTTTGCATTACTTTCGACAGCACCTATTAAAATTTGTGCTGAATATTATAGTTTCTGCTGTGATGGGTTTTACTTTAGAGGGTAAGTATTTTCATTTTTTACTTCAAATAGATTCTAATAACAGATAATGTGTAGTCTAAAATTTTTTGAAAAAACAGTCCAAAAAATGTCGTATTTTTTTAAATATCTTTACTTCCAACGAATGTAACTTTTTGTATCCACATGTATCCAGTCTAATTTTTTTATATAATATAGCTACTACATTAAGCTTCAAAATGATATATAATTTGAATACCACAACGAATCCATTTCATTTTAATGAATTTTTTTCAGAACACGTGCATTTCATTTCTAAAATGGAAATTTTCGAAGAGTGGCGGAAACATGCCAAAGAAGAAAGAAATACTCGTCTAATGAGTTTTATTACTAAAAAATTTTCTATTACGAATATGATTCTCAACTAACGGAGGAGTATTCAGTTACAAATAGCAAGTCTTTCGTCAAAATTAGCTGAAAAGTGGGTTGCATCGAAAATTTTTTGTATTTCCATTTTGGTGACTCTTGTTGGCAAATTCTCACGCATTTCATGAGCTACACGAAGAGTACCCTCGCTAACCTCATTTGTAATAATGGTGTAAGCGTACATCAAATCTTTCATGTGGCCCCAAAGAAAAAGTTACAAGGCGTTAATTCTGATGATCTTGCTGGCCAAGGAATAGGTTCACCTCGCTCAATCCTACGAAGTCCATCCACTGGCGTCCACCGAACCGAAAGTAAGCTAGACAACTATCATGTTAAGCTTCTTATAATCTAATAATTTTCCAATAAAAGGTTCATTTTGTTCTCTTAGAAAAATTTGTAGTTTATCCGTCCGAATTCTGACTGAAAAAATGAGGGCCAATTAGATGTCTACTGATTAATCCCATCCATACATTTACAGAAAACCTACGTTGATGTGCCCTTTCTTTTTCTTCCTTAGGTTGTCTCCTTTTGCCGCCCAATAATGTAAATTATGACACTTTTTGACTCCGTCCCGGTCAAATTTAGATTCGTCAGTCCACAGTATTTTGTTGAGAAAATCGGGGTTTTAGAAAAAAATGTAGACACCTGTACCTTTTTGAATAGCTAATGAACCAAGGAAGTTATTTCAGTAATTTGTACGTAACGTTCCATACATTTTTTTTAGAAATATTATTGATTTTCAACTATTTCGATTTTTTTTCAAAAAATAATAAGTGGTTTGTAAGCCTTGACTAAAAAATTAACAGTATTTTCTAGCTTATATTGATTTTAATTGAGTTTCTGAACGCTTTTATATCAGAAAACAACAACAAAAAACAACAAAGACTGGTATGACTTTCTTCAGCAGTTAATTTTTACTGTAAAACTGGAATGTTTTGTTAAAAACCTTAAATCTTCAATAACTCTGAAACGACTACGTTTCGGATAAGATACCTATTATATGAAAAAATTTACTGCAAATGAGCTCTACTTTAAGCCCCTGTAAGGAATGTATATTATATTTTATGTTTCTGTATCCTGTTTCCTGTCATCCTGTATATATAATTTTAGGTTTTGTTTATCTTAAGGTAGTTTTAAGTGATTTTAACTGGGATTTTATGTTGTGTTGTATTTTTTTCTTTAACTTGTTATTATATTACTGATTTTAAACATATTATTTTCATTTAAATAAGTACATTTTTTATACCAAACTTGATTTTTTATTTAGAATTTTCCTGAAGCCTTTAAATAATTATTTATTGATAATTTACGCAGTATAACAACAAAATATCATTGTTCATAGCTATAATAATTAGAAAACACAAAAAAATATTTTTGTCCACCTAGCTTGTTCTAGGCGATTCACTGTGCGACGGCCAGATGGAAAGACAAACAGACAGACAGTAGAGTGACTTTTTTTTTCCCTTTGGTTACGAAACCCTAAAAGACCGTGATTGAATGATATACAGCTATCGAGTTTTGAACCATTCCATATTCCTAGTAATTATCCTTCAATTTCCGGATCTTTCCTGGTTACTTAAAAACACAGAAACAATGGTTAAAATAATAAGAGATAATTATATAATATATGTAATAACAGTAGCCGTATATTATGTTGATTTATGAAATACTCTATTTTTAGGTCTTCATCTCGGTGCCATAACAGCATCAGTTTCACCAGCGGTAGTTGTACCCACCACTAATGCGCTCAGCGCCAGAGGACTTGGTTTAAAGAATCAAATAGCACAACTTGTAGGAAATGCCGGCGGGTTAGACACAGCGTTCACTGAAGGCATGTTTGGAGTTATCAACAGTGCAATGTTCTACCAATCTGCCCCCGTTTACAGGATAGTCAAGGTAGTATTCAATGACCCTCTTAGTTTAATACTCTTAAGTACCTCACTCCAGCTTTTATGGGCAAATAGGCTATACGATGTTATCAGTAGCCCGACACGGATTATAATGCAATCTCGTGAAGCCAATCTCAATTAAAATTTCCGTGGTCCTCTCCTAACGATGAGAAAATTGGATTAAATCTGAGGGTAATTTTTCCCTTACCTTTAAAGAGCTTACATATTTCAGTATGTATTGAGAGGAAATTTAGTAATGGACCCCACAATAGTCTCTTTTGCATAGTTAAAGGATCCCATATGTTTAAAGATTAAAACAGATTTTATACGTTGTAAAGACCAATATGACAATAAATAAACATCACAAAACACAGTCACACTGCAACACGCATCGGTGACGATGACTTCAGGGACGTGGTTCTAACGTGCGCTTCGTGAGTTCTTTGGGCATCAACTTCTAGAAGTCGTATTGAACACGGTGCCATTGCGCTTTGTGTTAAGAGAAGTCAACTCTCGAGCTCAACTCTTAACTCGAGCGCTCTCGAGCGCGCTCCATACAAACGAAGTGTTATTCTTCACTACATAGTATACAAGTATAAATTAAAAATTTAAAAAACCCCCGACATTCGCCATTTCGTGGCAGCGGCCATCTTGGATTTGCAATAGTGCTATTCTACTAGTCAAGCCCTTTCATTTGATACCCATATTAAGGGAGTTGTGAGTAGCTAACAACACTCTCGACTAATTTATCTTTCAAACAAAAAAAAACCGCATTCAAATCGGTCCACCCGTTCGAGCGCCACAGGGGAACAGACACACATACACACTATGTCCCTATTTCCCTATGTATGCTTAAAACTTTAACACTACGCAACGGATTTTGATGCGGTTTTTTTTAAGAGATAGAGTGATTCAAGAGGAAGGTTTGTTAGTAGAAAAATTGGACCCGGTAGGTGGCGCTAATAGCGGGCAGGACGACGTCTGCCGGGTCCGCTAGTATTTGAATATTTACCAATCAAACTAAAGTTTTGTAGACACGTTGTAGGAATTAATATGACCCGTGGCTATGGTTTCTTTGATTTCCGTAAAAAAAATGGACATAGTTTGAAACACAGACATGATAATTCTATAAATACTTACATGAAATTGGCCTAAACGTAAATGTATTGGCATATAAATGTTTGAAACTATGAAGTACTCCGTGTCAGAAAAATTCAATTTTCATTGAAATACCGTCATGGAATATGGAGTTGGAACAGCATTCCGAAATCCGAACCAGTGGTAGATTCAATTAGACGATCCAAAAGTACTTGTAAAAGTTTATTTGAATAAAAAACTTTTCTATTCTATTCTATATCTACGTAGACAGGTAGATATAACCTAAAATATGATATAAGCTAATAATATATTATTTTGTTCACAGGCCCTGCTCGCAATTTTCGTCGGCATCGGCTTAGGAGTGGCATGGGGAGTTTTGGCTGATATATTACCGGACCACAATGATTTGTACGCGCCAACAATACGTAGTCTCCATATTTTGTCCGGGGGCATTTTCATCATGTATGCTGGTGGCTACTTCGGATGGGGTGGCGTTTGTGAGTACTATAAGGAATATTTTTTTACCATCAAACCATAACTACGATTGTTAAGGTGGTACGTTTTCCATACTAATTTATTATTACCATTTAAGAACGAATGGATTATATATTTACACTGAAATTACAACGCACAGCCTTAATTTAATGTTTAATTTGCGGAAAATTTTATTTACATAAAGAAAACATTACATAAACAGCTAAAAGTGAAGTAAAGTCATCTCGGTCAGCTAGGCAAAACAGCGTTTAATAGATGGCTATTATAATAATTAAGCTGTCTATGTAATGTTTTCTTTATGTAAATATAATTTCGCGCAAATTAAAAATTATATTAGGGCTGTGCGATGTAATTTCAGTGTAAATATATAATCCATTCGCTCTTGAATGGTAACATGAAGTTAGTATGGAAAACGTAACACCTTAAAAAGTCGAAAAATGCTGGGAAAAAAATTCTTGCAACGGCAACGTGTCCAAAGTACAAGACGTTCACACTGCAAAGTGAGTATTGGAACTAGGGTTGTTAGTAAGTTGTTGTGTAAAATCAGGTTGAGGAGTAGAGACCTGGATTATAGTGAAAAAATGTACACCTAATAAACATAATATCTATTCACAATCGGCAGATCCTCAGTCGTCACTGTTTATGTGTACAGTACCACTACAGCATCAGATTGAGGAATTGGAACTCGGAGTTTAAATTTTATTATGTTCCCATGACAACGAAATGCATGTGTAAAGATTCATGAGAATAAGTTCAGTAGAATTGAACTTTTGAAAAATTAAATATGTCATAAATGTGTCCCTATATGTTCACTGGGTACCTAATATGTTCACTGGGTTTCGGATGTGTTTTTTTTTCTGTTGTCCGGTATTGTAGATTTCGGAACTCGGACAGAATGCAGTTGGACAGAATGATCATCATCTTTGGGCGTTTCAATGTGATATATGTGTTTTATACAATTTATTTTTATTACAAATCTTTACACAACCAGTACATCTGAAGCACACAGTCATCTATTGACATGCCGTATCTGTACATTAAATATTTTTGCAAAATAATAACTGGGGGAAGTTAGGGACAAGTAATAGAACGTAAAAAAGCTATTTTTGAAATTTTGTCTGTTTGTCTGTTTATCTGTTTGTCTGATTGTCTGTTTATCTGTTTGTCTGTATGTTTGGTCGCGCATCACGCAAAAACTACTGACCGGATTGAAATGAAACTTGGCATCATTTAAGTTCATACTACGGAGTAACATATAGGATACTTTTTATCCCGAAATTCAGCATGGTTCCCTTGGGAGAGGGGACGAAAGTCAAAATGTGTACTTAGCTGTAATTCATTAACCCGTGGTCCGATTTTATTCATTCTTTTTTTGTTAGAAAGGAAATAGTTTAAAGATTACCGGGTAATCTATGAAAGGCTGGATCATTTTTGATAGGACTTTCAGTGGTGGATGTTGTTTGATGTAAACCTTCTTTCAGAATATAATTGTTATTATTGTTTTCATAAAAGGAAGACGGAACTTGTCATTGGATATTTTTGTCAATAATGTTTAACTAGCAAAATAAAATATAAATATCTTACACCTTTTTTATTGAAACATGGTGATGTTTCAATAAACATCCTAAACCCAGGTGACAAAATATGGGATACAATATCACGCTCTTATGGTACCATCTTAAAGAAACGGGACGAGCCAAGGAGTTATGATATTAAAACTTTTGCGGGTGGCATATGCAGGAGAAATAGGCGACACCTTATTCCTACAACGTAAACTTAAAGTAGTATAGAAGACTAGAGTTTGGTGTTAAATGTTTTTTTTTTATTTAAAGGAGGATGTTTGATGTAAACCTTCTTTCAGAATATAATTGTTATTATTGTTTTCATAAAAGGAAGACGGAACTTGTCATTGGATATTTTTGTCAATAATGTTTAACTAGCAAAATAAAATATAAATATCTTACACCTTTTTTATTGAAACAGATGTTTACATTTTTATCTATCTAAACATCCATCAGTGAACTTTTAACAGTTTTTAGCAAGGTATGAGCTCAAAAGAGCTGAAGAAAAACAAAAAGTTCCCGCGGGATTTTTAAAAACCGATATCCGCGCGAACGAAGTCGCGGGTATCCGCTCGTTAGAAATATTACACCAGGTTGCCACAATAGAGGGCTCTTGACTCTTGATGAAATTCTTGCCGTGTTCAAAGGTAGCCCGCTAAATGTTTTTACGGTGACAGAAAGGACACTTCTCACTATAACAGCCTCGGGTCAAACAATGTGGGTACCGCTTATATGTGGAGTGTTTTCCCAAGGACGATTTTATGTCGTCTCTTTACCCGTGACATCGACGAGGAAATGGGAAATTCTTTACTCCTAGATATACTTAGGTACAAGAAAATAAATTCGCAAGGAACGTTAACAAACGTTTTCATCCTCAAATAATTTTCCGAGTGTAAATAAATCTCTTTCGAGATCAAATGGTTATTTTATTACCACATAGTAAGTAATAACTAATAACTGTATTTTGACGTCGTATAATATTTTAGTTTTGGTTCCTATACATAATAGGAATAACAAATTTTTTCTACAACGATCCTGAGTGTTAGCGTTTGAGATGGATAGATTTATTCACTTTAACAAGAGATATAATAAATTATGGCAGATAAAAGCTGGCCACGAAGTTAGCAAAAAATTAAATAAGGAATATCTTTTAAGAAAAACTATAATAATAATTAATACGAAAACTCATGAAGATTTTGGAGATTGTAATAAGTACACATCCACATAAATAAACAAAATTACACAAAAATTAATTACTGTTTCCGACTAAAATAAAAAAATATTCAGAACTATGTTTCAATAATATTTCTATCGGGAAAATAGTTAAAACTCTAATAGAGTATTTACTCATATAAAAGTCAAAATTCGAGGTTTGGCTCTCTAGTGTTTCCTCCTCCAATATTGGACCAATTTAAAAGATATTTAGTAAACTGAATATTAAGGATATGTACCCTATGTTTTGCTTTTTTCATTATTAATTGTCAAATTTGTACATTAGGCCTCTGTTGAAAGCGATCTAAAATAGGCAATTTTGAGCATTTTGTAACGGTCCTAGTGCTTATAAAAATAATGTATCTTCAAAAAGGAAAACATAAAGACATAGAAGAGGTTGATATTTATTTTATTGTAAAAAATCATTGCTTTAGGATCATAAACCAGGGAGAAAACACGCGAGAACGTTTGTATGGAGAAAAGAGCAACCGCGTTTCCTCTTAATATTTCGTTGTTTTGAAGTTGCGGCTTACATACCAAAAATTGCATAAATCTTTATAGTTTCTATGTGCACAGATAAATACAAATACATATCATAAATGCTTGGTGTTCGTGGCTCATAAAATATTTATGAACAAACGCTTCATCGTATTTTCTCCAATTTATAGGAAAATTTGCGTATAAAGTGTACGCAAACAAGAAAACTGAAAAACCGATTTCGTATACGAATCTCTCATAACGTGTAAAACTTTGTATTAACCAAAAGGTCGTTACGGTAATCGGTATACCTACCTCCCACGAACCTTGTTATACTTTCTATTGACATGTTGGAGGTAACGAACAAAAACCTAATTTGCCTCTTCCTCGGAGAATCCAAGCGTCCACTGAACGTATCAAATACGTGTTCAGTATATAAACGACAACGCTAGGAAAACGCTATTTGTGGCTTTTTAGTTATAATAATATACTTAGGTACATATCTTCGTCGATTCAAACGATAGACATCGATTGCTGGATCTATGCCCAGAAGAGTCATAGGTCTCGTAAAGGATACTCCACGGTCTTGCGTCCAGTGGCTACTTACGCCTACTCGTTTAGTGTCGTCTGTCCACTTAGTGGACAGGATAATTTAGCTCCATATACACAATAAACTTTCGCCTTTACTGATAAGAAGAGTTATGATTTATTTAGAAAACGAAGTTTAATAACTAGTTAGGTATATATATAGTTACTCACAAGAAACTGTAGGTTTTGTGAAAATATTTCCGCACACGCTTATCCTTAAACAAACGAGGCACCTACTCACTATAAAACTTTGTGATAACCAAAAGCTCGTAGGATAATGATATTCTAGCCTGATATACGAGTTGAAACGTAAGTGTATCCTATTACTTTTGAAGAACTATAATGTGTAGCGAACAAAAAACCTAATTTGCAACATTATATTGGTGAATCCAGCAGGGCTAACATGCGACACACGAGAAAATTATCTCTACACTTTTTCTCGTCAAATTCTATTGTATTCGTCGAGAAAAAGTGTAGAGATAATTTTCTCGTGCGTCGCTAGCACTTCAGGTGTCCTATATAGGTTCTAAAAACGTGTTCAGACTTGTACAGCCAATTTCTAAGAAACTGCAATCTTACAAAAGTAGTTTTAGTTGTAAAGGAACCTTATTAAGTTACCTCTGGCCACAGCCTCTGGCGAACGAAATGAAAATATTTAGTTTACATAATACTCGTAGTATTTTGTTTACTTTAGCTATTCCGTAAGGGAAATAATGTGAGACATAACATACTAGGTATACTTAAAGTAAGTACCTACCTACAATCGACGCTATTTATTTTTAAAGGATGTGTAATTTCACCGCTAATATGGAAATTGGGAATAGTAATTTATATACGGAATAGGATAGGAGATGCATTATGTATGCTATAGAGAATAAAACGAAAAAATACAAGTATGTACAATGCACATAGGAAAAGGGCATATACATATTTTTATATATATAACCACCTGATTTTTTGTATGCAGCCTAATAAATACTTATATAATGAAATGGCCATATAGTCTTACAAATTCAGTGGAACGATTTCCCACCCGTGCGAATCGAAATTTTTAACACCTCCCCACTCGAGAAGCTACCTCCATCGAGAATTTTCATAGATAAAAAAGTTGGTCATCTCGTCGAAACGAACTTACTCACGAAAATTCAGCTTGTTATTAATCACTAAAAATTTTGTTCCAGGGCTGCCGTACTATTATGTATCTACAAGCGGACACCCGCGACTTCGTTCGCGTGGATATTGGTTTTCAAAAATCCCGTGGAAATCATTTTGTTTTCCTAAGCTCCTTTGAGCTCATACCTTGCTAAAAACTGTTAAAAGTTCACTGGCGGATGTTTAGGTAGATCAAAATGTAAACATCCACCAGTAAGAGTCCCATCAAAATCGATTCAGCCTTTCTGAGATTAGTTGGTAATCTTTAAAGTATTTCCTTTCTAAAAAAAAATTTATGAAATCGGACCACGCGTTAATGAATTAAAGCTAAGTACACATTTTAACTTTCATCCCCTCTCCCAAGGGAACCGTGCTGAATTTCGGGATAAAAGTATCCTATATGTTACTCCGTAGTATGAACTTAAGTCATACCAAGTTTCATTTCAATCCATTCAGTAGTTTTTGCGTGATGCGCGCACAAACATACAGACAAACAGACAAAAATTTCAAAAATAGCTTTTTTACGTTCTATTACTTATAGCTAACATCCCCCAGTTATTATTTAGCAAAAATCTTTAATGTACAGATACGGCAAGTCTACGATTTTATTATATGTATAGATATAGAAGAAGAATAGATTAGCACTTAGAACCATTTCGATCTGTCAGTACAGTTTATTTAAATATTTATTTAAATATTTAGTGCGCTGCGCTGCGGCTCGCCTCTACCAGTAATAGTTAGTACTAGATGATGCCCACGGCTTCGCCCGTGTGGATTTAGGTTTTTAAAAATCCCGTGGGAACTTTTGATTTTCCAGAACAAAAAGTAGCTTATCTGTAGAAACCCGTCCCCAAAACGGAAAAATCCAATGGGATCCCCACGATTTCGGAATACAATTCCTTACAGCATCAGGGTTGATGAGTTGGATATGTACCTACTTTTTTTTTTTTTTTTTTTAATTTATTTATCATATCAAATAAACATACAATAAAAAGTAGCACAAAATGCACCGAAAAAACCGCGGAGGTTTGTCCTCGGTGTCTGTCCGCAACTTATGATTAAGTAGGTAGGAATTACGATTTAGTAGGTGGGAAGTAAGCTGTGAGTAAGGCATACAGTTACATTATAACACAAGAGGATTGAGGAACCAAGTAAGTATGTAAGGTACTTAGCGATTAATGTGTCAACCATCTAACTCAGCTAAGAAGTATTCTTTTAATTTAAGCTTAATGTTTTTGTTATCAACTTTTTGGATCAACGTTGGAGGTAGTTCATTCATGAATCGTGGAACTAAATACTCGGTGGTTCGCTCGCCGTATGTATTGTTGGCGCGCGTAATGTGAAGACGGTTGGCCGTCGAGTTACTCGAGTTCATTCAACGATAAAGTCTTTAATTGGTACCCCCAATATCAATTTAAATAACCGAAAGTTTCTAAAATCCATTAGTTTTGGGGATTAGGTCCCCTACAGCATCAGGATTGAGGAGTTGGAATCCAAATTTTTTATAGAACAGGGTCGCAATGTTTCTCTATCGATTAAAAAAAAAATTACGCAAATCGGTTCAGAAATCTCGGAGATATCGGTGTACATAGGTAGAAAAACACAACTCCTCCTTTTTTGAAAGTCGGTTAAAAAAGTAGCCTATGTTACTCCCTGGTTAATTCTCTAGTTGTATGTGAAGGTCCCGTCAAAATCGGTTCAGCCGTTCCGAAGATTAGCCTGTTCAAACAGACAGACAGACAGACAGACAGACAGACAGACAAAAATTTTAAAAACGTGTGATTCGGTTATGGTAGCGTTCAAATAACCATATGAGCTTAATATGGGGTAGTTATTTCGATATTACAGACAGACACTTCAATTTTATTTATTAGTAAGTATAGATTCAGTGCCTCTAGTCTGTGATGGTACACATAAAATATATGAAAATAATGCAAGAGGATAATTTGCAGTGCTGTACGTTGCAGCGTGGTACGCCCTAATTAGCGCGGGACCATAATGTACAAACTTATTAAGACTACCTAGAATATTATACTTAAACAATTTTACGACCTACATCTATTATAGATAATAATCATTTGAATGGGAACGAGTGCAGAGCGCTTTTTCAATTTAATTGTGATACGCCTTTATTTATTCTCAGCCTTCGTTACAATTAGAGCCAATTAACAATAATAATATTATATTACGTCCGCGAGTTTCCAGAGCTTGATTCCAGAAATTCCTTTAATTATGAAACTTGAAATAACCGCTTGGTTCTAAACACCCGCGGCCGCTGGGGTAGCTTTCATTAGAGGAAAACAATATAGCCAATATCAATTATGTCACCTTTGTTTACTGTAAAGAGAGAAATAATAATGCTGGAAAGTGAACTGAACTCCATCAAAGGGTTAAACGTTTTCATTTAGTCCATTCTCATTTCGTGGGAGTAATTAACTGTAAACCATTAGAGTCGGTTCAATTTAATAGAAACGTGAAATTGTACTCCAAGAAATATTTTTTTTAGTCAAACTTCTTCTTCTCAATCGTGCACTCTTGACAGAGTGGTCGTGGCTGCTAGGATGATAGGCATATCAGTCGTCATCGGTCTTCTTGGGTGCACCGCCTGCCGCGCGATGCTTCGCTCCACTTGTGTCTGTTTATGGCGTTGCGGGAGCACTCCACCACAGTTGTCTGGGTCACAGCTTTTATTAAATCCGTCCATCGAGTAGGTGAACGTCCTCTAGTTCGTCTTCCTTCCCCCTGGCCCTGTACCACCAAACGCTCAATTGATCCTTCATTTCTAGAGATGCGGCCTTTAAAATTACATAAGAGCTTTAGAATTCGTAGTTGCACAGTCGACGAGAGCCTTTCTTTTATCTTAAGTTATTTCAGGATGAAGTTATTTGTTCGAAAGGCCGTCCAAGGTATCCTTAAAAGGCGCCTCCAGCACCACATCTCCAAAGCATCAATTTGACGTCGGTCTTGTAATCTGAGAGACCAGGTTTCAGCACCGTAGAGAAAAATTGTTGGAGAGAAAAGTTGTGTTGTTTAGTCAAACATCAAGTACTTAGTAGGTAAATCCTTCGTAAAGGAGAAGGTTATCAATTCTACTAGTATATATTTATATGTATATACATGTTTATGTATCGTCAATGTTCACATATAGCTTTTTATTTATTGAACCAATTTTAAGGATTCTTTGTGTTGTTTAATGAAAGATTATGCCTTCAGCCCAATACAGGAACGATCTTTGGAATTATATGATGAAATTCCTTATCTAACGGGCAATAGCAAATCACTCGTAATCAGTGCAATAGTTTAAAGTTTAGTACTCAGTTTCTTTTTCTTCATCATCATCATCATCATGATCAACCCATTACCGGCTCACTACAGAGCACGGGTCTCCTCGCAGAGTGAGAAGGGTTTTGGCCATAGTCTACCAAGCGGATTGGCAGACTTCACACACCTTTGAGAACGTTATGGAGAACTCTCAGGCATGCAGGTTTCCTCACGATGTTTTCCTTCACCGTTAAAGCAAGTGATATTTAAATACTTAAAACGCACATAACTCCGAAAAGTTAGAGGTGCGTGCCCGGGATCGAACCCACGACCTCCGATTAGAAGTCGGTCGTCCTAACCACTAGGCTATGACAGCTTTTTCTTATAAATTCTGAAATGTCTTATATACATTTAATTTTCTGGACGGATAAAAACATAGTTATAATAATAACGATCTTTGCTCATAATATATTTTTTATTATTATTTCATTTCAGTCTAACAACATTAGTTTTACTTTGCGCAAAAGCCAAAACATGTGTCAAATATTTTTTATATTTGAAATAGTTATACAAAATTTCAAAAACATAACCTACCTAATGAAAACTTACGAAGTTATAAGCTTCTTGTATTGCGTTATTGTACGATGCGTCAGCTGATGCGCATTTCAACCATTGTGCCTAAGCTTGCAGGATTTAACAAGTATAAATTAAAAAACCCCCGACATTCACCATTTTGTGGTGGCAGCCATCTTTAATTTACATAGTGCTATTCTACTAGTCAAGCCCTATCATTTGATACCCATATTGAGGGAGTTGTGAAAAAATATGTAATCCGCTATTTTGTGGCGGCGGCCGTCTTGGACCGATTTCCATCAAACATAGCTAACAACACTCCCGACTAATTCACCTTGCAAACAAAAAAAACCGCATTCCAATCGGTTCACCCGTTTGAGCGCTACAGGGGAACAGACACACACACACACACACACACACACACACACACACACACACACACACACACACACACACACACAGACACGTCAAACTTATAACACCCCGTCATTTTTGCATCGGGGGTTAAAAATATTTTTGGACAAAAATATAACATAGTATAAAGATGGTTGGATTCGATTTTGTTACTGATTCTGAATAAAGTAATTTCAGGTTTTGCTTAAAGTAAAACTAAAGTATTTTGTTGCAGCCGGTGTAGCCATCATGGTGTGTGCAGGCGCGGCGGCGACGCGCTGGACGCGGCGCGGCTGGCCGATCAACGATAACCCCGTCGCCGAAGTGTTCAAACTCCTGTGGAGGATCTTCGAACCCATGCTCTTTACGCTTAGTGGGTATTTTTTGGAGGTAATAGTGTTGAACACTATACCCGAATTACTAATTCCTTGGAATTCTGACAGCTGTCATTGTCATTTACAGATGAGTTATTTGTATGGAGAACAGGATTAACATCTACGAAGTACGATTTTACCCCCAAACTACTTTAATTCGCTGTCATCATAAAAAGCCATATGCCGCGTAATAATATTAGTCGTTTCGCCTTAAAATAGAAAACACCAAGAGTGGAAACTAGAAAGTGCACACTAACAACAATAGAAAACAAAAGAAGCACATTGAAAAAATGTATTCAAAAATGAAAGTCGAATGAAATTTTCACCATGAAGTGTCTGTCAGGCATTTGTCATATCTACATGCGGCAGTTGATTTTTATTTACATAAGTTTTGAATTTTTTATCTTTTTTGTGGGAATTGTTTTATCTCTGGTAACATTACGAAACGACAGAATTCCACGGAATTAGTAATTCGGATATAATGTATGAAATTTATTAGACAATACCTACTTATAGTATTGTTTAATCTATCTGATACTGAGACTGATTGAGATTCTGTGTAGATGTAGGTATCTCCCTATTTGCAAAAGAATCAATTCATGATGATGATTCATTAGGTATCAGACAGCTTGTGTTTAATTTTTGGAGAATTGCAATTTTTCACTAATAAGATTTGTTAGTCGTTGTCTGAAGTATTATATTAGCTTTAAGTTGTTTATAATATGATAAAATACAATATTAAAACGGGATTGTAGCAATGTTTTATGCATTTCAACGATACGATAAAATAATAATTCAAGTATCTCTGCATAATTATGTACCAACAATATTATTATTGTATTTTTATTTTAAATTATGTATTTTTTAAAGAGTAAGTTTCTTGCTGGTTTTTCTCGGTTGGTATGGTATAGCGAACCAGTGGTATCGACACTTGACAGTTCGAAACCACTCGTAAGTTTACCTACAATTGATTCTATATTAACCCTATACATATACATAACTCTACTATAATATAAAGCTATATCGATACGACATATGACAATAGAACTAAAATTGATTTACGTAGTGCCTCGAGTAAACACTGCACTCTGCAGTTAAGATAGGCACTGACTTACGAGTATGTCATAGACATTGTCTCGTGTTTAAGTACACATAATATAACTTCTTACGCCGACTCCACACGTTGGCCCCAACACTGGCCCCAACGTATATCTGTGAGGCGTTCACATGTTGGCTATAATACTAGTTCTGCCCCGTCAGAGCCAACGTGAAGATGTCCGATACAAAAATCGAAATTGCTCTCAGCGCTTTTACAATAGTTACTGAGCAGATACATACATGTTATGTATGAAAAAGACTCACGTTGGCGACAATGTGTGGACGGTACGCGAACGTTGGCGCAGATTCCTTTGAAAAAACCGACACAGAACGGCCAACTCCCTACGTTCGCGCGAGCCTTGGGGCCAATGCTAATTTCCCGATCCATACGTTGGACAATTAGCGCTGGTGCCAACATTGGGTCCAACATGTGGAGAGGAGGTTACTGCTCGTCCACACGTTGGCGAACATGCTGGCCCATCTTATGCCCCAATACGTTGGCCAACGTGTAGTGCGGGAGTTTGTTTAGGATACCTAACATAACTGTATACGTACAACCATACACTAGTGACTAACTATTTATGTTCGACACAAAACCGCATATTGTAACTTTTTGCACATTATATTTTACACTTTTGCACCTATTAGTGAATAGTAAAGCATAAATGTGGATTGATATTAATAAGATGTGCAATTAGCAGTAGAACATAGTTCATTATTGACACGTTTTATAGTAGGTAGTTTACCTATAATGCCAGGTCTGCTCTCTATAATATCTGTTTGACAGATTCGGTCGAATCGATGTGGTGGAACTAGGCGCTGACGTTCCCTCTGGTGACTTACCTACTTGAAATTATTCCTATAGTACCTACTATTATAATTTATCGATACCTACATTCTTCACTCGAGCACGTAATTCGATAATTTACCGCGTCATATTTTGCGGTTATCTTGATCAAAAGTCACAGATCCTTGGGGGTAAGCGTAAATTCATTGGATCAGGAATTCCGGAATCCAATTTCAAATCTCAAATGTACTTTGAAATTGGTTAATCCCAACTATGTATTTGTTGGTATGCAATATAATACTCGTACCTACGTTGTAACGAAGCCTTTACTTTGGCAGGTATCAGAAGTAACCGCGAGGGATTTCGGGCTGATTGTGGCTTGTATATTGTCTGCTCTTCTGGTTCGTATGTTGGCGGCTTTCCTTGTCGCTCTGGTTAATGAGTTAACTATCAAAGAGAGTATCTTTGTTGCTATAACTTGGACACCTAAAGCCATAGTTGAGGTGAGTTCGTAATTCTAAGTCTATAGTAATATTATAAAGAGGTAACATTTTTGAGTTTGCGAGGTTGTAAGGGATAATCTCTTAATCTACTGAACCGATTTTGAAAATTATTTCAGCAGTAGAAAGCTACATTATTCTTAAGTGACATAGGTTATATTTTATTTCCAAAAAAAATTAGAGATCCCTGCGAAAAATTTAATAAACTACCCGTGAGAAGCTAAGGCTAGTCGCTAGTAGCTTATAAATCACGAGGTTAAAAAGCAAGCTCCACCAAAAAATCACGCTGAATCCATAGTCAGGATTCGTTAAATCACTATCACTACATCGCTACATATTATAAAACAAAGTTCCCCGCCGCGTCTATCTATTTGACTATTCGAGATAAACTCAAAAACACCTGAATGAATTTTCATTCGGTTTTCACCAATAGATAGTTAGAGTGATTCATGAGGAAGGTTTAGGTGTAATTTAAGTTTGTGTAAATTGGTTGAAATATCATGATAATTGTTGAAAATGTCGGAAAAAGTTAAGCCGCCTGGGAACTTTCGAGAACGCTGCCTGATCCCATTGAGATATAACAAAACAATTGTATGGTAGGATAGTAGCGGGTAATTACTACCTCTATGAAACCGGAGCGTTTCGCTAGTTTAAACTAAAATTTTACTCTTAATCTTAACCTTAAGGGACCGTTCAGATAGACCGGTGCGGAGAGCAGAGCAAATTTTAATCGCATTTAAAATAGAATCTTAAGGCATTGAAATAAGGTTTATTTTTACATTTTATCTCTTTTATGATAAGAGGATGCTCGAGGATGCTCCCAAAAGAGATAAAATGTAAAAATAAACCTTATTTCAATGCATTAAGATTCTATTTTAAATGCGATTAAAATTTGCTCTGCTCTCCGCGCCGGTCTATCTGAACGGACCCTAAAAGTGGATAAACGGAAAACTCCAACTTTTATTGGTCCGAGCCACGACTCAAACCCGGGAACTCAAGATACGTAGCCGAATAGACTAACTACAAGACCTAATAAGGTAATAAGCATCTGTTGTGGACTTAATGCCATTAAGCCCGCGTCATTTGATTAAACGCATATCTTCAGAAAATAGGCAAGATTATGATGTACATTGTACACAAAAGTGCAAAATACGAGTATCTTTACAATCGTATCATAAAACAATAATTGTGTCTGTATTTGCACATTATATTGTTATTTTTCAATACTTTGTTTATATTATTTTGTGCAAATTTTTATTTTTATTTTGTACTTTATATGGGTCACCAACCTGAAATAAAATGATTTTATTTTATTTATTTATTATTTTAATACACTTTGCTCGAAAACTGAACTTACAATGGAAGTAAACCTACCTTAAAAATCAATTTTTCCCCACATGTGCGAAATCTTTGCAGTTTAGCGTGACTTTAAGGTACTAGTGCTATTTTTTGCAGGGGTTTCCTATAAGTCCAAATAATTTTACATATATATGACATATGTATTATATAACATGGGTTCGATTCCCGAATTGGGAAAACAATTGTTAGGAATTGGATTTTTCTGTTAAGAAATTTTCAGTGTCAGCCCCGAGTTGGAGGCAGTGTTTCACCCCCGTGCCTAGGAGAGCACGTCAAACAGTCGGTACCGATTATCACTACCATGTGACAATAGTTGCTAAAGCCCGCCAACCCGCGTTGTAGCAGCGTGGCGGGTACACATACACACACACGTGTGTGTGTGTGTGTGTATTTTGCTTTTATAATATTAGTGTGATTAGTGTGATGTAACTTATAAAAGTGGTCATTGTATAGCGTATTCTCTGACGATCTCAGAGTTAATATATCAATTTAATTCAAAATCAGACGTGTCATGTATATATTTTTATTGAAACCCTCAATTTGTTTCATCAATAGGTACCAATTAGTATGAATTTGGTCAATTACGATTGCAAATCTCGCTCCATTCAATATTTCTCATTATAGTTGTATTTTAAATGCATGGCACTGCACGGTACAGTTGCAGTGATGTAAATATTTAATACATAATTAATTAATTAGGTCATTGACTAAAAGTGCTTAATTCTGTTAAACTCGCCATTTTACTTTTGTGAAATGGATACCATTTAACTCTAACTACATATATTCGAAAACACCTACCTACTAACACAGAGCCGTATAATCTCAACAGAAACTACCCAGTAGTCTACAGGAGACTACGCAGGAGATATTACGGCGCACAGTTATGTACACAAACACAGATGCCACCTCTATTCCCTTACTTTCGTAGCCCGATGGTACGGCAATCCGATGTTGCAGGACCGACGGCTTTACGTGGTCTCCGAGACCGTCGATTTTATCTTCTACGGGCAAATTATATTGGTATAGTGATCAATAAACGAAAGAGTAAACTCTTAGAATGCATTTGAGAAATAAGGTAGGTATCTACATAGGTATCATAGAATACAGGTAGATTCAAATTTAGAATACAGGTATCACGGAATACAGGTAGATTCTTTAGAATACAGGTATCACAAAATACAGGTAGATTCTCATAAAACTAGGTTTCAAACCAAATCATTATTATTTTTAATTCAATAAGAATTCTCCTGTTTCAATTATTTTATCGAAAACTCACTTTAGGAGTCCCTGCATCAAACTTATACTCTACACCATAATACAATAGGTATGTATTTAGACAAATAAATTAAATTAAGTCAAAGAACGCAGTACTTTTGATAAACCTAAATCCACGCGTACGAAGTCGCAGGCTATTAACATTATATAAACTAATCGGGCCAAAATTCTCGCATAGAAAATTTAAAAATTATTATAGTCCTTGTTTGAACACGCTATGGTGATTAATAAATAATAATAACATTTGCCCATTCCGAGTCATCAAGAGTCAACGTCGTAGCTACTTCTAAAATATTTAAGTGACTATCGTAAGAGCCTCGTAAATGGCTCTTGCACCTTTTCTGGTAAACGTGTCATGTTAGAATATTTATAAGTAGCTGACCTGTGCTGGTTTCGCGCGGGTGCCCTAAGTGTCTCTGTCTATTGGTGAAAACATGAATAAAATCCGTTCAGTACCTTTTGAGATTACCTCTTTCAATTGATAGGTGATGACTTTCTACTTGTTTCTCTTTCTCTATGAGATCCTATTTTTTATTTAGCGGTGATACCTTAGTGGTAACACTTTGCCCTCCCTTTCGGAGGGGCCGGGTTCGATACCCGACACACACGTCAACTTTTCGGAGTTATCTACGTTTCAAGCAATCAAACATCACTTGCTTTAACGATGAAGGAAAACATTATGAGGAAACCTGCATGCCTGAGAGTTCCTCATAATGTTCTCAAAGGCGTGTGAAGTCTACAATCCGCACTAGGCCAGCGTGGTGGACTTAAACTTTTTCATTCTGAGAGGAGACCCGTGCCATGTAGTGGGCCGGTAGTGGGTTGATGACGATGATGATTTCTGATTTAGATACTTAATATATTACAAAAATTTATTAAAAGTAGAAAACTAAACACTAGAGAAGTTCAAATAAGTGTAACTGTAACATCTGTTGCTCTAATAACACTGCAGATGTTTTAAACTTATAGTAGAAGGAAAAGTTTGCAACTTAAAACAACTTACCTACCTTTAAGATCTATCTATCTATCTATACTAATAAATAAAATTGAAGTGTCTGTCTGTAATATCGAAATAACTACCTCATATTAAGCTCATATGGTTATTTGAACGCTACCATAACCGAATCACACGTTTTTAAAATTTTTGTCTGTCTGTCTGTCTGTTTGAACGGGCTAATCTTCGGAACGGCTGAACCGATTTTGACGGGACCTTCACATACAAGTAGAGAATTAACCAGGGAGTAACATAGGCTACTTTTTTAACCGACTTTCAAAAAAGGAGGAGTTGTGTTTTTCTACCTATGTACACCGATATCTTCGAGATTTCTGAACCGATTTGCGTAACTTTTTTTTAATCGATAGAGAAACATTGCGACCCTGTTCTATAAAAAATTTGGATTCCAACTCCTCAATCCTGATGCTGTAGGGGACCTAATCCCCAAAACTAATGGGTTTTAGAAACTTTCGGTTATTTAAATTGATATTGGGGGTACCAATTAAAGACTTTATCATTGAATGAACTCGAATAGGTACATATCCAACTCCTCAACCCTGATGCTGTAAGGAATTGTATTCCGAAATCGTGGGGATCCCACGGGATTTTCCGTTTTGGGGACGGGTTTCTACAGATAAGCTACTTTTTGTTCTGGAAAATCAAAAGTTCCCACGGGATTTTTAAAAACCTAAATCCACACGGGCGAAGCCGTGGGCATCATCTAGTAATATAATAAAACTGTAACAGATCCAATTCTGTACATTAAAGATATTTTGAAAATTTCTTTTGGAGGGCACTCCATAATCGATACTGAAGCCAAAACTGTAATTTTTTTCATTTTTGTCTGTCTGTCTGTCTGTCTGTCTGTCTGTATCTTGGCCGCGCATCACGCCGAAACTACTGAATGGATTCGAATGAAACTTGGTACGATTTGAGTTTATACTCCGAGGTAGGACATAGGATACTTTTTATCCCGAAATTCAACATGGTTCCCATGGGAGAGGGGAAGAAAGTTAAAACATGTATTTAGCTGTAATTCATTAACGCGTAGTACGATTTAGCTCATTCTTTTTTTGTTAGAAAGATAGTACTTTCATTATTGTCCCGTAAATATTTCAAGGTCGTAGGTTTTTTAGTTAAAAAATGACAGACATTTATTGGGTTCAAAGAACTTGGGACCCGGATTTTTGTACGTATGGCTTATTTTAAACTGGCGTGCGTTTAAATTTATGTTTTTCGGCCTGTCAATTTGCTCCAGCTAATCTCCGAAACGGCTGGATCGATTTTGAAGAAACTTTCAATGGCAGATAGGTGATGTTACAAGGAGTAACTCAGGCTACATTTAGTTTAGGTACAAAAAAGGATTATGGGATCCAATCCGATCCTATATATAAACCTATATAACCACGCGGACGAAGTCGCGGGGGTCAGCTAGTAATATAATAAAACTGTAACAGATCCAATTCTGTACATTGAAGATATTTTGAAAATTTTTATTGGAGGGCACTCTATAATCGATACTGAAGCCAAAACTGCAATTTTTTTCATTTTTGTCTGTCTGTCTGTCTGTCTGTATCTTGGCCGCGCATCACGCCGAAACTACTGAATGGATTCGAATGAAACTTGGTACGATTTGAGTTTATACTCCGAGGTAGGACATAGGATACTTTTTATCCCGAAATTCAGCACGGTTCCCTTGGGAGACGGGATGAAAGTTAAAACGTGTATTTAGCTGTAATTCATTAACGCGTTGTTCGATTTCACTCATTCTTTTTTTGTTACAAAGGTAGTACTTTATGTATTATCCCGTAAATATCTCAAGGTCATAGGTTTTTTAGTTTAGAAATGACAGACATTACAATCCTCCGTATTGGGTTCAAATAACTTTGGGACCCGGATCTTTGAACGTACGGCTTATTTTAAACTGGTGTGCGTTTAAATTTATGTTTGTCGGTCTGTCTATTTATTCCAGCTAATCTCCGAAACGGCTGGACCGATTTTAATGAAACTTTCAATGTTATAAGGAGTAACTTAGGCTACATTTAGTTTAGGTACATAAAAGAATTATGGGATCCGATCCGATCCTATATAAAACCTATAAACACGCGAACGAAGTCGCGGGAGTCAGCTAGTTTATTAATACGTAGGTACAAAAATAGTTTTAATAAAATATTCTCGTACATATTTAGTTAGTTCTTGTTTTACTATTACCTCCGCTTACTATAAATACTTACTATGAAAATCACTGTTTTTATACTATAGCTTACTAAAAATCGCATAAATCCTGAATGGTGTATAATCCCCTTGGTATGGTATGGTAATATATCTCCTTAAAGTATCTGTAGATCTATTTATTACTCTACAAAACACCAAACTAGTGATAAGATTCATAAGACCAAAATATGCAATACATATCGAGAAAAATCTAAATGTCACAAAATTATCTAAAACATAGACCTAAGACTACTTGTGTCGAAACGTTGAAGTCAGATTTACTACCGATAAAATTCTTATCTCTGTAGTATTGCGCATCCTTGGCTCTTAAATAGGTTAAATACAAGAATCATAGTTACACTAAGGAATATAATACCTCGACAAACACAAACAGTATGGAACAAAAGAAAATATTACGCATTGGTATTTTTACAGAGCTAAAATGTTGACATAGCGGTCCTCTAATGTGTAACTGTGCACATATTGATTTTGATAGAGTAATATTTATTATGAAACAAAATAATCTTCTTTACCTATCTATCTTCTATCTATCTATAATATAATAAAACTGTAACAGATCCAATTCTGTACATTGAAGATATTTTGAAATTTTTTATTGAGGGGCACTCTATAATCGATACTGAAGCCAAAACTGCAATTTTTTTCATTTTTGTCTGTCTGTCTGTCTGTCTGTCTGTCTGTCTGTCTGTCTGTCTGTCTGTATCTTGGCCGCGCATCACGCCGAAACTACTGAATGGATTCGAATGAAACTTGGTACGATTTGAGTTTATACTCCGAGGTAGGACATAGGATACTTTTTATCCCGAAATTCAGCACGGTTCCCTTGGGAGAGGGGAAGGAAGTTAAAACGTGTATTTAGCTGTAATTCATTAACGCGTAGTTCGATTTAACTCATTCTTTTTTTGTTAGAAAGGTAGTACTTTATGTATTGTTCCGTAAATATTTCAAGGTCATAGGTTTTTTACTTCCGAAATGACAGACATTTATTGGGTTCAAATAACTTGGGACCCGGATCTTTGAACGTACGGCTTATTTTAAACTGGTGTGCGTTTAAATTTATGTTTGTCGATCTGTCTATTTGTTCCAGCTAATTACCGAAACGGCTGGATCAATTTTGATGGAACTTTCAATGGCAGATAGGTGATGTTATAAGGAGTAACTTAGGCTACATTTAATTTAGGTACAAAAAAGGATTATGGGATCCAATCCGATCCTATATAAAACTTATATCCAGGCGGACGAAGTCGCGGGGGTCGGCTAGTATTATATAAATGTGAAATACCACTCATTCACTCACTAACTACAAATCCTACAAACTTGTTTGGCAGAATATAGGTTCCTTCTAGAGCGTAGGCTAAGAAAAGATTTTGAGAAAATCCAAATAAAGTCAAATGAGGGTTGGTAGGTTAAATGAAATTCCTATTCTGCGGTGAACATGAATTACAACATAGAGGAGGTCTATTGTGTACCTACAAATAAATAAAATCAAATAAATCACTAATACAGAACTAAACAATTACCTATATTGTTTCCCATATTATTAATTATATTTATTTCCATACTATTCAATAATAAGTTTCTATTCCATAGTTCTACGAGATTATAACTGTATAATCTCGTAGGAATCAATGCCAGCCCTTAAACATTTTTTTTTATTTCGTTCACAAGTTAACCCTAGTATGTTATTATGGCATAATTTGGCTAAATAGGTTTATTACAAATCATCCCACATAAAACATAGCTTTACTCATTATTGAGTATGGTAAAGAATATAATTAAAACATACAAGACGTATACTATTATACATAATATTATAATGTACGATTTGATTCATTGGGATTTATTTGAAAATCGAACAGGAAGCCGCTCGAAATGAGCGGAGAGCAATCAATCGTCAATCGTTATCGTGCTTCTAACGACCGAGACTTGTAACACGATCAAAGGCTTTTATTAGAAACGAGCGGATACCCGCGACTTCGTTCGCGTGGATATTGATTTTAATAATCCCGTGGGAATCATTTTGTTTTTCCTATGCTCCTTTGAGCTTAAACCTCCCAAGGGAACCGTGCTGAATTTCGGGATAAAAAGTATCCTATATGTTACTCCATAGTATTAACTTAAATCATGCCGAGTTTCATTTCAATCCATTCAGTAGTTTTTACGTGATGCGCGCACAAACATACAGACAAACAGACAAACAGATAAACAGACAAACAGATAAACAGACAAACAGACAAAAATTTCAAAAATAGCTTTTTTACGTTCTATTACTTATCCCTAACATCCCCCAGTTATTATTTTGCAAAAATCTTCAATGTACAGATACGGCAATTCTACAATTTTATTATATGTATACTTGTATAGATAGATGTATGTATAGAAGATTAAGAGAGCGGTCTAGATTGCCACTCGTTTGGGGTTGCATTCACTTCGATCGATCCAATCGTCATGTGGTACCATATCTAAATGTAATTAACATTACATTCCGTGCCTTTTAAAAAAGTTAGATCATTTTATAATCATTTTGTGTGAGTTATGATATTCTTTTTACAAGCTTTGCATTAGCT
>OV049862.1:15157500-15450978 GCA_920104075.1 Melanargia galathea
GCTCGCCGACTCCAAGCGGACCGTCCAAGTCAACGACAACATCTCCTCGCTCTATATATATTATCAAGTAAGGGAAACGCTCTTTGTATTCATTACTATATTATAGTGTACTAGCTGCGCCCCGCGGTGCTGCAGCGCGGCTACCGCGTGGAGTACTCCGCGGCGTCGGACGCGTACACGCACTGTCCGGAGCGGTTCGACGAGTTCTACAACCAGCGCCGCCGCTGGGTGCCCTCCACGATGGCCAACATCTTCGACCTGCTCGCCGACTCCAAGCGGACCGTCCAAGTCAACGACAACATCTCCTCGCTCTATATATATTATCAAGTAAGGGAAACGCTCTTTGTATTCATTACTATATTATAGTGTACTAGCTGCGCCCCGCGGTGCTGCAGCGCGGCTACCGCGTGGAGTACTCCGCGGCGTCGGACGCGTACACGCACTGTCCGGAGCGGTTCGACGAGTTCTACAACCAGCGCCGCCGCTGGGTGCCCTCCACCATGGCCAACATCTTCGACCTGCTCGCCGACTCCAAGCGGACCGTCCAAGTCAACGACAACATCTCCTCGCTCTATATATATTATCAAGTAAGGGAAACGCTCTTTGTATTCATTACTATATTATAGTGTACTAGCTGCGCCCCGCGGTGCTGCAGCGCGGCTACCGCGTGGAGTACTCCGCGGCGTCGGACGCGTACACGCACTGTCCGGAGCGGTTCGACGAGTTCTACAACCAGCGCCGCCGCTGGGTGCCCTCCACCATGGCCAACATCTTCGACCTGCTCGCCGACTCCAAGCGGACCGTCCAAGTCAACGACAACATCTCCTCGCTCTATATATATTATCAAGTAAGGGAAACGCTCTTTGTATTCATTACTATATTATAGTGTACTAGCTGCGCCCCGCGGTGCTGCAGCGCGGCTACCGCGTGGAGTACTCCGCGGCGTCGGACGCGTACACGCACTGTCCGGAGCGGTTCGACGAGTTCTACAACCAGCGCCGCCGCTGGGTGCCCTCCACCATGGCCAACATCTTCGACCTGCTCGCCGACTCCAAGCGGACCGTCCAAGTCAACGACAACATCTCCTCGCTCTATATATATTATCAAGTAAGGGAAACGCTCTTTGTATTCATTACTATATTATAGTGTACTAGCTGCGCCCCGCGGTGCTGCAGCGCGGCTACCGCGTGGAGTACTCCGCGGCGTCGGACGCGTACACGCACTGTCCGGAGCGGTTCGACGAGTTCTACAACCAGCGCCGCCGCTGGGTGCCCTCCACCATGGCCAACATCTTCGACCTGCTCGCCGACTCCAAGCGGACCGTCCAAGTCAACGACAACATCTCCTCGCTCTATATATATTATCAAGTAAGGGAAACGCTCTTTGTATTCATTACTATATTATAGTGTACTAGCTGCGCCCCGCGGTGCTGCAGCGCGGCTACCGCGTGGAGTACTCCGCGGCGTCGGACGCGTACACGCACTGTCCGGAGCGGTTCGACGAGTTCTACAACCAGCGCCGCCGCTGGGTGCCCTCCACCATGGCCAACATCTTCGACCTGCTCGCCGACTCCAAGCGGACCGTCCAAGTCAACGACAACATCTCCTCGCTCTATATATATTATCAAGTAAGGGAAACGCTCTTTGTATTCATTACTATATTATAGTGTACTAGCTGCGCCCCGCGGTGCTGCAGCGCGGCTACCGCGTGGAGTACTCCGCGGCGTCGGACGCGTACACGCACTGTCCGGAGCGGTTCGATGAGTTCTACAACCAGCGCCGCCGCTGGGTGCCCTCCACCATGGCCAACATCTTCGACCTGCTCGCCGACTCCAAGCGGACCGTCCAAGTCAACGACAACATCTCCTCGCTCTATATATATTATCAAGTAAGGGAAACGCTCTTTGTATTCATTACTATATTATAGTGTACTAGCTGCGCCCCGCGGTGCTGCAGCGCGGCTACCGCGTGGAGTACTCCGCGGCGTCGGACGCGTACACGCACTGTCCGGAGCGGTTCGACGAGTTCTACAACCAGCGCCGCCGCTGGGTGCCCTCCACCATGGCCAACATCTTCGACCTGCTCGCCGACTCCAAGCGGACCGTCCAAGTCAACGACAACATCTCCTCGCTCTATATATATTATCAAGTAAGGGAAACGCTCTTTGTATTCATTACTATATTATAGTGTACTAGCTGCGCCCCGCGGTGCTGCAGCGCGGCTACCGCGTGGAGTACTCCGCGGCGTCGGACGCGTACACGCACTGTCCGGAGCGGTTCGACGAGTTCTACAACCAGCGCCGCCGCTGGGTGCCCTCCACCATGGCCAACATCTTCGACCTGCTCGCCGACTCCAAGCGGACCGTCCAAGTCAACGACAACATCTCCTCGCTCTATATATATTATCAAGTAAGGGAAACGCTCTTTGTATTCATTACTATATTATAGTGTACTAGCTGCGCCCCGCGGTGCTGCAGCGCGGCTACCGCGTGGAGTACTCCGCGGCGTCGGACGCGTACACGCACTGTCCGGAGCGGTTCGACGAGTTCTACAACCAGCGCCGCCGCTGGGTGCCCTCCACCATGGCCAACATCTTCGACCTGCTCGCCGACTCCAAGCGGACCGTCCAAGTCAACGACAACATCTCCTCGCTCTATATATATTATCAAGTAAGGGAAACGCTCTTTGTATTCATTACTATACTAGCTTGTGCGCGCGGCTGTGCCCGCGTGAATTTCAGTTTTTCACAAATCCCGAGGAAATCGTGGATTTCCGATTCCCGTTCCCGCTCCTTTTTCCAACCTTTATACCTATTTTCAAGGAAGTTTGCTGTAGTAATCTACCTATTGCTGTAGCTATAGATTTCGGTTTTTTCAAAATCCCGTGGGACAGACACACATACGCACGCACGCACGCTGTATTAGCACTCACATACGCTTCAAAATTATTGTAAACATTCATTTTTATATAGATTTTTTGGCCAGAAACCTTCGCGGAAGTATGCAGAACGATTCACCAAAGTTTAGTGAATTGTTCATAACATCATAATCGGATGAATAGTTTAGCAGTGTTTAAAGGACATACAGACAAACATTGTTTTTTATTTACAACGGTTGTATGAAGAACGCTCTCGTTAACGAAGACAGGTGATAGCACTGATGATTACTGATAAGATACTATAAAGAAACGTGGGAAAAAACTAGTTTTTACAAAAAAAAAATGCATTTTTTGTGTTATAACCGTTTTGGAGGGTTAAACAGGACTGTAATTGCAAAAAAAAAAAACATTTCCTATATTTTTGTAAAGTTTGTTACGTAATTCAAATAAAATCAGCTAACGCTGTAGGTCAACGAACATTTTGTGACCTATTTACGTATCGTTAGGTACCTACAAACACGCGCGCACGCCAAGGCCGATACCTACCCTATAAGATTGTGTTTAGGTAGTATAATAATAGTGCTAAGTTTTTGGAAGCGGTCTCCTTTAAATACCCTGTATAAAAAAATATATTCGTGATAGGGAAACAAATAAATAATTTATTTTAGACTAGCTGATGCTCGCAACGTTGCCCGCGTGGATTCATACAAATCTCATCCCCTATTTTATAAGGGTGGAATTTCCAAAATTCCTGAAACACGTAATTCTTTATTTTTAACCAACAGTAAAAATACCGATTTTCATTGATATAACTTTAAATATGACGGACTTTCATACAAACTTTCATCCCCTATTTAACCCCTTTATGGGTGGAATTCGGAATAATCCTTTCGTAGTGTGCGCTTACGTCATTAAAGAAAGCTACTGTGAAAATTTCAAGTTTCTAGCTTCAGTGGCTTAGGCTATGCGTTGATGATCAGTCAGTCAGGAGAAGCTTCTTTATATTATTATAGATGATGCTGATGCTGGGCACGGTGCTGGGTCCGGGGACGATCTTCCTCATGATGATAGGCGCGATAAACGCCATCACCGGCATGAGCAACTTATACGCGCTGTTGCTCAACCTGGCTCCCATCCTGTTCTTCCTCATCATTTGTTTGACGTGCAAATCTCAAATACAGGTGAGTTATTTAGCGGCAATTTATACGAATGGAACAAGTTTCGCACACATTGTTTTCTTATTGTGAGATACGATGACGATTTAAATGACGAAAAAAAATAAAAAAAACTTTTCTACTCTGAAATATGTATAGCTATTACAGATACTAAAATGACCAACGTAGTTAAAAATTGTCATTTTGTTTAACCATAATGTAATCCTGGCCATTGATATTAATAAGTGATTATTGTAAAGTTTTGGCTCCAATTTTTATTTAATAACCCGCCACTGTACACAAGGTGCAAGACCTTGTGTACAGTGGCGGGTTCGAAGCCAGAGTATGCAATAACAGGAGGCTGTATTATTTTAATCAAATTATTAATTTTTTACTTCAAATATTTTTTCAATTACTTGATTAGTAAATGACTAAAATCGCCACCTAGTCAAGGTATGCTCAGCCTACCTGCTTACACCGCCTGCACGCCACTGTATGTGTTTCGGTACTTATTGTTTATTTCAGCTCCAAGTGGCCAACGTCATAACCTGCATATACGCCATGGTGATGTTGATGGTGATCGTGGGCGTGGCGCTGCAGATAGTGGAGGACGGCTGGATGGCGCCCTCCAGCATATTCTTCGTGGCGACGTTCAGCATATTCTTCGTCACCGCGGTCCTCCATCCGCAAGAGATCGTGTGCCTGGCGTACCTCGTCATATACTACATCACCATCCCCAGCATGTACATGTTGCTCATCATCTACTCGCTGTGCAATCTCAACAACGTCACATGGGGCACCCGGGAGGTGGCGCAAAAGAAGACCCTAAAGGTATGTACCGTACAACGATTTTTGTCTGATGTAATTTTTTAGCATATTCTTCGTCACCGCGGTCCTGCATCCCCAAGAGATCGTGTGCCTGGCGTACCTCGTCATCTACTACATCACCATCCCCAGCATGTACATGTTGCTCATCATCTACTCGTTGTGCAATCTCAACAACGTCACATGGGGGACCCGGGAGGTGGCGCAAAAGAAGACCCTAAAGGTATGTACTACGATGTTTGTCTGTATTTTTATTTTATTTTTAAACAGTCTGTGACTAATTCTGTTGTACACAATACCTAAACTTAAACTAAATTGACAAGTTTAAAAATAGTGCTATCCTTTTCCGCTGTGAAAAACTGTGAAAAATATAAGAATATATTTAGCCCTGTCATTTTTTTTAGTTTAGGTTTAGAGACTGTGACAGTGTGTGATTGAAAAAAACTGATAGGGCTAAATATATTCTTATCTCTTTCACAGTGATACCTGCGGAAAAGGATAGCACTATTTTTAAACTTGTCAATTTAGTTTAAGTTTAGGGATTGTGTACAACAGAATTAGCCACATTTTTTAATTATCTGGTCCGATATCATACTTTATTGCGAATAGTAATAGCTGATGGTGAACAACTGAACAAAAAGAGACAATTGACTGCTCTCACCAGCCGTAGCCTTATTATCAGTTGCGTGACGTTAACGCTTGAAGCGGCTGGTGCAGAGACTATGGAAAAATTAGACATCGTATTTTGTTTTCAAAAACTAGCATTTCAATTAGATTATGCAAAACAACGCAAATGTGTACTACATCAGTTAATTATGTCGTGAGGTTTTCGCTGGAAACGGTGGTATAGACTATGGAAAAACTTGACATCGTATTTTGTTTTCGTAAACTAAGGCTACAGCATTTCAATTAGATTATGCAAAACAACGCAAATGTGTATCTGACAGTGGACACAATATGTTCAACTTTTTAAACTCATGGTATTGTAAAATTTTAGGAAATGGAACTGGAAAAGAAGACAGCCGAGGATGCCAAAAAGAAAATGGACAACCAGAGCATCATGAGATGGTTCGGCAAGTCCGAGGAACAGACGGGTTCGCTGGAGTTCTCGATATCGGGACTGTTCAAGTGTTTGTGCTGCACCAACCCGACCGATCACAAGGACGACTTGCATCTGCTTCAGATCGCCACCTCTCTAGAGAAGCTTGAAAAGAGATTGGATTCATTGTAAGTTTAGAGACCGATACATCTTAATATTAGTATCATATATTTTATGACGCTTTCCAACCTCATATTAAATTTGTGTATTACCTTTTTCAAGTTTGCAGTAACTTCGTGACTGATATTTTCTTTTACACTTGTCCCAAAGTTTATTTTAAATGTGGGCACGGCATTAGTCCAACGGATGTAAATTGAACTTTCGGATTTTAGTCCAACATCGAAGTTGACTCGATTTTTTTTAAATTGTTTTTACTAATTGGTTACATTTTTGTAAGTCCTTAAGCTTAAAATAAATAAGTCTGTTATGTTCGGTAGTAGGTAATGCGAGAGAGATAGAGAGTACACGTCTCATAAAAAACCTATTCATGTTGCTGAAAACCAATGAACTAATTTATTCAAAACTTTAAACGTTATTGCAACCCCCGACACGTAAGTCGAGCGGTGACTTTCAAGTGCGCGCAGCGTCGTACGAGTGAGCGGGACACAATACGATTAGATAACCAATCAGCGCTTACGAGGGATCCGCGAGAGCCAATCAGTGCTTATGAACGATCCCCACGCCCTCCCCGCGGCTCCCTCATACCCCGAGATACCTCATTTTCAACTTCTGCGTATTGAAGGTCACCGCTCGACTTATTTGCCGTGACTTGTAAATGTTATTAAACGTCACATGGACATGATTACACTTGATGTTGCAACGAAAAGCGAAAGTTGCACTCCCAGAGCAGGTTTTTAATTTTTTGACCAGCCTATCCATATGTTACAATGTAGTTTTAAACCAGAAAAGCGTAATTAAACTAACTATGCCAGTACTAACCTTTCAGAGGTGCGCCACCAGAGGTAGAGAAAATGCAGCGTCGGCGATCCTCGGCGATGGGTCTGCGAGGTGATACCTTATCTATGCTCCCAGAGTATGACGACAGTGAACACTCGGCTGATATACCGAGGGTATGTATTCAGTTAAAAGACTTAGTAAAAGACAAAGGCGGTCTTCTTCTTAAAGTGCCATCTTCTTTCGAAGGTCGGCGATCATTAAGGCAACTTGAATCTTTGATACCGCGGGTCTGAATAATGAACTGGTGCTTTTTCCAAACCATTGGCGTAGGTTTTTCAGCCAAGATGTTCTTCTTCTCCCCACACTTCGTTTGTCTCTTCTTCTTCAATCTTTCTCTCTTCTTCTGAATCTTGGATCAAGATCCAAGGAAAACGAAGTCAGTATTTAAAGCCAAATTTCGTCAGCTAAAGTCAGAATTTAGCCTTTAACTTTCCTTCGTACCTTGGGGAAGACATTATCGCTTCGGTTCCGGTTATTACGAGTATCGCTAACATTTGTAATGAAATAATAAAATTGTTAAACCATTAGTGGTAAAGAAATCTTTTATAATGGTGTAAAAGCATGATTCACTTTCAGGAAGAAAGAGACGATCTTATCAACCCGTACTGGATTGAAGACCCGAATCTACAGAAGGGCGAAGTTGACTTTTTGACGACAGCCGAAACTGAATTCTGGAAGGATTTAATCGATACGTACCTTCGTCCCATTGACGAGAATAAGGAGGAACAGGTAAAGATGCTCAAGTTTAGAGATTTAGAGTATTTTCCTGATATCTAGCTTTATGACCTTTTAAGGCACACCAACAAAGTACAACGCATGTACAAGTTACAATGTACATATGTAGAATTTATCGTCCATTCACAATACGTCACCAGTTTTCAATCTGACTAGTTAAAGATGTCTATAAATCTAGAATCTGACTATGGTCTTATCTACTGTGGTTCTGGGTTCGATCCGCGGCAGAATCGGAGGCAATTTGAGAATTTATATTTTTTCAATTGTTTCTGGTCTTCAGCCGCTAAACGATGTAGCATTCCGATATGATGCGTAGAAACGAATCACGGGGTATGGGTTTAATCTCCCAAAGTAGCCCCCTTCCATCTTAAGCTTTTTGTTATCCACACATGACAGCACAAAAGTTGGCATTTTTCTTTGGTGTGGAGACCCAGCTTTACAGAAACTTTTGTCACCAACAGGTTGTCAACACAAAGCTGCCAATTTTTCTTTGGTGTGAAGACCCAGCTTTACAGAAAATTTCGTCACCAACATGACGTGTTGACAACACAAAAGTGGTCAATTTTCCTTTGGTGGGGAGACCCAGTTTTACAGAAACTTTTGTCACCAACACGTGCTGACAACACAAAAGTTGGCAATTTTTTTTTTGTTAGTTTTACCCAGCTTTAGACTGCATCGTCACTTACCATAAGGTGAGATACCAGTCAAGGGCTAACTTGTAGGTGAAAAAAAAATCACGTTAGTTAATAAACTAACGATTCTGACATCCGGTGACAATGCCACATTTAGGAGCGCATAGCGACGGACTTGAAGAACTTGCGCGACACGATGGTGTTCGCGTTCGTGATGCTGAACTCGCTGTTCGTGCTGGCGATCTTCCTGCTGCAGCTGCGCCAGAACCAGCTGCACCTCAAGTGGCCCTTCGGACAGAAGGTCCGCATCTCATACGACAACGACCTCAATATTGTAAGTAACTTTAAGCTAGCTTAACATGTCTAAAAGAGGCAGCGTAGTGGTTAAGTCTGTAATTTCTGAACTACAAGTCCAATGGCCTAGAAATATTTACTGAGCATTCTTTAAAGTACCTCTTTTCTAACAAAAGAATAAATGAAGGGCCCCTTTTGAGGTGACCCCGGCACGTACACATTTCAGAGTTATGTGCGTTTTGAGCAATTACATAACGCTTTAACGGTGAAGGAAAACATAACGTGGAAATCTTGCATGCCTGAGAGTTCTCCATAATGTTCTCAAAGGCATGTGAACTGTGAAGTCTACCAATCGACACTTGGCCAGCGTGGTGGACTACGACATATACCCTTCTTATTCTGAGATGATACCCGTGCTCTGTAGTGGGCCGGTAATGGGTTGATAATGATGATGATGATATGATGTCTCGAATGTATCCGTGTATACACGTTTCAACCGATGTTATGACAATAGCGATCGGCCGCGACATGGACGGCACTTATATGAAAAATTACATTATACCATCTCTACTTACTACTTTATGGTACAAAACAGGTGCAAATCGAGCGTGAATACCTGATGTTGGAGCCGATCGGATCGGTGTTGATCATATTCTTCGGCACCGTGATGGTGATACAGTTCGCTGGCATGCTGTTCCACCGCTTCACCACCATCACGCATCTGCTGGCCACCGTCGAGCTCAACTGGTACTTCACCAAGAGAGTAAGTGCACTGAAAACTATTTTTTTTTTAAGAAATTTTATTAGGGCCTGATTCACAACCTTCTGATAAGTGTCGGATAGCCTAAACGTAAGTTTTGTGATTTTCTTACTTATGTCAAGTGATAAAGACAAAAGTTGTGAATAAGCTATCCGACACTCATCAAAGGTGGCGAAAGCCCTTAGCCGTCCTAAATTTTTGTTAATGTTCCCCTTACCTCTTAGCTGTTGAAACTTAAATTATTAAATTCCCTCGATTTTGCTTAAAGGATTTTAAAGGATTCAATAACATCTCATTTGGTATCTATAGTCTGTACCCATCGTCTTTAGTTCTTTTAAATTTTTCCTAATACGGCATTTAGTAGTCTAGTGATAAATGCAAGATTGAATATTGGTGCTCGGTTAAGACTATTGGTACAAGAACAATAAAAATCAATTTACTCTCGTTTAGTCTCAACCACCATCTCAACCAACTTATACCACAAAGGAATAAAATCTTTGAAGTCTCGAAGAGAATAAATGGTTGTAGGATCTTTAAAGCTTGTGTGTGCGACGCGGTAGTCGTCCGAGCATGTGTGCGTGATATGACTGTGTACTGCTTTACGCACACATAGGCCCACGCACCAATATGAGTTGAAGTATCTATACCAGTGTTTGTGTTTATCTCATAACCATACAGGCCGACGATCTGAACGAAGACGCGCAGTTCGAAAGGAACGCGGTGGAGATCGCGAAGGACCTGCAGAAGCTGAACGTGGACGACTTGGAGCGGCGCGGCGTCGACGACTCCAACGTGTCGCGGCGCAAGACGCTGCACAACCTGGAGCGGGCGCGCGACAACAAGCAGAGCGTCGTCAACCTCGACGCCAACTTCAAGAGACGGCTCACCATACTGCACAACGCTGACCCTGGTGAGTACTTGCAATAGACATACGCGGTGGAGATCGCGAGGACCTGCAGAAGCTGAACGTGGACGACTTGGAGCGGCGCGGCGTCGACGACTCCAACGTGTCGCGGCGCAAGACGCTGCACAACCTGGAGCGGGCGCGCGACAACAAGCAGAGCGTCGTCAACCTCGACGCCAACTTCAAGAGACGGCTCACCATACTGCACAACGCTGACCCTGGTGAGTACTTGCAATAGACATACGCGGTGGAGATCGCGAGGACCTGCAGAAGCTGAACGTGGACGACTTGGAGCGGCGCGGCGTCGACGACTCCAACGTGTCGCGGCGCAAGACGCTGCACAACCTGGAGCGGGCGCGCGACAACAAGCAGAGCGTCGTCAACCTCGACGCCAACTTCAAGAGACGGCTCACCATACTGCACAACGCTGACCCTGGTGAGTACTTGCAATAGACATACGCGGTGGAGATCGCGAGGACCTGCAGAAGCTGAACGTGGACGACTTGGAGCGGCGCGGCGTCGACGACTCCAACGTGTCGCGGCGCAAGACGCTGCACAACCTGGAGCGGGCGCGCGACAACAAGCAGAGCGTCGTCAACCTCGACGCCAACTTCAAGAGACGGCTCACCATACTGCACAACGCTGACCCTGGTGAGTACTTGCAATAGACATACGCGGTGGAGATCGCGAGGACCTGCAGAAGCTGAACGTGGACGACTTGGAGCGGCGCGGCGTCGACGACTCCAACGTGTCGCGGCGCAAGACGCTGCACAACCTGGAGCGGGCGCGCGACAACAAGCAGAGCGTCGTCAACCTCGACGCCAACTTCAAGAGACGGCTCACCATACTGCACAACGCTGACCCTGGTGAGTACTTGCAATAGACATACGCGGTGGAGATCGCGAGGACCTGCAGAAGCTGAACGTGGACGACTTGGAGCGGCGCGGCGTCGACGACTCCAACGTGTCGCGGCGCAAGACGCTGCACAACCTGGAGCGGGCGCGCGACAACAAGCAGAGCGTCGTCAACCTCGACGCCAACTTCAAGAGACGGCTCACCATACTGCACAACGCTGACCCTGGTGAGTACTTGCAATAGACATACGCGGTGGAGATCGCGAGGACCTGCAGAAGCTGAACGTGGACGACTTGGAGCGGCGCGGCGTCGACGACTCCAACGTGTCGCGACGCAAGACGCTGCACAACCTGGAGCGGGCGCGCGACAACAAGCAGAGCGTCGTCAACCTCGACGCCAACTTCAAGAGACGGCTCACCATACTGCACAACGCTGACCCTGGTGAGTACTTGCAATAGACATACGCGGTGGAGATCGCGAGGACCTGCAGAAGCTGAACGTGGACGACTTGGAGCGGCGCGGCGTCGACGACTCCAACGTGTCGCGGCGCAAGACGCTGCACAACCTGGAGCGGGCGCGCGACAACAAGCAGAGCGTCGTCAACCTCGACGCCAACTTCAAGAGACGGCTCACCATACTGCACAACGCTGACCCTGGTGAGTACTTGCAATAGACATACGCGGTGGAGATCGCGAGGACCTGCAGAAGCTGAACGTGGACGACTTGGAGCGGCGCGGCGTCGACGACTCCAACGTGTCGCGGCGCAAGACGCTGCACAACCTGGAGCGGGCGCGCGACAACAAGCAGAGCGTCGTCAACCTCGACGCCAACTTCAAGAGACGGCTCACCATACTGCACAACGCTGACCCTGGTGAGTACTTGCAATAGACATACGCGGTGGAGATCGCGAGGACCTGCAGAAGCTGAACGTGGACGACTTGGAGCGGCGCGGCGTCGACGACTCCAACGTGTCGCGGCGCAAGACGCTGCACAACCTGGAGCGGGCGCGCGACAACAAGCAGAGCGTCGTCAACCTCGACGCCAACTTCAAGAGACGGCTCACCATACTGCACAACGCTGACCCTGGTGAGTACTTGCAATAGACATACGCGGTGGAGATCGCGAGGACCTGCAGAAGCTGAACGTGGACGACTTGGAGCGGCGCGGCGTCGACGACTCCAACGTGTCGCGGCGCAAGACGCTGCACAACCTGGAGCGGGCGCGCGACAACAAGCAGAGCGTCGTCAACCTCGACGCCAACTTCAAGAGACGGCTCACCATACTGCACAACGCTGACCCTGGTGAGTACTTGCAATAGACATACGCGGTGGAGATCGCGAGGACCTGCAGAAGCTGAACGTGGACGACTTGGAGCGGCGCGGCGTCGACGACTCCAACGTGTCGCGGCGCAAGACGCTGCACAACCTGGAGCGGGCGCGCGACAACAAGCAGAGCGTCGTCAACCTCGACGCCAACTTCAAGAGACGGCTCACCATACTGCACAACGCTGACCCTGGTGAGTACTTGCAATAGACATACGCGGTGGAGATCGCGAGGACCTGCAGAAGCTGAACGTGGACGACTTGGAGCGGCGCGGCGTCGACGACTCCAACGTGTCGCGGCGCAAGACGCTGCACAACCTGGAGCGGGCGCGCGACAACAAGCAGAGCGTCGTCAACCTCGACGCCAACTTCAAGAGACGGCTCACCATACTGCACAACGCTGACCCTGGTGAGTACTTGCAATTCCAATTCCAATTATTTAATTGGTTTATAACCTGTGAAATGAATTCTTAATTAATTAATACGAGTAGGTATATAATAAACTAGTGTTGCGCTCGGTGCGCGAGCTGCAAGCAGCTCGCGTGCCTTGTAGTCTCTTCAATATTCGTAAAATAAAGAAATGGGAGGCCATACCAAATACCAGAACATTCTAGAGTCTCTTGAAAGATAGAAAGAAATAATGGTATCACGTTTCGTATCTTTTCTGAAAGGACACTAATCAGTTCTATGCATGCGTTTAGTGGAAAAAAAAAAGGATCTACATATACAAAAATGTTCTGGAGAGCCACTTGAAAATTAAAAAGAAATTTTGTATGGACACGAATTTTTTTGTTCCGTAGCCTTAGAATAAATAGGTAAAGAAAGGCAGTCGTCGACGCGGCGATAAGCCGTTTTTAGAAAGCCTAAAAGGCTATCGTCGCGTCAGTGCTCAAGGTACTCATGCGCTTGTGTGTGTGTCGGCAAATGTAATTACAGGGCACACATGGGTTGGTTTATAGCTTACGTTTCGAGCGGAAATTGGTTAGAAACTTCCATTCTAAGCGTAATAGTTCGATGTCCGTAGCTTACTTTTTTTTACTGGCTCACCAAAGGGCCTAAGGTCTTGAACATTTTAGTTTCAGGACCATGCCTCTATGATTGATAGTTTTTGAGGGCCGTTAGGATACTCTGGTAATTTTTCCACATTCACTACGTTTTGTGATTTTTGTGAAAAAAATCTTTAAGTTCTATTTATAAGTGCAGTAGGGGGAAAATTTTTCATACAAAAATGTCTAAGAGAGCCTCTAGAAAAGAACCCAAAAAATTTGTATGGAGAAAATTTTTTTTTGTTTGGCGGCCATCTTTTTTTTACCGGTTTACCCAATGGCCCAAGGTCTTTAATAACATTTGTTTGGGACCATGTCTGTATGATTGATAGTTTTGGAGGACCCATGAGGTACTCTGGTAAATTTTCCACATTCATGACGTTTCATAATTTTCCTGAAGGAAGACCAATAAGTTCTACGCACGTAAATAGTGAAAGGAAAAAAGTCCCATACAAAATTGTTCTGGAGAGCCTCTTGAAAAGAACCCAAAAATTTGTATGGAGAAAATTTTTTTTTGTTCGGCGGCCATCTTTTTTTTACCGGTTCACCCAATGGCCCAAGGTCTTTAATAACATTTGTTTGGGACCATGTCTGTATGACTGGTAGTTTTGGAGGACCCATGAGATTCTCTGGTAAATATTCCACATTCATAACGTTTAGTATTTTTCCTGAAAGCACACTCATAAGCTCTATGCATGTGCTTAGTGAAGTAAAAAAAGTTCTATACAAAAATGTTCTGGAGAGCCTCTTGAAAATTAAAAACAAAATTTGTATGGACGCGAAAATTTTTTTTGTTCGGTGCCTATCTTTTTTTTACTGGCTCACCAAAGGGCCCAAGGTTTTGAACATTTTCAGTTTCAGGACCATGTCTCTACGACTGATAGTTTTTGAGAGCCTTTGGGGTACTCTGGTAAATTTTCCACATTCATGACGTTTCATATTTTTCCTGAAGGAAGACCTATAAGTTCTACGCATATAAATAGTGAGGCGAAAAAAGTTCCATACAAAATTGTTCTGGAGAGCCTCTTGAAAATTAGCAAAATTTTTGTATGGAGACGAAATTTTTTTTTGTTTGATGGCCATATTTTTTTCACCGGTTCACCCAATGGCCCAAGGTTTTGAACATTTTTTGTTTCGGGACGGTACCTTTCCGACTGATAGTTTTCGAGATCCCTTAGGGCACCCTAGTCAGTTTTCCACGTTCAGCTCTCTCTATAATTTTGTAGACCTTATATTTTTGAATTTTACACACATGAAAATTATGGTGAAAAAGTCCCATACAAAATTGTTCAGGAGAGGTGATCAGTACCTGACTTCAAGTAGCTTTATATATATAATGTAGTTGGGCCATTACAAACGTGCGAACCGAGTCATATATCATTTTTATCGGACTTCTTGCTCGCACTTACAGGCTGGAACTGGAACCTGTTTCTCTGGTGTTGTGTGTAGCAGTAAAAAAGGATTTGTTGATAATCGATAACAGGTTATATAGAGCGAGGGAGAGCCGCCACAACCCTATAATCGTAATGTTTTATGGCTCAGTTTGCACGTTTGTAATGTCCCAACTATAATAGTGCCACTTTCGCATAGTTAAGTATTGTTAATCAACCTTTGAAATGAATTCCATCACAGAAATGGTGTCGCGGTTAAATTACTTAATACGAGTATGTAGTTGGGAATTTGGAAAAAAGGATTTGTCGATAATCGATAACAGGTTATATAGAGCGAGGGAGAGCCTTCACAACCCTATGACCGTAATGTTTTATGGCTCAATTCGCACGTTTGTATTGTCCCAACCCAACTTTTTCATAGTTAAGTATTGTTAACCAACCTTTGAAATGAATTCCATCCCAGAAATGGTGTCGCGGTTGCCGTCGCTCGGGGGGAACACGGCGTCGCGGCGCGCGACCCTGCGCGCGCTCATGACCAGGCGGGACTCCGTGTTGGCGGAGAAGCGACGCTCGCAGGCCGCCCGGGACTCCGCCGCGGGGTACATCTACGACGAGCCGATCACTGCGGTGAGTCGATCATACTGATCATAAAATGATTTTAATCTGGATTTTTTTTAAAAGAAAACCCATTTTTATTTGGTCTATTGATAAAATCCATGGAGTATTCGCTTACAATGTTATATGTTTATGTAACCTTTGAAACTCAGAACGCTAAATGCTCACTGCGGAAAAGGATAGCAATAGATTTAGACCTGTCATTTTAGTTTAGATTAGAGATTGTGTACAACAGAATTAGCCACATTGTTGCAACTTCTAAAAGCGTCCGACCTATAAAGAGGTATTGTTATTGCCAAGCAAATATTCGTCCCTGAGCTTCGTGTGAGAGCGAACTCGCGCAGGTCGTACCACCTCCGTCCCTTTCTGTCCGCCCACTGATACCTAAAATATGCTATAGCGACGCGCCTTGCGGTTATGTTCAGAGGCGACTATTTGTTTGACGATACCTATATAATGTTTGTGACGGTCAGATGAACAACATGGCGGGCGGGTCGTCGATGGGCGCGTACGTGAACAAGGGCTACGAGCCCGCGCTCGACAGCGACGACGACATGACGCCGCCGCCGCGCCGCAGCAACGTGCGCTTCCGCGACACCTCCTACCAGCTGCCATCTAGCGGAGACCATATGCACTTTTAGCCGCACCTAATTAAAAAGAAAATAAAAAAAAAAACAAAAATCGTTTACTTTCAACTGGGCAGAGTTTCGATATTTAACGGGTGTAAGGGGACCGCTATCGGAAACGAAGACAGTTAATATTAGGGTGATAATTACTGAAAAAATGCCACAAAAACGCAAATAAAATATTTCTTGTATTTCAAAAATCACAATGTAATGCAATCAGCTGACGCCTGAATACCTAAAGTCGCTGACCGGCCGCCGCTCGCGGGGCATTGACCCCGAGTTGCGCACGCTGTACATTGCCGTTTTGAAAAATACTAAGCACTAAACCAGTAATACTACAAGTATCAGACAAATGGTTATAATAATAGCGCTAAGTTTTCGATAGCTGTCCCCTTATACTCTGTATTTGTAACACAGTTACCTACGACACCCTGTTTTGTAGTCTATATTTTGCACTATAGAAACGTATCACGCAAAATCAGGTATTGGCTTCTATGTGAGCAATTTTTGCATGTATCACGGACTTTCGACTGCAAATGTGATTTGTAGATATTTAAATTAATCTTTCCAATAAAACTTTTTATAAATTACATAGATTTTTATTTTTTAAATACACATGAAATAATTACATTCAAAGTCCTCACAAATGAAATTAAAATAGGAATAACCACATACCTACCATTACGACACATTTTTTTAATTACACAAAAATTACAACAGCTATATTATTTTATTTATTTTCTGATATTTGATGCCTTTATCAAAAAATTTATTACCTAGGCTAATTTGATGCCCATGACTTAATCCACATAGATTTAGGTTAAATATAGGATTTTGGTTTAAAAAATAAGTTTACCCACCCCTTTTCATCCACCTACACTCTTTCATCCCATTTCACCCCTTTAGGGATGGTATTGCTAAAAACCCTCTTCAATGCACCTTTACACACACAAGAAATATTTCCTCCTTTCAAATCAAAAAATCAGCCAAGGAATTGTTTTATAGGCATAAAATATTATCTTGCTCTATAATAATTATCGTTAGGTATAGGGTTTTATTAGGTATTGACTGCCTCGTTGGTCTAGTGGTTAGCATATTCGACCGTAGATCACGAGGTTCCGGGTTCGATTCCCGGGTTGGGCAAATAATTGTTAGGTATTGGGTGCCAGCCCGAAGTTTGAAGATGGTGGTGTTCCACCCCCGTGCCTCGGAGAGCACGTTAAGCGGTCGGTCCCGGTTTTTATCACTATCATGTGACAAGAGTCGTTAATGCCCGCCAACCCGCATTGGAGCAGCGTGGCGGGTCTAAGCTCTAAATCCGTCTCTCCTATGAGAAAGGAGGCCTGTGCATTAAAAAAAGACTGTAGTGGTGGTGGTGGATAGGGTTAAATTTAATTAGGTAATTTTGAAGTATACCCAAATGGATTCGTTTTCCAAAATTTGGCAACAAGTGACTACAAAGAAAAACCCGTGGAATAAAAGCCTTCGCGTGAGTCAGTAGAAAAGGCTAACGAGCGAGTGGTCCGGCGTCTGGCGTCTGGTGGCGGCGGCTCGGCGCGGCGCAGTGCTCGCCCGGCGACCCGACCGACCGCACTAACGCACCATGCGCGCGACTCGCGAGTGTGGACCCACCATTAAAATCTAGTGAAGTGACAAATAAATCCGGATTTTACACACATCCGGAACGGAGCGTAAGTACTTATCTATCTTGATCGACCCATTTTGATGAATCTAATAGTTTTTTTTATAAAACTTTTGTGTGACCTTTTCTTGCTCGAGGTTACGCGATCAGCTGCGAAAGTATGCGAGACAATCCAATTGGTATCTGATCTATTCGCAAATACCAAGTAGGTGTTCTATAAGATTTACAATTTATTAATAAATAATTTCAACTAAATAATTGATATATCGTAAAGTTGAAAGAGTTAAGTAGAACTTTTGTTATTTACAAATAATACTATATCGTAGTAAAGTTTCGCTTTCGAAAGTGTGAAGCGAATTCGAAACTCTTATTATATCTTTAAGTGGGTTAAATGTTGATATTTCGTAACGAATGGACATTTTATGGCTAAAAATGCTTCAATTTCTCAATTAAAGAGTATTATTACAGGTAAGTGGGTACTAGAAGTCTACAATGCCAAACAAAAGTGAATGTACCTGGCTGTTATTGTAGATATGCATAAGTAAGAGTGTGCAACTTTTAGCACGGAGGGAATTATTATAGTAACGTTATGACATTAATATTAATAAAATTTCTCTATGTTAATTAAATGCTCTTTGATGCTCTTTGTCGATGCAGATTAATAATTTTAATAAATTAATAACTAATAATTAAAAAAAAACTGATTATACTTGTATTAGGTAATTAATTAAAATAGTTTGATGTCTGAGAATGCCGTCTTTCATAGGAGATAGGGATTTAGAGTTTAGACCCGCCACGCTGCTCCAATGAGTGTTGGCGGGCTTTAACTCCTATTGTCACATGATAGTGATAATAACCGGGACCGACTGCTTAACGTGCTCTCCAAGGCACGGAATTGAAACACGGCCAACTACTAACTCCGGGCTGGCGCTGAGAATTTCTTGACAGAAAATCCAATACCTAACAATTATTTGCCCGATCCGTGAATCGAACCCGGGACCTCGTGGTCTGCAATCGAATATGATAATCACTAAACCAACGAGACAGTCATTTTCCATATAATCTGTTAATACAATAACACCGAACACCTTTATTCAGGTAGGTATAACCCGCGCCACGTACATCGAACGCTGAACGAAACGTGGAGGGGATAGCTGCGATGGGAACTGTCACGCACGTAATACAATAGCTTACCCCCTCCACTTTCCTTCAGTGTTTGATGTACGTGCCGATGTTTATAGTAGCTATAACCTAGGTATATATATAAAAGAAAATACGAGTCAATCGTTACATTTATTTAGAAGTGGCTATATAGTAAACGTCTGTAGGGCTCCACATGAATTCAAGGCTGTAGAGAGAAAGGACTTGAATAAAAAATGGAGTATGGATTACCTAACGAATATTATGAAATGAAATAATATGAAATGACCTAGGTACTTAAAAACCTAGCAAGAAGGCAAGAAATAATAACGTATCTTCTATAATATAATAAAACTAACGGATCCAATTCTGTACATTGAAGATATTTTGAAAATTTCTTTTGGAGGGCACTCTATAATCGATACTGAAGCCAAAACTGCAATTTTTTTCATTTTTGTCTGTCTGTCTGTCTGTCTGTCTGTCTGTCTGTCTGTCTGTCTGTATCTTGGCCGCGCATCACGCCGAAACTACTGAATAGATTCGAATGAAACTTGGTACGATTTGAGTTTATACTCCGAGGTAGGACATAGGATACTTTTTATCCCGAAATTCAGCACGGTTCCCTTGGGAGAGGGGAAGAAAGTTAAAACGTGTATTTAGCTGTAATTCATTAACGCGTAGTTCGATTTAAATTATTCTTTTTTTGTTAGAAAGGTAGTACTTTAAGTATTGTCTGGTAAATATTTCAAGGTCATAGGTTTTTTAGTTCAGGAATGACAGACATTTATTGGGTTCAATTAACTTGGGACCCGGATCTTTGAACGTACGGCTTATTTTAAACTGGTGTGCGTTTAAATTTATATTTGTCGATCTGTCTATTTGTTCCAGCTAATTTCCGAAACGGCTGGATCGATTTTGACGGAACTTTCAATGGCAGATAGGTGATGTTATAAGGAGTAACTTAGGCTACATTTAGTTTAGGTACAAATAAGGATTATGGGATCCAATCCGATCCTAAATAAAAACCTATATCCACGCGGACGAAGTCGCGGGAATCAGCTAGTCCTCAATAAAACAAGGCAATAGCATTAATACTTAGTTGTTTTAATATGTAGGTAGGTATATATAACCATTGTAATTTGTAGGAGTATCATCCCACATCATGATATGAAAAAGACAGCGTGGCGGCCGGTAGACGGTAGACCTCGCGTATATCCGGTTCCGTTGGAGGGTCGTTCTCACTGAAACAAAAAACGTTTGCGATTTCCGCACAATAATTATGTAATAATTAATAAAAATAATTATGCGTTGCGTAGTAGACCTGTTGTTCACTTACAAAACGAAATTACATTCAAAGCGCACGCTAATAATATTAAATTGCTATTATAGCATTCATTAGTAATGTCGGCTTTCGTAATCCTAAATACTATTACAGGGTATTTCTAACTAAAATCTCTACTGTGAATAACAATAATGTAGAGGTTGCAGTAATTTTCTGACGCTATTTAAGTAGTTAGAGGTTACTATTTTTAAATATTCAATGTAACAGTTAAATAATGAATGCAATCTTATTTCATTGATCTACTTACTTAGTTTTTTGTGAGTTTTAGTTTTGTTTCAAATACAAAGTAAAAGTTTCTTTATATAATATATTAAATGTCTATAACCTACCTATGCTCTACTGTATGTAGAGTTGACTGTATAAAATGTAAAATATTAGATACCTATGTTATATAGGTAAGTAGGTATCTATTATAATTTATTACATTGTTCTTTTCATTGTTTTCTAGCGTCTTTCAAAAAGAGTGATTGATACCTGACTGTATTGATATTATTTAATGAAATAATACATCGCACATAAACGATCAAGGCTAAAATTAAATGTGAAGATCATCATCGTGTTAATATTGGTGACCTTTGAACTAAATACGTATATTAAGTCAAGGAACTAGGTAGTGTAGCATTTCATTAAAAATAAATATTCTATTAAAAATTGAATAAAGAGGAGATACTCCTAAATTATTCAAGAGATGACATTTCCTAAAATAAGTAATTTAGCTAAAAAATAAGACAAAATAAAAAATGAACAGATAGGTAAATGAAAACGTAGAAAAGCGATTCCATATTAGCAGATAAACCCAAATACGTGCGATTGAATCAAGTCAATGCTTATGTTGACGGTTAAACCCTCTAGAACCTTTTTGAAATCAAACCCCAATCGTACGTATATATCTACTTACAGTCATGAAATCGATCGAGACTAATTTTATTAAGTATGACGTATTTTTATAGGCATTACATGGGGAAATTTTTTGATACGGTCACGAATCATGACTCAATTTTGACTTAAATGCTTAAATATTATTGTATTGCATAAAATATTACTGTGTGCTACTATTACGAGTGAAATGCGTGTTGCTCAAGAAAAAATGTTTCAATTTAGACTAGATATAACTAAGTACCTACAATCACACAGCTGCAGCGATGTGATTTTTTTTTTTTCATTTTATTAAAATCAAACTTATAGTTACCAAATTCAAAAGAATATAACCTCAACAAGCCTTAATGTATCTAGTAGTAATGCCGAAGCAAACATTTAATAAATAGTTATTAGATGCAGTCAAGGCACTACGATGTTTTGATGTAAACATACAATTAGCGCTCAACAAAAGACTTCAACGCACGCGCATTACCTCGTATCGCGTCACAATTTAAACATTCTAACTAACTTCCATTGTAATCTTCATATTTTATATCCAGGATTTCTACCAATTCTAGATTCCAATAATGATTGTATGTATACGATGCATAACATACTCGTACAGTACAATCTGTTTATCATCTATGTATACTATATTATAAAAATATAAAATATTTTAATATCTGTGCATTATAATATATAGAACCATCCTTTACTTTTTTATGTAGGAATCGCATAAATTATATTATTTAAACACTATCGTATTTTATGTACTGACTTCTTTATACTTCTATCCTAATTTATGAGACTATAAACGGCCTGTTTCACCACCATATGATAAGTATCGGATAGCTATCTACAGCTTTTATTAAGGTAATCAGACACTTATCAGAAGGTGGTGAAACGGGCTTTTAGGGCCTGTTTCACCACCTTAACAGCCAGCCTTAAGTTCGTATTGCCATGTATTGCGTAAAGACATCGCCTACACACAGGACGTTAATGCTTTCAAGTATTATAGTATTTAGGTACTATTAGTTGATTCTACTAATTAACATCACTAGTTGCTACTAAGAACTAATTCTAAATTAGGATTCATAAATAATTAACTACCTAGTTTTATATTAACTTAACTTTTAAAGGAATGAGTCACATTACTCATAACGAATATCTCCGAAACCTGTCGTAATCCTTACACGTAGGTAGTTATGTGATATTATAAATTTATGTACATATGTGATATCTACTTAGTCATTTTTAATAAGGCGTATTAAAAAATTATGAACATACTCGTATGTTAAGTTACGTTATTTTACGCGCAGGTATAATAGATAGGTACATATATTATAAACATTTGTTAAAAGTTGACTTGTTCGATAACTTTTTTCAAATAACGACAACAACTAACCCTACAAAATTATAGGAACTTAAGTAGAAGTTGATCATTTTTCTCGATTTATTAGCAGAAATGCATCATCATGATCAACCCATTACCGGCTCACTGCAGAGCACGGGTCTCCTCTCAGAGTGAGAAGGGTTTTGGCCATAGTTTACCACGCTGGCCAAGCGGATTGGCAGACTTCACACACCTTTGAGAACGTTATAGAGAACTCTCAGGCATGCAGGTTTCCTCACGATGTTTTCCTTCACCGTTAAAGCAAGTGATATTTAAATACTTAAAACGCACATAACTCCGAAAAGTTAGAGGTGCGTGCCCGGGATCGAACCCACGACCTCCGATTAGAAGTCGGTCGTCCTAACCACTAGACTATCACAGCTTTTTTTTAATCTTTTAAGCTTAACTTAACTTTTTAAGCTTTTTTCTAATCTAAATTTTAAAAAAAGAAATGCATCACGGCGATGTATTTTTATTTTCTCAACGAACAATATCATAGAGAAATAGGTTTTAGAATATTTCGACGACTTTGTATCTTAGTGTTTCCAATACAAATAAATAAAAATCTAATTAATTTTCTCTTTTAATAGATGTTTATTGTCCATTGTTATCTTGAAAACAATGAAACCCCATAAAACGTGGAAGTGCTAAAATACGAATAAAGAAAATCTAATAAGCAAATCTGTAGTAAGAAATAACCAGGTTCCCATTTTGTTATGCGGTGATAAATCAAAAAATCGGCCAAGTGCGAGTCGGCCTCGCTCTTTTAGGGTCCCGTACATAATTATGAACAACATAATATTTTGGGTGTAAGAAATATTTAATTTCCGAACTAGGAGACATCGCAACAAACCGTGAAAGAAAAACCGAAAAAATGTTCGTTTGTTTTGGTTTTTTTTTACAGCATACAAACTTATTTATAAATCGTTGTTTTCAGTATTTTTTGTTTAAATACAGTAATTATGGCACATAATATACCGAAATTTTATATTCCTAACTAGTTTAGTTTTTGAGATAGCCCCCGACACAAAAATGGTCTATATACATATACTTTGATGGCCCCCATTTCCTTATTTTTTAAGCAAAAAAATTAATATATATATATATATTCGTACTACTCAATGGGTTCTAAATGATACAAGCTGGGGTAAGAAAAAAAAATTCTAGCTCCTTTTTCATGTATGGGAGCCCCCTGAAATAAAATTTAATTAAATTTTTAATTCAATATTCGATTTTGGGTCAACGTTGTACATCAAATATCAAAATTTCAGGTGTGTAACTCATTTCGTCTACGAGCTAGAGACCTCTGACCGGTGGATGAACAGACAGACAGACAGCAGAGTGACATTAATAGGGCTCCATTTTTACCCTTTGGTTATGGAACCCTAAAAAGTATCAATGATGTTCAACTAAAAACTTTGTCACTTTGCCGGATGAAATTAATTTATGTAGTAGTTACTTAGTAGTCATTACTTACCACAAATAAAATATCTACAACATAGAGTCACTTAGGCATTATATCTAAGAACCTGCCTATATCTAACTGCCTCGTTGGTCTAGCAGTTAGCATGTTCGACTATGGTCACGAGGGTTCGATTCCGGAGTCGGGCCAAAAAAAAATTATGAGGGTTTTTCTGTCAAGAAATTCTCAATGCCAGCCCGAAGTTGGAAGTTGGCGGTGTTAGATACACCCCCGTGCCTCGGTGAGCACGTAAAGCCATCGGTCCTGCGCCTGATCTCTCTTCGGTCGTGTCGCACTGGCGTCCCATCGGACTATGAGAGTGAGAGAATAGAGATTTCACATGTGTATGCGCACACACTTGTGCACTATAATATTTCCTGCACAGATGGCTAGTCTCCGCCTAGATTGAGATTGGCCGCCGTGGCCCAAATTCGGTCGGGAGGACATTATTTAAGAGTGATGCCATACGGCGCGTTGCGGTGACGTCCTCAGCTTCTGCGGTACCGCTGCGGAGTCCTACATAGGAAAATCCGCGGTGTGTGTACGTGAATGAACTAGTACCAGTGTAATTTTAACAGTCACATGTTACTCTAATTCATTTGTACGCACGACGCACTGTGGAAAATCGAAGTCTGTTTCGAATCAAAAATCGATAACTTTTTTATTACTAAAAATTATACTGTGAAATTATACACAACTACAGAATAGTGTACAAGGCTTCAAATGTGATATGTTTTAAAATAATTTATTTTAATAAAAATATTAAAACTTGCCAAAAATGATAATTATTTTTTTCAAAACTATCTATAGATAGACCTACTATTTATAGATTAATCTGTACAAAAACTAATTATTTTAATCTTAATTCCAATTTAAATTAATTCGTTCACTTTCAATTTTCAAAACATCTAACGTATCTCCATCAAGCTCCTTCACGTTTTTTCTTTACGGTTTTCTAATGTTGATTATGTACCTACGGATCTAAAGTATATATAAAGAAAAGTATACAATTATTACGGGATTCTTGTGCATTTTCCGAAAGTTGACCAATAGGAAGCACTGCAAAATAGGTATAGATCGACCAGAATCTCATGAAAAATAGGGAAATTAAATTTTGTAGTAAGCAACACTAGGTTAACTCGGCTGCCCTAGTGATAACCAAAGTAATTAGGTACATACAACACCGTACCTGGGATCGTTTCACGAAACGAAAAATCAAGTAAACAAAACAAAGTAATCAACATCCAATTACTTTGTTTTTGTATTGTGCTTTTTGATTACTTGGTTTTGCATTTATATTCCGGGTTAGTGAGTGCAGTTACTTTGTTTGGGCAATTTAAATTTCAGTAAACGGTTCAAGTTATTTGAAATATTAAACTGTGGTAAAAAACTACTCGACATAAAACTTTTGTAAATGCAAAAAGTCAATTTCACAAAAAATGTCAGTTACTTTGTTTATCGCTAGGATAGTCATATTGTTGCTAACCTTGGAATTTCATTTCCCTATTTTTCATGAGATTCTGGCCGATCTATACTTTATGATATTTTTGCCATGGATCAAAAAGTACTTTTTGGATATTCCTACAAAATCATTTTGAAAGTGATGTAGTGAACAGGTAGGCTAGATACATGGACGTCCGTAAACAAAAAAGATTGCGGTACGGCCAAAAAAAAAAAAAACTTTTGCATAAAGTTTTTTTTTGGCAGTACCACAATCTATCTTTTCAAAAAAAAAACTTTTATATAAAGTTTTTTTGGCAGTACCACAATCTTTCTAGGTACGTACCGAATTTACTCGTAAAGTAGGTAGGTACTTAGTAAGGTGTGAAGGTAGTCAATAGGTAAGTGGCCTTTAATCTTTATGTATGAGTATGTATTTAGTTTGATAGCCTTACTAATTGATAGATTACTAATTGATATTTTATACAGATTAATGTATGTAATGTAGTTGTGGTTATGTTGCTTTATTTCCATGTTGTTTCTAACCTTTGACCAGCCTTAACAATAATCAGCTGGTGTTTACGTAGTTAAACGTCTGTAAGAATTTTTCCTACTATTATTGACTGACTGTGGCGATCCTTGAAAGATGTCAGCACTCAGCAGTGAGCATCTATCCATTGTATCGAAACTGATGATGAACTAAAATTTTCACACGAAAAACGGTTCTGTGAGACTCAGTGGATACTGGATAGGTAGATAAAAATCGTATCTAGCATTTTATTACTGGTTGCTAAGAATGTAAGGCAGTGTTGCGTAGTACTGAGGTAGTTGGAAGGTAATGATAGAGGGGAGGCGGGCAGGAGGGAACAGCTGGCGGCCGCCAATAGTGAAAGTGAGCTCAAGTCGAACGGCTCTGACTTTACTTAGCGCTATATTAGTACGAGTACAAGCGGAACTTTTAATACCTACTTCATGAATGCCTTCAATGCACTTTGTGATCAATATTAGATAGGTAGGTACTCGTACCTACCTAGGTGTGTCTTAGTTTTGGCAACTTGAAGTTTATTCATTAGTTCAAAGTTAATGTTATCTTTTTTTCGAGAATCATATAATTCAATTCAATTCCCAAGAAATGGCTTTTAGGTGTGCCATTTGAGAATCATATATCTAGCGTGATAAAATGACAACGGCCTTAGCTTGACAAATGGTCGTTATTTTTATCATATATTTCTTATGACATACAAATTAATAGCCATATATGTATCATGCAATAGTTTTCAAAAACCTTTTAAATGTTTGTGAGACACGATTCTATCTAGAAGTGTTTGTATGTCAGCTGGGTGCGATTTTCGTAATAGTTTTTCTTTCTTTAATTTAATTTTTACTATCGTAGACAGGTGTTGAAGTATTGTTCTGTGATTTGAGATCTGGCTTTTAATCCGCCGATAGTCCGACATGGTCGCTAACTATGGGCCTCAACGTGGCCTCAACGGTAGGCTCAGAGTCACTCAGCGGGCGATGGGAGAGCTATGCTTGGAGTATCATCATGGGATCACATTAGAAATGAGGAGACCCGTAGAACACCAGAGTTACCGACATAGCTCATCAGACATATGGGGGGGGTCATTGTTCGAAAACCCGATAGATGTTGGAATATGGGAAATAGCAACCTAGCATCGGTAAACGCAGCGTGGGAAGATCCCTCACTAGATGGACCTGCAATCTCAAGTGATGTGCTGGCAGGTGCTGGACACAAGCGGCACAAGCTCCTTACAAGTGACCTAGGTCCATCAATGGACCTCTATCGGTTGACATGATCACGTGTGTATAGACGACGAAGATTGGGACAGTCGGAATATAATTATTTTCTACCACGACCACATTTTACATGGCGATATCAAATTAGCAGCCTTTACGGTAGTCTCATATTATCATTTGCTAATGAGATAAGAAAACCGCAGATATACTTATCGGAGGGTGTAACTGTATCTAAATGATAAGAAATAGGTATAAATCTAATTGACTGCATTTCGTGAACATGATTTACTATAGGTACCTAACCTAGGTTAACTAAAGTTCAATAAACCAAAATGGCTGAACCGATTTGTATGAAATTTTGCGTGTATTCCAATGGATCCCTGGATTATTTCAGCACAGTTAGACCCGGTAGGTGGCGCTGCTGTCGAATAATTCTTCTGTACGTGTGTTTGTCACCTATCTCCTCCTAAACGGCTGGACCGATTTGAATCAAATGTGTGTCTATTTCAATGGGTCCTTGGATGATTTTAAAATACAATTGGACCCGGTAGATGCCATTGATGTCGGTTTGTCATCGGGCAGGACGACGCCTGCCGGGTCCGCTAGTGTAAAAATAAAACTTTTTTTCTTCAACAACAGAAACTATTTTAGCTCGGTGGAATGTTGAAGAATAAGTACGAAACCGTTTTATAATAATATGTAGGTACCAATACCAATACAAGTAAGTAGTAGGCCTATTAATGTAACCTTAGCTATTGACCTTGAAATAAATATTAATTTTCACAACTTAAGTTGCTTCATTTTGTGTGCAAACATTTTGTGTGCAAAACAAAAGCTGTGATAGCCTAGTGGTTAGGACGACCGACTGATCCCGGGCACGCACCTCTAACTTTTCGGAGTTATGTGCGTTTTAAGTATTTAAATATCACTTGCTTTAACGGTGAAGGAAAACATCGTGAGGAAACCTGCATGCCTGAGAGTTCTCCATAACGTTCTCAAAGGCGTGTGAAGTCTGCCAATCCGCTTGGCCAGCGTGGTAGACTATGGCCAAAACCCTTCTCACTCTGAGAGGAGACCCGTGCTCTGCAGTGAGCCGGTAATGGGTTGTTCATGATGATGATGAAGTTGCTTCATTTTAAAACCGACAAAAACAAAACAGCTGCTCGCAAAGTATGTAAGTAGGTACACTATGTAGTTGAGTACCTAGTTGAGCAGACTCCGGAAATGCTGTTCTTATGACGAAATATTTTATATTATTAATGATAATGATGTGTTTACCGTTTCTTTGTTCAAAGGCTACATTATTCATTCATTGTTTCAATTATAGTCTGATTTTTAATTCAGTGGAATTCTGACAGTTGTCATTTAAAAATAGAATGAGTTATTTGTATGAAAAACAGGGTTAACACCTGAAGTTCGATTTAACCCCAAACTGAAATACATGAAGTACCTAACTACATATCTGTGAGGCAATTGTTATATCTACATGAGACAATCATTTTTAGTTATGTATGAATTTATTATCTTTTTCGTGGAAACTGTTTTATTTCTGTAACATTATGAAACATCAGAATTCCACCGAATTAAAAATCAGAGTTTAGTTAACCTATGTTGCATGGAAACTTATAATCTGAGGAAATTAATAAAGATTCAATAAATAATCGCGATCCAGTATCGTGACACCACCGTCTCAATATTATTTAGATACACCGAATTTCAAGCTGTTACCCCGTTTACGAAATAAATAAATATTGACGGGATCACGAATATCGACCATATTTATTCATCGTTGACTTCGATGCCTATGCCAATTTTATTCACGTAGGTACCTAATGAGTCCGCCCGCGATTTCGTCCGCTTAGATTAAGAATCCCGTGAGATTAAATTAAATATGAATTATTCCGGTCTATCAATGGGTCTATCCCTCGAATGAGCTATTATTAAGAGGCTATTATTTCTAAATCACAGAAAGACACTTCCATTTTATTTATTTGTATTGGTAAGTAGACACATAAAACGGTTGTCTATCTATGAGACGGGAAATCAATTAATGATTTTAATGGCGTTATGCTAACTCTATCTACATTTAGTGGTGTTGGAGATCTGTGACTTGACAAATATTTTTCGTATTTATTGTTTTAACAAGTAGGCATATAAAGGTAGATAAAGAGTTTATTTCGGTGTAGAGAATAGAAATACAGACGATATGATTACTGTCCGGCAGGCGGCAGGCGCGGAAGTCGCTGACCTTGCGGCCGCGCGGCCGTCGACGCTCCCTCCGCCTCCGAACTATGCTATACGTAAACAAAAATATGTACATATATATTTATGCTTTATAGTATTCCATAATATCTATTAAATGAATATTAAACTTGATTTACTTACTTACGTTAATTAAGGAAAGCAATAAAGTATGTGCCTACCTATATAAAGAAACCTTGGCACCTAAATATCTACCTACCTACTCGTAGATGTTTAACACTACAAGTAGGTTTCACTTTTTAAACTTATTTAAAAATTATATGAAAAAAGTTAAAAAAATGCATCATATTGAATTCAGAAAGGATGAATGACCGCCAATGTAAAAGGATAACCGCAGTGGAATGTTCAGCTCGCCTATAGGACTTCGGTTCAGAACATCGATGCCCTAAGAAACCTCTTTGGTTTTATTTTTACTATCTTTAGGTACCCATCGGCATCTTCGACACGGCGCAGTAATAGTATCAATTTTTACGAGTATTTTTTTACTAATTTTGCTAAATTATTGATAATGATAATAATTATCATACTAATATTCTTTAATCTCGTAAATTAATTACTTAGGGATTGTTGCAAGAATTCAACTTCTCTTTCTAGGTACCTACGTCAACTTGATTGCAAAAATATTGTCTGCAGCAAATACTTAAGTATCAATTCAAATACCATTAATTTTTCAAGATTATTATATCCTTAGGTACCCTACTATAAATATTTGATTCTTAAGCTGCCTTCAAATAATACGCGCATGGTACCTATATGAGCGTAGGTACCTATGTGTCTTAAATTTGAAATCAGCCTAATTCGAGTTCTGGATTGGTTTTAGCCACTCAATAAATAGAACATAAACATTGTGTTGAAATAAATTGACCATAAAATTACGTTCTTAAAAAACTTTTATTGAACAAACAGGTTTTATCGTTTTGATGTATTAGCTATAAGCAGAGATTGCATCAGCATTTTGAGAGCATTTAAGATTCTCGTAATAGGAACGTAATATAATTCAATAGTCTAATGTCATACTACTCGTATTTAACTGACTTCAAAAAAGGAGGTTAGAAATTCGATACGTGTGTACGTAATATTATTGAAACCGCAGTATATTCATATACCTATAATATGACTCTGTTAGGTCTTCCGAAAATTTTATAGGTGTATACATGTATGTTTGTCCGCGTATTTCTCTGAAACTGTTAATTGGATTGTGACCATTCTTTTTACATAGTCTTACTTGCATTTATTTAGGGAACAGTGCAAGTTTAATTAAAATCGGTTGAGTAATTTTCAAAATAGACTAGTACGTATAATTGAGACGGCTTAGCTTATCTCGGTATATTGGAGTCTGTTTAATTTTTCTTAAATTATATCTTATTTACTTTTATTATATACACACCTAAAATCATTATTCTATCGTAATGTTAGGTCAGATATTTAATACTATCTAATTCTTTAAATGTAACAAGATTAGTTTGGCTGTGTAGAACTCTATTCTATTTCAAGTCTCATATTAATTATAACCGCTATGCAAAAGACATCAACGCGCGCGCTGTCATCATTACCTTATTATACAAATAGTCAATTACAACTAAAATAAGAATAGGAATTAGGAAGGCATATAATTCGATTTTCATTATATAAATTCATTATTTACTATCATAATACTGACACTGGGTCAGTAGAGTTTATAGCTCTTCAAATTATTATGAGTCAGTTGAGTGAGTTAGTTAGTTTTAGATTAGAAAAAAGCTTAAAAAGTTAAGTTAAGCTTAAAAGATTAAAAAAAGCTGTGATAGTCTAGTGGTTAGGACGACCGACTTCTAATTGGAGGTCGTGGGTTCGATCCCGGGCACGCACCTCTAACTTTTCGGAGTTATGTGCGTTTTAAGTATTTAAATATCACTTGCTTTAACGGTGAAGGAAAACATCGTGAGCAAACCTGCACGCCTGAGAGTTCTCCATAACGTTCTCAAAGGTGTGTGAAGTCTGCCAATCCGCTTGGCCAGCGTGGTAGACTATGGCCAAAACCCTTCTCACTCTGAGAGGAGACCCGTGCTCTGTAGTGAGCCGGTAATGGGTTGATCATGAATGAATGATGAGTGAGTTATTAATGAAAACCATTAGACAGCTAATAGGTTTCAATTTGAGGAAAGTTATTTAGAAATATTTTCTTGCTTAACTTTGAGACGGAAATGATATCAACCTTAGTGAAATATTAGTCAGAGAGCACATTATGTCCGGGCATCAGGCTAAAGGCTTGGACAGATAGAAAGCGCGACTGAATTGACTGAACCGAGTTTGATATATGTACATATACATGGAATAGGTATAAATAATATGACATATCACACTACAGAGCGCGACTCTTAAGTCTTCGTACACCTTTAACAGTTCGTTGTATTTAAAACTTCTAGCGCGATAGACATGTTATTTACCGTCGCGCGCTTTGTCTCTCCAAGCCTTTAAAGTATGGAACGAATCAACAATGCGGTATTATCCAATTAGTTTCTTAGTTCTGGTTAATCAAAAACGTCCGATGCAGGTAGTATATTTTTGTAACTTGCAGGTAGTATATTCTTGTAATATACAGGTAGTATATTCTTGTAACATACAGGTAGTATATTCTTGTTACATGCAGGCAGTATATTCTTGTAACATGCAGGTAGTATATTGTGGTAACACGCAGGTCGTATGTTCTTGTAACATGCAGGCAGTATATTTTTGTAACATCGTATTAATTGTTTCAGCAGTTGAAGCACCATGGCGACGTCAGGGGGGAAGTCGCGGCGGGAGGAGGTGAGCGACAACTCCGACGACGAGCTGTTGCCGCTAGCAAACGACACTTACGGCGGCAGGTTAGTGCTACAGTAACAAGTGTGTTAGTGTGGATTTTCAGCACTAAAAATCCACATGATCATTGTGCGCGGCTTAGGCCTCTTGTGCGGGCTGAAACAGCTAAGTATCTACTCAGAATATAGCCGCCAATTTGTTTTAACTACCCATGCGATGTACAGAAACGCACCTTACTTCCAACAGTCTTTCTCGTTCATGTTTCTTTTGTATGTGATAGTACATAAAGAGCAATTGCATGATATCATCATGTTCACATTTGTAGTAAACGCGTCACGCTGACATACCATCGTTCTAAGGTCAGCATATAGATATTTTCTCTTTGTCCACAGAAGGGAAACTTTATATTTTACTTACTCTTTTAACTTTTGCTCGTGAATTCATCCGCATCGATTTAGGTTTTAGAACTCCCGCAGGAACCTAGATGGCTTCTTGCAAAAGTTTAATAAAAATCGGTTTAGCCCTTTCTAAGATTAGCCCGGAAAACAGACGGACAGAAATTTTAAACAGTGACATAAAAAGTTGAATATGAGAATTTGTGTTCAAAAAAGCGTGTAGAAACCTTTGCAGATTTCCATTCAAATGGCTTACCTGTCTATACGAGTAAACATAATGTCATTGCCGTTTGCATATAATAAAATACACATTATATGACTCAATAGTCTTAGAAATCATCGTAACGTGAAATGTGGTAGATGAGCATCACGCGATCACCTCGATAGGCATTTAAATTCCCATTGACTAGGTAGGTACACGGTTGTATAAATGGTCAATTGGTCATAACTCATAAGAAATATTGCTACAACACTAAAAACTACGGAAAAACGGGTGCCGCCGTCGGAAATGGGGCTACTTTTGTCTGCCCTTCTTAACGTGTAGAATTGTAAGCACCATTCCGAACCAGTGGTAGATTCATTTGTCGATTCAAAAGCACTTGTAAAAGTTTATCTGAATAAAAAATATGTCTTAGACTTGCCTTTACACAAGTATAAGAACTTTATTAAAAGTATGCTCATAAAAAAAGCTTATTATACAATTGAAGATTATATAAACGATAAAAAAGCTTGGATTTACCTCGTTCCAGCAATGCGCGAGACGGCATTTCAATCATGTACATTAATAATAATAATTGTTATAATGTTATTTTTAAAAAAGAGCAACCGCCGAGTTTCTTGCAGGTTCTTCTCGGCTGGAACTGCATTCCGAACCTGTGGTAGACTCAATCGACGATTCAAAAGCACTTGTAAAAGTTTATTTGAATAAAAAACTTTTCTATTCTATTCTATTCTACCTTCTTTGCATACATTCCTGAGTAGGTAATCCTGTCGTTTTAGCAAATATCTCGTCAAGCAAAAAAAAAAACTTACTGCTCAAATACGGAAAAGAAAATCGAGTAGGTAGGTAGGTACCTATTGTACTAAACAGTTCAAATAAGGTAGAATGAATTACGACAACTCCCACGTATCGCGGCTAGGATACGATAATCCTTGATTGTGTTTTTAAAATGAGATATAGTAGATATGCCTATTTGCCTTTAAAAGACAGGTCATAATGCTTGTCTTCGAAAACCTAAAACCAGGCAATTCTTTACAATTAATGACTTAAGAAACAGGTTTTTATATAGCTTAATATGTATATGTTGTTCGTTTTTCAAATGAAGCTGTTCTATTCTACGTTTTAAAAGCGTATTTGGTAAAAATGCAATATAAGGATTGAATTGTATAGATTTCTACACAAAAAATAGGTCTACGAATTTACACAGTAATGAACAGAAAAAATGTCTTCTCTTATTTAGTGCTACCTAAATATTTTGCTTGTAAAAAGTGTTAAAGGGCCATGAATGATTATTTTTTTCAAAATCCTACTAATATTATAAATGTGTAAGTGTGGATGTTTGGATCTTTAGATGTTTGGATGTTCGTTACTCAATCACGCCGCAACTACTGAACCGATTTGGCTGAAATTTTGAACGAAGATAGATTATGCCCCGACTTAAAACATAGGCTACTTTTTATCCCGAAAAATCAAAGAATTCCCACGAGATTTTGAAAAAACCGAAATTTATAGCTACAGCTATAGGTAGATTACTATAGCAAACTTCCTTGAAAGTAAAGGTAAAAGTAAAAATAAAGGTTAGAAAAGGGAGCGGGAACGGGAACCAAAAATCCACGATTCCCTCGGGATTTGTGCAAAACCGAAATTCACGCGGGCGAAGCCGCGGGCATTCTCTAGTAAGTAATAAAAAGAAAAACTTCTATTTTCTAGAGCTTTGCTTTGTTGTACACTGCCAAATTGGAAATGTCTGGCTTACTATAAGGCGCTTATTGACTTTACGTTTTTTGCTCTATCGCTCATAGGATTTATAAACGGCTAGAGGTCGGCTGCTCGGCCGCCGATCGGTCACCGCTTGGTGCCCGGAACCCGCTCAAATGCCAAGGTTGTCAACTCTGACGACACAACTTTCGATCGAGTGCGGTGTGCGCCACATTTTTGCGCCCCACTTCTTCCGCGCGTACACTGTAATGGCTTAGTTATCTACTTCTTATTTGCTCCAGCGTTTAGAAAATAATGTTAGATAATCTCGAATAAGCGTTGTTTCATTTTTTTCCTTAGCAACTTCAAATAGTGTTAGCACTGCTTACTTACATTGTAAGATTAGTCTAGACAGACGGATGCATTTAGAGTGCAAAATTGCAGTTTGGATGCAGTCCTACCTTCAACTCATTTCATACAAACTCGTCCACCCCCTATTTTCACTCCTATAAATGGAGTTTACAGATAAACTACCCTCCTTGGTGCATCAATAGGCTCATTTTCATTATTCAAGAAACATTTTCTCCAATCACTAAGTATAGGCTGTGCGATCTCTGTCACGTTACTGCTGTTAACTGTTTTGTAGGTAAAGATGGCTCAATAAGTAAGCCAATAGTAAAAACGTCTCGGAGTCAACTGTATCAAATTATTGCCGGCAGGCATATCAATTTCACAAAATATATGATAGGACTTAATTCAAAATTTTATCTCTACCAAACAATATTCACGTTTAATTAAATGCAAATAAGTCTTATAATTGCTTAGAAATTTTTATTTCTACTGGTAGATTGTACATAGGTACCGGGTACGAGGTTGCGCGTGCAAGGAATATTAGATCACAACGGGTTCGGCCTAGCTGTTGTAGATTTATTTTTGTTCGTAAACAACACCAAGACATGTAGGTATATCTTGTAAGTGGTACAGATACATGTATCTTCCGATTTTTAACCCCCGACGCAAAAACTACGGGATGTTATAAGTTTGACGTGTCTCTGTGTGTACTGTGTGTGTGTCTTTCTGTTCCCCCCTAGCGCTCAAACGGGTGAACCGATTTTTTTATTTGAAAGGTGAATTAGTCGGGAGTGTTTTTTTTTTATTTTTATTTTTTTGTTTTATGAAAATCGATCCAAGATGGCCGTCGCCACAAAATGGCGATTACATCTTTTTTCACAACTCCCACAATATGGGTATCAAATGAAAGGGCTTGTCCAGTAGAATAGCACTATGCAAATCCAAGATGGCCGCCACCACAAAATGGCGAATGTCGGGGGTTTTTTTAATTTTTAATTTATACTTGTTAGAAACAACTCCTTGTCGGGAAATTGCATCAACACTAAGGAATCCAATCCTGTTCTATTTTAAACAACGCATCACCGGTTTCTGTAGAAAATTCAAATTGATTTTTTAACATTAAATTCCTATGTGTGTTCAGATCAAGCCTCCGAGCTAATGATTCAGCAAAAAAAGTGGCGGATTTTATATATTACGAGTAGATAGGTTGGATGTGAATCAGCTTTATTAGGTACATACCTACATATACGAATAGGTTACTGATATTATTATGATGGTACTGAAAGGAAATTTATATAATACTAGCTGTTGCCCGCGACTTCGTCCGCGGTATTAGATTTTTTAAAAGTCCCACGGGAACCCTTTGTTTTCCCGGGATAAAATAGTAGCCTGTTACTCTCCAGGTTTTCAACTAAAAAAATGCAACTGCAAAAAATCACGTCAATCTGTAGTTATGTCCCATGATAATTAGTACCTACAGGATCCCTGTTTTATATTTAAGTTCATAAACTGATGTCATAATATAAGTAAACCATTTTACCCCCTTTGGGGTGGATTTTCGTCAAATTTTTCTTAGCTGATGCCTACCCCCTAGAAAGAACCTACTTCCAAATTTTAAATTAATAATAACAATAATTCAAACTTCCCTGTACAAACTTCCACTTCCATCCCCTATTTTACCACCCTTAAGAAGAGATTTACCAAAATAATTTAAATAGATTTTTATTATTTAAAACTAATAGCTTAGCCTACATGCCGATTTTCGTATCTGTAACTTCAAAAACATAGAACTTTCATATAACCGTCCTACCCCCATTTTACCCTCATAGGGGAGGAATTCCATAAAATATTTTCTAGGCCCTATAAAAATACCTACCTTCCAACATTCAAGTTAATAATAATAGTAATTTAAAACTTCCCATCATAACTTTCATCCCCTATTGTACCACCCTTTAGGGAAGATTTTTCGAAATAAAATATACAGAGTTTTATTATTTAAAACTAATAATCTAAATGCCGATTTTTAAGTCTGTAACTTTAAAAACATAGGACTTTCATAAAAACTTTCATCCCCTATTTTACCATCCTTAAGGGGAGATTTTCCATAATAACTTATACAGGTTTTTATCATTTAAAAATTATAATCTAAATGCCTATTTTCATATCTGTAACTTCAAAAACATAACCTTCCTACCCCCATTTTACCCCCTTAGGGGAGGATTTTTGTGAAATATTATCTAGGCTGATATCTAGGCCCTAGAATTAACCTACCTTCCAAATTTCAAGTTGATAATATCAATAATACAATTAAAACTTCCCATTAAAACTTTCATCCCCTATTTTACTACCCTTAAGGGAAGATTTTTCAAAATAAAATATACAGAGTTTTATTATTTAAAACTAATAATCTAAATGCCGATTTTCAGGTTTGTAACTTTAAAAACATAGGACTTTCATACAACCTTTCTACCCCCATTTTACCCCCTTAGGGGAGGATTTTAGGGATATTAAATAGCCTATAACCTGCCCCCAAAATTGGACTACTAAATGCAAAAAGAATTTTTCAAATCCGACAGGTACTTTCAGAGATTAGCGCGTTCAAACAAACAAACAAACAAATAAACAAACAAACTCTTCCGCTTTATTATATTAGTATAGATGTCAAAGTTATGTGAACGCTGCGAGTGGTTCGGTAAAAGCGAGTGCATGAGTCGCTTTTTGACATGGTCATTGACCGCTGAACTTCGGACGTGATTTGAGAGGATGTTTCGCATACTAATAGCAACTTTTACAATTGAAACTTTTACTTGAAACGTTCAGCCATATGCTGTCGCATTTATAGCACAAGAATGTTTTTAGAAATACACAAATTTTAGTCTACATATACTTAAGTATATAGGTACAACCTACCTGCTTAATATCTTTCAGTTCTTTTCTTTTATACCTACCTATAGGTTTAGCTTTTAAAAAGCTTGATTACAATTTTATAATTATACTAGCTTTTGCCCGCGGCTTCGCCCGCGTGAATTTCGGTTTTTCACAAATCCTGAGGGATAAGTAGATTTCTGGTCCACCCGCCCCCCGCCGCGCGGCGGCGTACCGCGGTACCGCGTACGACGGGCGCAGGGCGCAGTGCGCAGGGCGCAGGGGTGCGCGGCGCGGGGAGTTCCGTGCAGCGCGAGCGTCGCGGTCGGCCGTCACGCGCAGCGAAAATACCTATCAGGGCGTTTTTTACCGATTTCAACACAACTCCTTTTTTGAAAGTCGGTTAAAAAAGTAGCCTATGTTACTCCTTGGTTAATCCTCTACTTGTCTGTGAAAGTCCCGTCAAAATCGGTTCAGCCGTTTCGAAGATTAGCCCGTTCAAACAGACAGACAGACAGACAAAAATTTTAAAAACGTGTGATTCGGTTAAGGTACCATTCAAATAACCATATGAGCTTAATATGAGGTAGTTATTTCGATATTACAGACAGACACTTCAATTTTATTTATTAGTATAGATACTTATTTCCGGCTTTTACGTCCGCGAGGATTTCGGTTTTGTAAAAATCTCATGGAAATCTTTGATTTTCCGCGATTAAAGTACAAATCCTGTGTACCTACGTCTGTTGTCTGTGCTTTTCGTTTCGTAAAAAGATAACAGAGTTAGTTACATTCGTATTTATAAATTACTAGATGATGCCCGCAACCTCGTCCGCGTGGATTTAGGTTTTTTTTAATTCCCACGGGAACTCTGCTTTTCCGGGCTAAAAAGTAGCCTATGTTCGTCCCCGGGATGTAACCTAACTGTACCAAACATCTAAATCGGTTAAACTGTTGAGCCGTGAAAAGCTAGCAGACAAACAGACAAACACACTTTCGCATTTTTTATAATGACAGTATTTAGTGTTTACACCATGTTAAAGGCATAAGAACTCTACTCATGCACGCCTTTCGCAAGTTTTCGTGAGCTGTGGACACATTGAGCGCCTAACTGTACCAAATTTCATCGAAATCGGTTAAACTGTTGAGCCGTGAAAATCTAGCAGACAGACAAACACACTTTCGCATTTTTTATAATGACAGTAGGTATTTAGTGTTTACTCCATGTAAAGGCATAAGAACTCTACTCATGCACGCCTTTCGCAAGTTTTCGTGAGCTGTGGAGACATTGAGCGATCTATTGTTATGTGGCGTTGTGAGCCTCTATGCACAATTGTGCTCTATGCCACTTAGAATACAGATTATAATAGAGTAGCAATATACGATGACGACACACAAGCTACTGCTGCTGCAGCATGCGGGCGGTCAAATTCGTGATTTTGGGAAGGTCAAGATTTTTTCGTTGTGTTGAATCAAATGTATTGAAACATACTTACCTAAGTATTTTATCTACAGATATAGTAGATAGTGAAATAAATTTGTTTCTGTAAAATATTGTTAAGTAAAAGCAAATAAGTACTTACTAGCTGTTACGCGCATGCGTTTCAATGCCACGTAAAGGGTTTGGGAATGCATAATGAACAAACATACTAACATTCATTTTCATATAGATTTTTTGGGCCAGGAACTTTCGCAGGCGTATACAGAACAATAATTAATATGATGTACTTATGTATCATAATAGGATGAATAGTTTTAGAGCGGGGCCGCACTGCGAAGTTTATGTTCCGCATTTTAATATATTTTTCTCGCGAATTTTAAATTGCATGTGCGTGCAGCTGCATACATTTCCATGTCACAGAATTTTGCGAAAAAATTCGCGCGAATAAATTTCGCAGTGCGGCCTAGGCCTTAGAAGAAAATAGACGACAAACATACTTACATTTATTTTTACCTACATCTATCATTATCTAGATATTAGAGCGGGACCGCACTGCGAAAATTATTCGCGCGAATTTTATTCGCGCGGTTTATATTCCGCATTTTAATATATTTTTCTCGCGAATTTTAAATCGCATGTGCGTACAGCTTCATACATTCCCATATGTCACAGAATTTTGCGAAAAAATTCGCGGAAATAAATTTTGCAATGCGGCCTAGGCCTTAACTATACTGAGCACGTAAAGCCGTCGCGTCGGTCCTGCACCTGATCTCTCTCCGGTCGTGTCGCATTGGCGTCCCATCGGACTATGAGAGTGAGGGAATAGAGAGTGCACCTGTGTATGCGCACACACTTGTGCACTATATTATCTCCTGCGTAGATGGCTAGTTTCTGCCTCGGTTGAGATTGGACGCCGTGGCCGAAATTCGGTTAGGAGGACATTATTATTATTAACTTATTGGTATCTAAATGCTAGAATAGGTAGGTAGGTAGTTTTGCAATTTGCTATCGTCGTCGTCTCGACTGATGGACGTTTTGAAGAGGTTTCCACCATCTACGATATTTTACCTGTGACTTGCGTGCATGATGTCGTGTTTCTATCTTCTAGACTGTGCTTCTAGTGAGGAGGTCTATATCTTCCAACCTTGGGACTTGGGAGTCCGCCCCCATTGCCACCTCAGCTTCGCAACTTGTTAAGCTATATTTTGATTCTTCTACGGATCTGCTCATTACGTATGACCTATTTTTAATCACGTAGATAGGTATACCTACCTAAATATAGGTAGATAGGTATTTAATATCTTCATTATCAAAATCATCATGAAATTACAGATTTTTAAAAAAGAAACTTTCATTTCTCTTGGTACCACAAGCGAGGTGGGTTCGCTATAATAATTACCGAAGCGATATAATTTCACGTGCCCACTGCCGCAGAACGAAGAACTCTTCGCACACTGGTGTTTACGCGAAAACATGGACAAAAAATATTTACTAAATAAATATAAATATTACTTTAAAAAAATGAAAAAATTGAGGTCCTTATTATGAATAATACACATTGAAAAAAAGGGAAATTATGTATTTTTAAAATTTTTCTTCGAAGTTAAATTTTTCTCCGAATCTTAAATCTTATAGGTTTCTTGTTTACTTTTCAAAATGACTAACTACTAATCTATTTTATATAGGTAGGTATAGTCTATTGATAGGTAAATCTAGGAGTGTATCAGTAGCTTTTTAGGATAGAAAGTACAGTCAGTAGCTTTGTGACTTTTTATTATTTAAACTTTCAACAACTACTACCTATAGGTAGTTAGGTAGGTATCTAAGACCTACTCAATCAAGCTAAAGTTTCCACCCTTAGCCTATAACATGACGATGGTGAAATACCAAATTATTAAGTGAATTTTATAATTTTGTGGCTCAAACACAACACACTCTCATAAGGCTATGGTGAATACGATATGTTTTATTCATGACTTCTTCAATTGCGAAAATCAAAAATTAATATTCCCATTTTGTCCAGCGATGCGATACACCGACTCCTTTAGCAGACGCGTGCCGCGACGCCGCGGTGCCGCCAGCAGTGTCTATTGCGATCGCACCGTTGTCTGTCCTCGATTGATTGAAACGATGAGTTATTGAATAATATTCCGACAGGGAGCACTCGTTCCACGTTACTTCTTGAAATATCTTTCGTGATATAACCGGTGATGTGCGATAACAGTGTGCGGTTCAGTGCGGGACAGTGATGCGCCAGAATGAGTGACCAGGATCGCAGGAGTTACTATGACAGACAGGATGTGGATGGGGAGCCCATTTACGTGGCCAACAATAATAACTCGATTTACAGTAACTACTGTAGTATATACAGGTACACTGAAATTTTAAAGCCAGCAAGGAAATATTGTAGCGTACTTTTCATATCTTGTCTATACTTCAGTAGGTAGAGAAATGCGAAATTTTCACTTATGGAAACGTAGTATAGATGGTTCGCTTGAAACATTAATTACGTTCATAACTCAAGTTATAATGAAACGTCCAAATCTATACTTAATATTATAAAGCTGAAGAGTTTGTTTGTTTGAACGCGCTAATCTTAGGAACTACTGGACCGATTTCAAAAATTCTTTCACCGTTGGATATGTAATAATGTATGTGATCCTTGAGTGCTACTTATAGGCTATATAATATGTACCACGGGCGATGCCGGGGCGGACCGCTAGTTTCTGAGATAAGTACCTAGTTGTTAAATTAGTGATGCCTCGGAAGGTAGAACTAAGAATCCCACGACTAATGAATCTATTTTTACGTAATGTTAAACAAATACAAATTCTCTGAGCATAGGCTGGAATGCTGATGATTTTTGAAGACAATCTTTAGAATAGGCAGGTCTTGAGTGCACGAAATAATATATTATATACGAGTACTTAATATGTACATAGGCAGTTATTGTTAGTCTTTAGTTATGTTCATACATTTTACGACGTAGGCAGATAATACTTTCTAATTTCATCGTGTTAACCGACACTTTAAGTAGGCGCTGCACCTACCCGTAGGTAGGTACTTAATTTAAAAATAAGATTAAGTAGGTTATACTTACTTGTATAATATACATATAAGATCTATCAAAAAAATATTTACGGATAAGAATACTTAAACGTATCTTACCTATCTATTACTTCAGAGCGTACCGAAAGATATCTACATACCTATTATAAGTGAGTGTTTTTAGACATTTTTTGTATAGATTAACAAAATGCCAAAAATCAGACACTTAAAGTTAAACGCTCTCAAGCATTGAATCGTTTTAGAATTCGGCCGTTAGAAGTAGAATAAACACTTAGAAGTTCATTTAGATTTCCTTAAGTTTTTAAATACGTTCGTACAAAGTCGTCCTTATATCAAACTAGCTGACCCCCGCGACTTCGTTCGCGTGTTTTTCTTTGCTATAAACCTCATGGAGTCCGAGACCTTTCCAACGAATGCAAAACCGTGGAAATCGGTTCGTGCGTTCTAGAGCTATAGCGTCAGGAAGGAAAACCCGACTTATTTTTATATAGTAGATGTAAAGGTGGGAGGGCAGTGATTGTTCGCTGTATAGGCACATATGCAATACTAAAATTATATAGCACCTCGTACCTTACGTAAATCCTTTGACACAACACTACGGTGGCTGATCGAGAACGCAGTGTTGAAACACTCGACCATTGTACTGCCGTCATAATGAAATAAAACCGGTCAAGTGCGTGGCGGGCCACGCGCAGTGTAGGGTTCCGTAGTCACAATCCTCGAAAAACAGATATAACTCCTTAACCTGTGAACCCTACTTAGCCGTGATAGTTTTCCTTTAAAATTGATTATATACCCTACTGCTGTGAATTTTTTCAAGTTCCTATATACTGCCATTTGGCTGATAGAGGGGGGGGACACTTGACTCTAATAAAAATTTGCACTTTAAAACATCATATTTTACAAACGGATCTAGAAATCGAAAAATGATGTTCCCACACCCACAGTATTTTTAAAAGACCTATTCAACGATACCCCACACTATGGGGTAGACGAGAAAAAAAATATTCATCCCCACTTTACATGTAGGGGAGCTACCCTAAAAAAAAATATTTATCAAAATTTTATTTCACCACTTTGTCGGCGTGATTAATATTTATACTCATGCCAAATTACGGATTTCTAGCACTAATAGTCTCTGAGATTAACCGAGGACGGACGGACAGACGGACAGACGGACAGACGGACAGACGGACAGACGGACAGACGGACGGACATGGCGAAACTATAAGGGTTCCTTGTTTACTACGGAACCCTAAAAAGGCACATCTAACATTTTATAAATATGGAGAAAATCAAGTTTAAAGTTTTTATTGGTTTTCGGCGAAAAATATCTGTCGGCTCGTTGATATTGTAGTGTGAATGGTCCTAGCGTTGCGCCATTACGTCATTCCCACTACCAACATTTTATTGTAAGAGAGAGAGAGCGGTAGCGCGTGGGACACATTCGGATCCGGGGTCTCGCGGAAGACGGTTCGTGCGTGCGGTGTACTGTGTTATAGGTTGTGTTATACGAAATAGGTCGTATCGTGCGATGTGTGTCGTGTAGATTAGATTAGATTGGTTGGCGATGGCTCGGCAAAGGGGAGGTGGTGGCCGACTAGGTAGGGCAAAGTTAGTTAAGTAGTCAGTTAGTGTGTCAGTTAATGAGAAGGCTTCTCAATTAGGCCCGTACCCATGTGACGCCCACAGCAATGTAATTCGATCTACCCTGATAATGAATAATGATAATACTAGAATAGCCTTCTGATGTCGTCTCTGGTCCATCTGCTGGTCATCATTGGCGACATCAGAAGTGGGATCTGAAGGGCAAATTGATGAGCCGGAGCCTTTAACTGCATTTGCGTTTGTCGGTCTCCTTCGTGGCACAAAAGCCTTGTAGAATCGGTGTTGTGTGCGCGACGCGGGTCGTTTTCATTTTGTTAAGATTTCGGTGCCGCGATTCGTCTCGTTAAAGAAAGTATTGCGAATAGGCTATCGGGTGTGAGTTATAATAAAATTGAATTACCGGTATTGAGAGTTCAAGTGTTAATAGTACCTTGCAAATTTTATGTGAAATTTTTAATTGATGGACACACCCACTTTACAAATTTTTGTTTGACGTTATATTAGATGAGTTTTTGCGTTAAGTCGTGATATTTTAAAGGCAGGTTGTGCAATGACTGCGGATACTTTTTCTATTTCAATGTGTAAAATAGTTTTCGGATATTGATACGGATATACCAGATGAGGATAAACCGCGACTATTGTCATTGCTTAACGAAAACTCGGATTTCTCGATTAACGGATTACCGCGTTTAAGGGTCACAACCGGAAAACTTAAGATTAGTTTAGTTGAATCCTCGTAAAACGGTTTAGCGTCATATGCACCGCCTTTGATTTACGGCAGGTGGTTCGTGATAAAATTAGCGAGATGTTATATGCGGGTAACCGACCCAAATGGAAATGTGAACTCAATTGTTCACCTTTTTCTAGGAATTTTTAGTTAATAAAAAACGTGACGGTACTGAGCGATTGTGTGTGGATTTCCGAGAATTGATCAGCCACATTGTTACCGATTATATCAGATCAAATTGCGCGTTTATGTGGTGCTAACTATAACTAGTGTTTAGATTAGAAACCGGGATAGCTTCAGGGGCCTGGCGGGCCGCCTAAGTTTTTGAGGGTTTTTTGAAGTGGGGCTGGTGATCTCAGATCTACCGATTGCTGAGGATAATTAATAGTCGCTCGAGGACGATCGAATATCAGGGGTTGGCCGTGACGGCTGGCGAGTTGTATGTCGATAACAACTGACAGCGCTAAGCTGATAACGAAAACCAATAAACAAAAAAAAAACCAAAAAAAATCGCGATTAATTGAAACTAAAGTTAAAAATAGAAATACTCGCAGAATAATAAAATACCTGCTATTGAGATGAATGATTAGTTTGACAAATGGTTTTGGTTGCTAACCAAATTCTATGGTCCAGGTACCTTCATCGATGTTCAAGTGAGCAAGTTCGAAACGTGGTTGTGGTAAAGCCATAAAGAGGTTGCAGTTCTTGAAATGGTTCATCAAGATGATGATATGATAAATGATAAATGGTTTGCACGATTGGAACTAAAGAAATAGGATTGCGTTTACGGGAAGTAGTTTTTGATCAGTTATGTTAGAAAGTTAGACGCCGCCGAGTTTCTTACTGGTTCTTCTCGCTAGGTTGCGGCATTCCGAACCAGTGGTAGATTCGTTTTAGTTTGAAACTGTAATTGTAAAAGTAACTTTAACCGTGATATTTGATTGAGGGTTTGCGATAGCAATTGCACCCTAATCAGATAAGTGTTGTCATTTTCGGGACTTGGCAGGGAAAATGACGTGTGCGTGTGTGATGTAGTTAATTAACTGGACTGGCCTATATGGGTCGACGTTCTTGAGCAGATTATGGGTTGACTGTGATTATTATTTTGACTATGACGATGACTTTGACCATGTGTTACAAGTGAAGGGCGCTGACTAGTTGTGTGTGTTTCATGTTGTCTATCCTGGGCTTTGGTGGTGACATCCGGGTCATACACACTATTTGTGTTGATTGAAAGGATTCACTAGTGCCTCCCAGATGAGTTCCGGAGTCTATCCTGGTAAGAGTGTCGTCCGGGCCAGACTCGTAGGAGTTGGTTGAAGGGACACACTCCTTCCAGATGTTGTGTTATAGTAAGTTACTGAGTCTATCCTGGTAAGAGTGTCGTCCGGGCCAGACTCGTGGGAGTTGGTTGAAGGGACACACTCCTTCCAGATGTTGTGTTATAGTAAGTTCCTGAGTCGATCCTGGTAAGAGTGTCGTCCGGGCCAGGCTCAAGGGAGTTGGTTGAAAGGACACACTCCTTCCAGATGTGTATTGCGATTGACAGCTGAAGTGATGACTGACAATTGACAGATTGAAGTACTGACTGGTTGGGTGTTATATTAAGTTCCTGAGTCTATCCTGGTAAGGAAGTGTCGTCCGGGCCAGACTCAAGGGAGGTGGTTGAAAGGACACACTCCTTCCAGATGTGTATTGTGATTGACAGCTGAGGTGATGACTAGCAATTGACAGATGGTTGGGTTGGGTCTGTTGTACGTCATCACATGAGGTGGTGGTTGGTTGATGCGATTGACAGCTGGTGTGATGATTGACAATTGATGCATGACAGACGGAGGTGACCTAGAAGCAGTGAAGTGTCAGGGATGGGCGAGCGTATTTAGAGGTGTACTTCACCTGTGTGTTGTTCTTTGTAGACATCCTTGGACGCTGGCAGTCGCACGGGGACGTGCGAATGTCAGTATGGCCGTGTCGGCTCGTTGATATTGTAGTGTGAATGGTCCTAGCGTTGCGCCATTACGTCATTCCCACTACCAACATTTTATTGTAAGAGAGAGAGAGCGGTAGCGCGTGGGACACATTCGGATCCGGGGTCTCGCGGAAGACGGTTCGTGCGTGCGGTGTACTGTGTTATAGGTTGTGTTATACGAAATAGGTCGTATCGTGCGATGTGTGTCGTGTAGATTAGATTAGATTGGTTGGCGATGGCTCGGCAAAGGGGAGGTGGTGGCCGACTAGGTAGGGCAAAGTTAGTTAAGTAGTCAGTTAGTGTGTCAGTTAATGAGAAGGCTTCTCAATTAGGCCCGTACCCATGTGACGCCCACAGCAATGTAATTCGATCTACCCTGATAATGAATAATGATAATACTAGAATAGCCTTCTGATGTCGTCTCTGGTCCATCTGCTGGTCATCATTGGCGACATATCGATTCTAATATTATTTTTCGAAAAAAGATGAATTAAAATAAATTCATTTTCACGATTCCTATACGATTACTGAAATAGAAGTTTTTTATTTTATTTGCATTTATTAAATAATCAACATTTTCTCTTTCAACGTAGCATAAAAAATAAATTAAAGTTATTAATATTACGAATAGAGGGCATAACTACCCAATTGTGTCTTTTCATTTTAACTTTTTGTGAAAAAATATGAAATTATTCAATGAAAAGGCATATTTATTACAATTTGCCTTTTCATTTTAATAATAATTATACAAAAAACAATTAAAAATCAATTAGGACATTTAAATAAAACTTTTATTTTGAAAAGGTAACAAAAATTATCGTCTCGAAACTTAAAAAAATTACATTTATTAACTGTAACTTAACAAATTAACTGTAATTATCAGTCATCAATGAACTTATTTGGTTTTTTTTAAATAAAAATCATTTCCTCCGTCTTCAATCTCTTTCGTTCTTTTATGCTAACGTTATAAGTTTTGCGCTTTCTAATAGTTCCTTTCTTAGTCAGTCAAACATGGTTTGTTTCTTTATCTGATTCTTCCGATGATTCTAAAATTGTTCTTCCTGAAACTGGCTGTGAACATGGTATAAAGTCTGAGTCAGAACCATCACTATCGCTGCTTTTTTCCCATACTTTTGGTAATCCGTAATTTTTATCCAATACTGAGTCATGTAGGTACAACACCACACAAATTCACCACAAATTTGTCAACTGACGATTGCAAAGTCGTCTTTGCAATCGTCCGTTGTAAAGTCGACATCTCCTGAAGATGCTGCGGTGTTGGAGCGAAACGATCGTCGAGTTAAATTTGTGGTGAATTTGTGTGGTATTGTGGTTGTGTGACTTTCTTACAAAGTCACTGTTAGCGGATTATAGCAAAGTAATCTTGTGTTCATTGTATACCCTGTATCTAACACAGAGTGCGGCACTACAACATCCTCCGAGCTTGATGCTTGCAGCGAGTGTTGAACGCCACGTCTTGTTGACGGCGCGGGAGACCGTTCGCCTACAGAATTATAGTTGCGTAAAGCAGCACTAACTAATCTTGCGCTTCGTGATTCCATATTGCTGAAAAAAGAACCAAGTTTATTTTGTAGTATAAACGGACAGAAACCAGTTAACAATTATTGCGTGTCTCGTATTCTAAATTATTTACGACCTACTAAAAATGTCGTCATATTTTTAAAACTAAATCACAATTAATCACTCAAAACTTTCGCCAATAAATCATATTAATGTGTCACAAAAGAAGTTTTATATAATAAACGCATGCAAATGTAACACAAACTAATTAATCTTACCGACGCAGCACAGACAAACGTGGACTCACCAAGACACGTCAGGCACAACTGGCGGGATTCGCTTCGTACCTCGACCTCCTCACTTCACCTCTAGTCAAAGATTTTTGGTAGTAAAGGCATAACTGCTAGTTATGACTTTTCTTTTAAATTAAATGTGATGGTCTAGTTGGTAAACTTTAAACCAAAGAGCACATCTGTCGTAGTTATGCCTTTAATATTTAATGCATGTCAGATGCGACCTTTTTACGTGCACAAACATAAAAAGTGGCTCAGTTGTGCCTTTTAAGCTTACGGTATTTTTGTTTATATTGTTCCTAAAATTGTACAAAAAATATTGGCAGATAGGCCTTTTTTTTCTGATTCCGAATATGTATATAACTCAATTTCGGAAAAAATGTTAGTTGTGCCCTTTTTCCTTATGACGGCAGTGTAACAGCTTTCTATGCAGTTTTTTTAAGAATCGACCCTGACTTTGCTTGTACAAAAAGTAGATCATATTCTGCCATTCAAATAAAAATTTATTAATTAACACTGAGTTAAGTAATATCTTGAATTAAAAGTGTGTAATTACTAACGCCCAAATATGCCCGTATGTTAAAGGTAAACGTCTACAGCTCCGCATCGCACGCATCGGACGAATCGCTTCAAACGGGATTTTAGAATTCTTTATAGAATAGAATAGAAAAGTTTTTTATTCAAATAAACTTTTACAAGTGCTTTTGAATAGTCAGATGAATCTACCACTGGTTCGGAATGCCGTTCCAACCGAGAAGAACCAGCAAGAAACTCGGCGGTTGCTCTTTTCCAAATTTACAATATCAATATAACAATTTTATGGTAAGTACATGATTGAATTGCCGTCTCGCGCATTGCTGGAACGAGTCAAATCCACGCCTTTTTATCATTTATATAAGTAATCATAATTTTATTCAGATAAACTTTCGGAAGCGTTTACGAATCGACAAATGAATCTACCACAGGTTCGGAATGGTGCTTACAATTCTACACATGTGAAGAAGGGCAGACAAAAGTAGCCCCATTTCCGACGGTGGCACCCGTTCACGAGCATGACGCATGATCCAGCCATTGCTTCGCTCAACCATATTCGAGGGAACGTAACAACCCGCACCACACGACACCACCACAGAAATGTTTAAAGAGAGCGTGACATACTTAGGCTACCCATGATCAAAGCATCGAATTGAACACCAATAATCAAATACTCGGTTTAAGACATTGAGAAATTGCTCCATGCTTTTTTATCATTTATATAATCTTCAATTGTATAATATGCTTTTTTTATGAGCATATTTTTAATAGAGTTCTTAAACTTGTGTAAAGGCAAGTCTAAGATTGCTTGTGGAATTTTATTATAGAACATTACGCCCATTCCCACAAATGACCTTTGGACCCTTTTGAGGCGTAACTGAGGAATCACGAGCCTATTTCTATTTCTTAATTGCCTGTCGTGTAATTCGCACTTTTTAATGTAACTGTGAATGTTTTGCCTAACAAAAATTATATTGTTATAGATATATTGAGAAGCTACCGTAAGAATACCTATTTCTTTAAATTTCTCTCGAAGGGAATCCCGCGGTTTTAAATTATAAATTGCGCGAATTGCCCTTTTTTGTAAAACGAAAATTTTTTCAATATCAGCCGCTTTACCCCATAGTATGAGTCCATACGACATAATACTATGGAAATATGCAAAATAAACAATTTTTGCAGTTTCTATATCTGTTATCTGTCGAATCTTCCTAACAGCGTAAGCAGCAGAGCTGAGCTTGCCAGCAAGTGTTGCTATATGGGTGCCCCATTGAAGCTTTGCATCTAGGGTTATTCCCAAGAACACAGTTGTGTCCTCAGTTTTCAATGGCTCACCACTTATCTTTAAATTTTTGCTAGTAACCCTTGTATTGGGCAATAGAAACTCGACACACTTGGTTTTTTTTGCATTCAAAAGTAGATTGTTTGTAGTAAACCAGTGTGAAACTTGAGATAATGTATTATTTACATCGTCAAAATTGTCCTTAGTCCTATCGACTTTAAAAATCAAAGACGTGTCGTCAGCAAATAGTACAATATCGCAAGCATTTTTGACAAAATGTGGTAAATCATTAATATAAACCAGAAACATGAATGGACCCAGAATAGAGCCTTGGGGAACACCCATTACTGAGGCTGATCCGGACGACTTAACATCATTGATACATACTCTCTGTATGCGATCACTGAGATAAGAGGCAATAAGACTGAGTGCAGTTTCTTTAATACCATAGTGGCTTAATTTTCGTAAGAGAGTCTCATGATCAACGCAATCGAATGCTTTTGACAAATCACAGAAAATACCAATGGCATTCTGTGATTTCTCCCATGCATCGAAAATATGCCGTAACAGCCTTGCGGCCGCATCGGTTGTAGAACGACCCTTAGTGAAACCATACTGCTCAGAGTGAAGTAATTTATTTAAATTAAAGTGCAAAAGCAGTTGGTTGAGCATCATTTTCTCAAATATCTTGCTGAGAGTTGGTAGAATCGAGATCGGCCTGTAGTTATTTGGGTCACTTTTGCTTCCCGATTTAAATAGAGGTATTAATTTACTACATTTCATTAGGTCAGGAAATGATCCCGAGTCTATGGATTTGTTAAAAATAACAGCAAGATATGGTGCAATAACGTCAATAATATTATGGATTATTTTTACTGATATTCCCCATAAGTCTCCTGTTTTTTTGTGTTGTAAAGACTTAAATGTTTTAATAACATCATATGGGGTTACGTATTTAAATCGAAATAATACATTGCACTCAGAAACATTGCCCTTTAAAATACTATAGGCTTCTGTTGGCGAGGAATTTAGGGAACTAGTCGTGGTAACTGGAACATTTTGGAAAAACTTCTCAAAAGTATTTGCAATATCTGTATCAGAATCAATAATATGATTATTAATTTTTAATTCCAGTTTATTATTATGCACTTTATGTTTCCCCATTTCATTACTGATGATATCCCACGTTGCTTTTATTTTATTATCAGAGTGAATGATTTTCTGTTTTATGTAAAGAGATTTTGCTTGTATGCAAACATTTCGAAATAATTTGGAATAATTTCTAACATATTCAATAAACGCAGGGGTATAGTTATATTGTTTTTCTGCATACAAGTCAAATAACTTGTTTCTACTTTTATAAATGCCAACAGTTGCCCAGTCACTAAATTTGAGATTTTTAAACAATCTTTTTTCTATAATTTTAAAGATGGAAGTAAACTGAGTGTTTATTACATCAAAAAACTTGCTATAAAGTTCATCCGGACCACCCTGCGTAAGGTCAATTGTCGATAGTGTGGTCGAAATAGTATGTTTGAATTGCCTTACTTTTTTAGTGGTAATTGGCCTATAATTTATTACTTTTGTTATATTCTGTTCGCTGTTAGGAATGGATATCATTTGACCGCAATGATCAGATCTTAGTTTGCTGATAATTGATTTTTCAATGATTTTACAATCACAGAAAATGTTGTCAATGCAAGTAGCTGAGTTTGCAGTTATCCGCGTAGGTTCGACAAAAATATTCTCTAGATTAAAGCTTTTAAAAAGATTAAGTAATCTATCGGTAACAGGAGTGGGAAGCAAAATATCAATATTAAAATCTCCACAAATTAATATTTTTTTTGATGCCCTACATATTCGCCTTAAAACTTCCTCCATGACATCCTCAAAAAGAACAAAGTCACCTGAGGGAGGTCGGTACACGCACACTATAATATATCGCTCCAGCTCAACACAAGACAGCTCAATAATGCGTTCAAGAGAAAGACTAACAATATCTTTACGTTCTTTGTAATTAATATCGTTTCGCGTAATTATTAAAGAACCCCCGCGTATAGCCGTCTTTCTAGAGAACACACTTGACAATGAATAATTTTGTAAGTGTAAAATTAATTGATATTTATTGAGCCAATGCTCAGTGAGGCATAAGATATCAATATTAAATTCTTTAATAAAAAGTTCAACCTCATGTTCTTTGCCAGACAAGCCTTGTATATTTTGATGCACAAGATGGATCTTACATTGCTTATCTGTTGTCTTACTGTTCAGTTTAAATTTTTATTACTACTATCAATACAATGATAGCTATTTGTATCTAATGTCAAAAAACCTGAATTAGTAGTACTACTAATTATATCAATATTATTTGTACAACATGTACCAATGTCAGTCAAAGAATTTGATGTCAAAATATTTAAATTAGTACTATGACTAAGTATATTAATATTATTATTTGTACAACATGTACTGTCAGTCAAGCTAAAAATAGCTGTATCTTGTATATTGTAAGCTACTAATGTAGCTATTTGTTTCTTATATCTAAGAGGCAGATACATAGTATCTTTTGTCAATTTAAAGTTTTTAATAAACTTATTTGTATCGAATAAATGGAAAGAATCTCCATGTCCATAAGTTAAGTTATACAAAAGCCCGTTGAGCTTGTAAATATATTTATTTTGTGCCGGGGTCAAGTTGTCCGAGTAGGGAAAAGCACAGAGTATAAATTTGCAACCTGACTTTCTTTGTATGTTTATTAAGTAATCAAAACTTTTCAAGATTTCCTTTTTAGGTAGTTGCAAACTATTACCTAACAACAAAACAACCGTACTGTGCTTATCTAGGCAGTCCTCCTTAATATTTCTAATTATATACTCATATGGGGCCCTAGGGTTACATAAGTTGAATACCGGTTGGTGCAATTTGTTGTTAAGTAGATAACCAAAGTCTTTTCCCAACTCATCTGACACAACAAATGTTCTACGTTGTGGTGGTTGTAATGAAGAATTGTTATTTTCATGGATTTTTTGCGGATTTGTGCATTGACTTTCCCCGGGCACAACTAAAGGAACATTATCTGAACACTGGCATTTATTTACCAGTGAGTCAAACCGATCCATGTTATAGGTACTTAGGGCTAACAGTTCATCAGCGACCAGTATTTGCTCACCAATCTGTTTTTGTGACAACTTGTACTGATATGAAACATTTTTCAATGAATTTTCCAATTTTGAAATTTCATCATTAAGAGACTGAACGTCAGATTCATATTGTTCTCTAATTTCTTGAAATGAAGAGCAATATTCACTAAACTTATTCAATAAATCAGAACGTTCTTTTCTTAGTATTTTGTTTGATTTATGTATTTTAAGTAACCTTTTTGTTTTTGATATTAATCTGCCAATTTTTATATATTTTTTAATTTTTTTATGGCTGTTAAATTGAATAAACTCTGAATGAGTCTTTTTAGTAACAAGCGGGCTGTCACAAGTCAGATCAATGGTCACCACTGGTGCTGTTGAGGATGAAGCGAGCAGTTCGTTGTATAAATTATTTGTCTGTTGTGTTTCATAACTTTTTATTTGTGACTGAAGGTCATTAATGGTTTTTTGAGATCTGCTCAGTTCATGCTCCAACATAGAGATCTTTCCCAACGCCTCTTCATAAGTCTCTATACACTGATTGAATGAGCCGACTGCTTCCTGAAGCTGGTCACGTTCCGCTAGCACCAGAGTGTGAGCGCTGTTCAGGTTGGCCAGTTCGCTCTTCAACTGTGTGTTCCTGGCAAAAATGACTCTTAGTTCTTCTTCATTGTCAATTTGTTCCTTCAGTAATTGTTCATTAAGCTGTTTGACTGATTTAAGCTCCTGTAGGGCATGTTGTAATTTTTGCTGCTGTTCCAAAGCTGCTGCCCGTCTTGTTTGCATTGTTGGTGATATTTATTGAGCAATGTACCACCTGAAACACACCAATTAATATCTGTAAGTGAAGGAAAAAAGACAAGTATTGAGTCTTACAGAAAGGAAATATGTTAGACAGAGGGATAGATCAAGATAATTGGAAAAAGAAGTTAATAATAGGTATTATTTAGTATGTTTAAAATTAAACTATGCAAAAGCTATGGAACAAATATTCTATGGTAATTTTATGTTCTAAGAAGCTAGTGGGATAACTACTACATACATATGACTCTTTACTTATCTACAGGAAATGTTAAGTAAGTAATTTAGGTACTTGTACTCAGATGGAGTTAAGTACCTACCTATACCTAGGTACTGTGAAAAAGATTAGTTAATACAATGATTATTAGTACCTATAAGTTACTAAGCTTAACTATTTTGGACTGTGATGTTATGTGTAGGGTGTTAATATTGTCTGAGGCAGTGCGAGTTTTCATCAACTTTACTTTCGCAATGTTAGTCAAGCGAAGTGAGAAAAGTCTTTGCCAGTGTGTGGAGTGACGTGTCTCGACAGAGCCGAGATTGTATGAATAATATGTAGGGAGTGATGAATGTAAATCACATAAATAAAAAAGCAATACTCCCCGGGTTATGGTCGTTAGAATTTCAAACTCGCCCTCCGGCAAGTTGTCCTGTCACAGTCTCGCCGTACTTAATTTATCAGGGATAGTCCAATGATATTGTTCTTGTTGATACTAATAGTAAACGTAGACCGCGTGAACACAATTTAAAACTATTTTTACACTAAATAATAATAAATTATAATTAAAAACTAAAATTATAAAAGGAACAGCTGATTTTACGACATTTCAGCTTGGTGTTGCCAGGCGAAAAAAGTAACTTTGTATGATTAGTAACAAGTGCGTTCACAATACGCACTGGGCGGATGTACCGACGGTAATACTGACGCGATTTCTCATAGGGACAACTATTCCGATGCGTGCCGGTGTCGTCATACGGATTGCTGATCTAGTGGATGCATACGCGCATCTGCATGTCTGTTTGCATTCGTCATCTGTCAAGTTGTTAACTGGTACTTTTCCAAATTTTTTTTTAATTTGCGAAATCTGATAAGCGTATCGAAATATGTTAAAATCCGATTGCAACTGGCTGTCGTGTGGACAATCTTTGTGCTGCAGATACTGTGGACGCACAACACGACGGACGTACGATGCGGAGCTGTGGACGCTTACCTTAATATTAATTTGTTCATAGGCACGGCTAAGAACCCAAAAAAAATCATCAATTTTTTTTCAAGCTGTTTAGTAGAAGAATTACGAACATACGCACACCGGAATTTTATAAATTATTTAAATACATAGTAGCGGATTCTCGCCACTTCCTCCGAGTGGATTTAAGTTTTTTTTTTATTTATTAACATATAATATAATATAATATAATAATATAATAAAACTGTAACAGATCCAATTCTGTACATTGAAGATATTTTGAAAATTTTTGTTGGAGGGCACTATATAATCGATACTGAAGCCAAAACTGCAATTTGTTTCATTTTTGTCTGTCTGTCTGTCTGTCTGTCTGTCTGTCTGTCTGTCTGTCTGTCTGTCTGTATCTTGGCCGCGCATCACGCCGAAACTACTGAATGGATTCGAATAAAACTTGGTACGATTTGAGTTTATACTCCGAGGTAGGTTATAGGATACTTTTTATCCCGAAATTCAGCACGGTTCCCTAGGGAGAGGGGAAGAAAGTTAAAACATGTATTTAGCTGTAATTCATTAACGCGTAGTTCGATTTAACTCATTCTTTTTTTGTTAGAAAGGTAGTACTTTAAGTATTGTCCCGTAAATATTTCAAGGTCATAGGTTTATTAGTTCAGAAATGACAGACATTTATTGGGTTCAAATAACTTGGGACCCGGATCTTTGAACGTACGGCTTATTTTAAACTGGTGTGCGTTTAAATTTATGTTTGTCGATCTGTCTATTTGTTCCAGCTAATTACCGAAACGGCTGGATCAATTTTGATGGAACTTTCAATGGCAGATAGGTGATGTTATAAGGAGTAACTTAGGCTACATTTAGTTTAGGTTCAAAAAAGGATTATGGGATCCAATCCGATCCTATATAAAACCTATATCCAGGCGGACGAAGTCGCAGGGGTCGGCTAGTTAACATATAATTTTAAATCCCTTGGGAACTCCCTATGTCCTTTTCCAAGGTCTAGTCTATCTCTGTACCAAATTTCGTCAAAATCGGTTCAAGCGGTTAATGCGTGAAAGCGTAACATACAGACAGACAGTTACTTTCGCATTATATTATTAGTATGGATATGAATTCTATAAGGTCACCAAAAAGCGGAAATATTCTAAAGGAAGGAAGTGTAGACTTTACAAATACACGAGATATTCTTTTGTCGCGGTCGCGTGTGAAAGTTGTTTTCTTGATTTAATATCGACTACAACTAGTCACGTGATGTCCACTATGTAATTAGCGTGCTCGGAAAAATGCTAAACAATACGGCGACAAACCTATGCGGTCATTATTCGTTCCGATTTTTGTACTAATCGTTACATTATTGAAACAATAATTTTCGACAAACGTTCTAAAATCAAAATTATCAATAGCCATAGATAGCGTCGTGCCTACTTTGCATATCCTGATCTGAGATCTCAGATAGCCCTGATTCGATACTTAGATAGTTGAATCAAATTAATACAAGTATAAATTAAAAATTTAAAAAACCCCGCCATTTTGTGGTGGTGGCCATCTTGGATTTACATAGTGCTATTTTACTAGTCAAGTCCTTTCATTTGATACCCATATTGAGGGAGTTGTGATAAAATATGTAATCCGCCATTTTGTAGCGACGGCTATCGTGAATCGATTTTCATCAAACATAGCTAACAACACTCTCGACTAATTCACCTTTCAAACAAAAAAAAAACCGCATTAAAATCGGTCCACCCGTTTCAGCGCTACAGGGGAACAGACACACACACACACACACACACACACACACACACACATACTGCACACACAGACACGTCAAACTTATAACACCCCGTCGTTTTTGCGTCGGGGGTTAAAAATATGAACATTGTTACGTAAATAATAATTCTATCAACAAGCGTAAATAAGCATCTTCTAGGCAAATCGTCACTTTCCATCAGGTGTGATTGTGGTCAAATGTGTGTCCTTTATTGAATAGAAAATAAGAATCAGTGACATACCATATCGCTGCAGAAACTTGCAAATTCTTGTAATGTATATCAAGGCTTTACTTTAATTTTTTTAAATAATAAAGTACTTTATAGGTAGGTAGGTACATATCATATTCCGAGTATAATATGGATATGGTAATTAACTATCTAGGTTAGTTAATTATTATCAGATATACATTCCTACACATTCCTAATACCCAGTTGAAAACCCGTCTCGCCTTCCAAAGTTGAGTGTGGCTAGGTAATGCCTGCATAAGGATTTGCTAACAAGAGATAAAGTTCATAAACTAAAACCCGACTACTTATAAGTATAGTATCAAATAGGTAATTATTTAGTGTGCAGAAAAACGTGTATTCAACTGCGTACTTATGGAAGAAAGCGCGGGGCAAGAAGCTAGTGGCGCCATCTGTTATGTATATCTGAAACCAACTTAATATTCCAGTTTATCAATCAATCACTCGACACCTCATTCATCAAAGTTGTTTAGGCGCTACGGTGGAACAAAAAATCAGATACAAACATACATACACACATAGACTGCTAAAATCTTAACCCTTCCTTTTGGATTTGCCGTAGTCGGGTAAAAATATGAATTTTCTCATTCCAGCCAACGAACAGTACAAGAAACAAAAGGATGGGACGTGTTCAGAGAATTCCCACCGAAGCAGGACAGCGGGTCGATGGAGAGTCAAGCCTGCCTGGAGTTCACAGTGCGCGTGCTCAAAGTGCTAGCGTACACCATCACCTTCATAGTGGTACTGGGCTCTGGTGTGATAGCCAAGGGCACGGTGCTGTTCATGACCTCGCAGCTCAAGAAAGACAAACGCCTAGCGTATTGTAATAGAAATTTAGGTGAGACCTTTTATATATTCTTCGGCTTTGAACAATATTTTTTATATAGAAATATTTACACTTCGCTCATAACCTTATAAACCTGAGAGCTTTGAGGGAAAGCACACTCATTGCACTCACTCAGGCACAGACATTGTTATCTTTCACGTCTCAGCTTCTCTGTATCGCAGAAATGTAGAGTTCCCACACAATTTTTTAAAAACCCTAAATCCATGGTCCAAAAGCTATAGCAAATAAATGAAATTATCTGTTCTGTAATGTGAATTCAAAATAATACCTACCTTTTATTGAGCTTACATATCTGTTTCTCCGACTGTTTGTCCGCGCTAATATTTGGAATGCCTGAACCGATTTTGATGTGACCTACAGGCCATGTATAGCCCGGGAGGTAGCACTACAATTTTTCTAATGATTTTATATCGAATAAATTTTATTTCACACATTTGTTTAATATTTAGAAATCAGTAAAGTGGGAGCGTCAGTCGTATAGCACCCGCGGTGGAGTTAAAAGATACAACATGAAAAAGTCATTGTATTGTTACGGAGAATCTTATGACAAGGGAATAAGGTTCATAATCGTTTCCCCACCGCTTGTTCGTGATCTTTCGTTCTCGTTCTGATCGAATGTCGTAGAAAGGTTTCCGTAACAATACAATAACTTTATGATCCTGTATATTTTAGTTCCACCACTATCGGAGCAGCTGATGTTCGGATCTGTTATCTGTTAGGGGAAAACTATTATTGCTATGGTTTTCAGTCGGTATAAGTATAATGACTTGCTAAACTGTAGAGCTACCTCTCGTACTAGTAGAGTATTAGATATATAAACATCGCCACGTAGATTGAACACTGAACGAAACGTGGAGGGGATAGCTGCGTATGGGAACTGTCACGCACGTAATACAATAAATAGCTTACCCTCTCCACTTTCCTTCAGTGTTCAATCTACGTGCTGATGTTTATACAAGGAGTTACCTAGGCTACTTTTTATCCCGGACTATCAAATCAAACAGTTGTCACGGGATTCTCAAAAGAGCTAACCATAGTAGGTAAATAAAGTCAAACAATATTTTTAATGGTTTCCTTATTTTTAACAATTTCAGGTAGAGATAAGCAATTCATAGTCAGCCTGCCGGACGAGGAGCGGGTAGCGTGGATGTGGGCACTCCTGGCGGCCTTCGCGATCCCAGAAATAGGAACACTAATACGATCAGTCAGAATTTGTTTCTTCAAAACATCAAAAACGCCTACCAATATACAGTTCATGGTGGTAAGTGTTTTAATACAACATTGAACAGTGATTACTATGTCTGTATTCATATTCTTCTTGAAGGATAATTCGTAAGACAAAAACCTATTGCTAAAGGCAATTGTACCCAGGGAGGCCGTCAAAAATCATGTGTTTGTGTGAATTATAATTATAATGAATTATAATTTGATAATTTCAGGTCTTTATTACGGAATCGCTACACACAATAGGAATGGGATTGTTATTCTTCAAAGTACTGCCAGAATTGGACGTGGTAAAAGGAGCTATGATAACGAACTGCCTGTGCATTGTACCCGCAATTCTCGGCTTGCTCTCCCGAAGCTCGCGGGATTCAAAGCGTTTCATGAAAGTGATCGTCGACATGGCCGCCATTGTGGCACAAGTCACCGGTTTCATTGTTTGGCCGCTGATAGAAAACAAACCAGTTATTTGGCTTATTCCAATTTCAGCCCTGTGCATATCGTTAGGTTGGTGGGAGAACTACGTTTCGAGGCAGAGTCCAATCGGTAAGTAACATTCTTAAACAAAAAAATAATGTTTCGATCAAAATATTTACTAGGCTGCTCAAAAAGAGAATCGGCGTGGGATTTGAAGGCGCTGCTGTGCTTTTGTTTAGCGGGCAATAGAAGTACAATACTATAGTGCGTTAGTTCACTGTTTGGCCACTCTGATTCTCTTTTTGAACAGACTCTAGTCTATTGAAGTACCCGATTATTGTCGTTATGACTAAAGATTTCTTTGAACGCAGGTATAATAAAAAGCTTGGCCAGAATAAAAGATGAACTGAATTACACACGCTACTTCACCTACCGTTTTATGTCGGTCTGGAAGATTATCTTGTTCCTGATGTGCATTCTCATGAGTATCTGGATGGATGGTGATGATCCTGCTATGTTTTTCCAGCTATTCAATCCCGGCTTCGGACCTCATAATATCGTAGTCGAAGAGGTGAGTGTTACACAATATACCTAAAGATTGGCAGCAAATACTTCCTTCTTTATGATTTCCAAAGTTCTGTTTCCATCGATTTCTAAGTAAAATATTTATGTACCATCACAATTTTTCAGATTCAAATACAACTTGGCGGTACATTAATTCCGGATCTTGCAAACGCGACTCTCACCGGAGACTCGGTCGAGGTAGCAGCGGTACACAAGTCGGCCTTTTATGTGCTGCTCATCCAAGTTTTCGCAGCGTACTTCTGCTATATATTCGGAAAGTTTGCTTGTAAAATCCTCATTCAAGGGTTCAGTTATGCCTTTCCAATAAATCTGGTGATTCCATTGGTTGTGAACCTTTTGATCGCCGCATGCGGTCTAAGGAACGGTGACACTTGCATATTCCATGGAACGATTCCCGACTATCTCTTCTTTGAGAGCCCACCAGGTAATTAAGCTGTACCTACTCTTTTTATATTGCAAAATTATTTAAAAGAATGTATGCATACCTATTCTTTTTTCTTTCTAGTATTTTCACTCGGTGACTTTATAACACGACAAATGGCATGGATATGGCTGCTGTGGCTACTTTCACAAACGTGGATTACACTTCATATTTGGACTCCAAAAGCAGAACGTTTGGCATCTACGGAAAAATTGTTTGTTCTTCCAATGTATAACGGATTGCTAATCGACCAGAGCATGGCCCTTAACAGAAAAAGAGATGATCAAAAGGATGTTAAAACTGAGGTATTATACACTATTACCTATTACCTAGTAGTATTACAAATGATTCGTCTAAAGTTGATTGATGTAACAGTTAATTAGGTAACATTAGATGCAAATAAATACATGCAACTTGTTACGCATAAACACCGTTGGATGCGTCTATTACAGGATCTGGCAGAAATAGAAAAAGAGAAAGGCGATGAATATTACGAAACAATTTCGGTGCATACAGACAATACTGGATCTTCACCCAAAACGATCAAGTCTTCAGATCAAATCACCAGGATATATGCATGCTGTACTATGTGGCACGAAACGAAAGACGAGATGATGGAGTTCTTGAAGTCTATTCTGCGGTTGGATGAAGACCAGTGTGCTCGGCGGGTCGCTCAGAAATATTTGCGTGTTGTTGACCCTGACTACTACGAATTCGAAAGTAAAAACTAAATTTAATCACTAAAATAATATTCTAATTACCTTAAAAAATACTTAAATCTACGTATACGATTAGCAACAATTTCAACACCAGCTAACTAATGATAAATATTTTTCAGCTCACATATTTTTGGACGACGCGTTCGAAATATCCGATCACAGTGACGAGGATTCCCAAGTGAATCGATTCGTTAAACTTCTCGTGGACACCATTGACGACGCTGCTTCCGAAGTGCATCAAACTATTATTCGTGTTCGACCACCTAAGAAGTATCCTGCGCCGTACGGTGGACGACTAACCTGGGTACTGCCAGGCAAAACTAAAATGATCTGTCACTTGAAAGATAAGGGGAAAATTCGTCACAGAAAACGATGGTCTCAGGTGATATTCATATTTTTACGACATTATAAATTTTCTTCAATAGGGTAAAAACCTTCTGGTTTTCATAGAAATATCTAATTAATCATATTATATTCCAGGTTATGTACATGTACTACCTACTCGGATTCCGTCTTATGGAATTGCCTATATCAGTCGATCGGAAAGAAGTGATGGCTGAAAATACTTTTCTTCTAACTCTTGATGGAGATATTGATTTCCAACCACATGCTGTGCGGTTGCTTATCGATTTAATGAAGAAAAATAAGAATTTAGGAGCGGCGTGTGGACGTATTCACCCTGTTGGTTCGGGTAAGGAATTATACCTCGATAGGCATGGCTAACTAGATATTCACATACAACATTGGACATTTTTAATATTGGAAAGAGCTATGATCGGAGTTTCTCGACATGATCAAATAAATATGAGAAGTCACCGACACAACTTTACGTGGGCGGGACATATAAATAATTCGTAGAGCTGATAGACGTCGAAGTCCCAAGGTGGTGAAGTGGCGATATTGAATCGGAAAGCGCAGTATAGGCAGCCCCTCCACTTGCTGGTCCGACATCAGATGAGTCGCAAGGAGACGCCGGATATAAGCGGCGTAAGAACGTGGCTCGTAGAAGTTCCTACAAGAGACCTTTGTCCAGCAGTGGATTAATGACAACATTCTATCGATTGACGACTATGAAAATAACAACAACGACTACAAACCACACCTTTTAGCTTTTCCTTAACAATTTTAATTTTAACAACATAAATAGATATCCCTAACGTAGGTAGGTACATATTATTTGTTGTTTGTCAATTTTAATATCTGTAAACAATTTTTAAGGTCCCATGGTATGGTATCAATTATTCGAGTACGCTATTGGACATTGGCTGCAAAAATCGACTGAGCACATGATTGGCTGTGTACTTTGTAGTCCTGGGTGCTTCTCACTGTTCAGAGGAAAGGCTCTTATGGACGACAACGTAATGAAGAAGTATACCCTAAGATCAGACGAAGCTCGGCATTACGTACAATACGATCAGGGTAAGCAAAAATGTTTCACTTATATCAGCCTTTGTGACCTGAGAAATATACAATGGAATAAAACTTTCGGCACCTAACCGACGTATTTAAGTGTTTAAACACACTGAAGTTCGGCGTGACTACGCCTGCAATACGTATTTTATTACTGATGACACACCAAACCGAAATTACGTCGCGTTAAAGCGTACAGCCGAACTTCGGTCGGGCGTAAGGGCGTAAGTTCTGCAGCGATTTGGCGGCAATATTTTGTATAGCAACACATTATATGCGACCCAAGTTTCTGCCGCGTAATTTTGGCTCTCGTGTGTCATATTAGCCGAATCCGTTGGAACGTAAAATCAGCCACGGAAATTCGGTCGCGTATTTTCGGCATAGTGTGTTTAAACACTAATGATAAATTTCAGGAGAGGATCGTTGGCTCTGCACACTTTTGTTACAAAGAGGTTACCGAGTAGAATATTCGGCTGCTTCCGATGCGTACACCCACGCTCCCGAAGGCTTCAACGAGTTCTATAACCAACGTCGTCGCTGGGTCCCCTCCACCATTGCAAACATTATGGACTTGCTTGCTGACTACAAACACACAATTAAAATCAACGACAACATATCAACGCCTTATATCGCATACCAGGTATATATTTCTTGACGTGACAACCTCTTATAAATCGATGAACGCCGGCTACACGGACGAAAACTCATTGTCACGTTCCACGTGCAAGCGAGAGCGCGGAACAAGTGATAGAGAAGGCACGATCGGCTTGTGACACATCTATCTCTCTTTGTTTTCTTATGACGTTATCACGTAAAATTATCGTCCGTAAACCGACTTTATACACAACCAATTGTTTATGTATAAATTATAACTTTTTTATGAGAAAATGTTGTATACCAATTTTAATTGTTTATAGATGATGTTGATGGGAGGTACGATTCTGGGTCCCGGCACTATATTCCTTATGTTGGTGGGTGCGTTTGTGGCGGCTTTTAGAATCGACAACTGGACATCTTTCGAATACAATCTCTACCCCATTGCAATCTTCATGTTCGTTTGCTTCACGATGAAATCAGAATATCAGGTAAAGTTCGCTCATCTATCAGGTATTTATTTATAGATATTTTTAACTTAAATTTATTTTCTAATTGAAAAATATTATTTGCAGTTATTGGTCGCGCAAATCTTATCGACAGCATATGCTATGATAATGATGGCTGTAATTGTCGGTACGGCGCTCCAGTTAGGAGAGGACGGTATCGGATCGCCTTCAGCCATCTTCTTGATATCACTTTCGAGTTCTTTCTTCATAGCTGCTTGTTTGCATCCGCAAGAGTTCTGGTGTATAGTTCCTGGCATCATTTACTTGCTGTCGATTCCTTCTATGTACTTGCTTTTGATTTTATATTCAATCATTAACTTGAACGTAGTGTCCTGGGGTACGAGAGAAGTACAGACGAAAAAGACTAAAAAGGTAAATGAAAAATATTTCTATTTACATGAAATAATTTGAGATCTACTGAGATCGGATGTAAAATATAAGGAAATTCTTTCTAGGAAATCGACCAAGAAAAGAAGGACGCAGAGGAGGCTAAGAAAAAAGCCAAACAAAACTCTTTACTTGGATTCCTTCAAGGTGTGAACAGCAACGAAGAGGAAGGTTCGATCGAGTTCTCGTTTGCGGGACTGTTTAAATGTTTGCTCTGCACGCAACCCAAAGGCAATGAAGAAAAACTTCAACTTATGCACATTGCCTCGACGCTTGACAAATTGGAAAAGAAGTTGGAAACCGTCGAAAAGTCAGTAAATATACTACCTACTATTAATTATACGTAGGTTTTATTCAACAACAACAACTCGAAAAAAACTGTTTTTTTTTTTTTCAGGATTATAGATCCACATGGACAAGTAAGAAGCCGCAAGCTGTCACTAGGACTCCGAGGCAGTACGAATGGCGACCCCCTGGTAACTGTGGCCGAAGGCGAGGAGGAAGACCGGGGTTCTGATTCGGAAACCGAAACGATGTCTTCAATGCCAAGGGTAATTTCACATTTGTTGACTCATTTCATACAGAGTGGAAACATTTAGTGTGCTCAGGCTATTATTTTCTCAGCATAAGAGATATTCCAAAACCTAATACCGGTATTAAAACTATATCTGTGGATTCCTTTTGACCCTCTCTTCTGCTGCGGCCTTCACAATTATTAATATTCCTTGTAGGGCAAAAATGATGACCTGCACACACTTCATACTTTTCACATTATTTTAGGTAGATGAATACAACCTACAGAGTGAATTTTTACACAGTTTCATTGTTTTAGGAAAAAAGGGACGACCTTATTAATCCTTATTGGATTGAGGACACTGACTTGAAAAAGGGAGAAGTTGACTTTATGAACCAAACTGAGTTATCGTTTTGGAAAGACCTTATCGATAAATATTTGTACCCTATTGACGCAAATAAGGAGGCTGAGGTAATACAATTTTACATCTAAAGATTTCGATATTTGTAGTTTTAGATAAATGAAATGTTTGAAAAATGCATAGACTTTTGAGTTCATTAGGCCCGAACATTTTATGTGCTAATTAATGTTTAAAACATAGCTTGGACGATAATGGTCCAACGATAAATGGATTGTAGTTCGAACCTACACTGATGAGGTAATTTCGCACTGACCGGGACCACTATTTTTAGGGACTATTTGTTTGTACCTACTGAAAAACTTGATTTGAAATACTGAAGAAAATTCAATAAACTTAAATTTTAAAGAGGTTTGCATAATTATTATTGTATGTATGTATATTGTAAAACAAATATATTTTTTTACAGGTAAATTTTTCCAAACTTTGTTTCATGTGTGAAATATTTAATTTGTTATTAATATTTATTAATCTACCCTGAATTTTAGGCACGTATATCCAGGGACCTCAAAGAATTGAGAGACTCGTCTGTTTTTTCATTCTTTATGGTTAATGCTCTTTTTGTGCTCATTGTTTTCTTGCTGCAACTGAACAAGGACAACATTCACATAAAATGGCCGTTCGGAGTAAAAACTAATATAACGTATGATGAGGTTTCGCAAGAGGTAACTTGACAACAAACCGTGACCAACGACGATCGGCCTTCAATGATGACTCGGAAGGACGAGAGACCTCAAGCAAACGGCCATTGTTGGAACTTATTCGACAACGCTGGAGTCGGTTTCGCAGTCACCATTGAAAGTTGATGCGATTTAATGCTTTATTTTATGTTATATTACAGGCTCGAATTGCACGTGATTTACTTGAGCTTCGCAATAAGTCAGTCTTTGCGTTTGTCATGTTCAATGCTTTATTTATATTGATAGTATTTTTATTACAACTCAACAAAGATCAACTCCACGTGATTTGGCCTTTGGGTGTAAAGACCAACATTACGTACGTCGAGGATACAGGCGAGGTACAGCCAAATATTACAAGTTTATGTGTGTCACTTCACAAGTCTAACGGTCTTCCTCTAACCGATCTGTCTTGGTACGGCACACCAGCATGAAGATTCTAAATCTTCCACACCGAAGACTAAACAACTTGGGCGTTACGCGACGGTTTCACACATTCCTTTAATAAAAACCTTATAGCCCTTTGAACAGACTCGAAACATCACCGTGTTTCTGTGTTGAAACAACGATTTGTTTAAAACCTATATTAATGGCACTACCCAAAACCCTGACAATCTTTTTGGCTATCTCTCTTTTAAGGTGGTGGAATTTCTTCCATTAAATTTCTTCTATGTCAGTTAACAGTAAAAGGGTTTCCCATGTACATAATATCGGATACCTGATGATGTGGTGATTTGTTTAACATTATTATAGTTAAATTTTCAGAGAACACAACAATCTCATTCGGAATTTTTCCTTTTCAAGACTTGATTTTCAAACTATTTGCACGTATAGATTTAGTAATGTTGAATCAAGCACCTTTTCATAATTTAGTGTTCAAAAATTACAATTAAAATACATTATCGTTTATAACCTTATATGTGACATATCATTTGTGTACATTAATAGATTTCTAAGTCATTCACAGTTTGCACATATTGTTGTATCACTTAATTCACTACATTATAAGTAAATAGAAGCATTCCATTTTAAAGAATCAAGAATTTCATTTACATTGCTTTTGCTGTTAACTTTTGTTTTGAGCACATAAATGAGACATTATTTATTTCAATTCATTCAAACTTTTCAGGTGCTTATAAGCAAGGAATACTTGCAATTGGAACCTATCGGTTTAGTGTTCGTGTTCTTCTTCGCCTTGATTCTGGTAATTCAGTTTACCGCTATGTTGTTCCATAGATTCGGTACAATTTCACACATATTAGCATCAACTGAATTGAACTGGTTCTGTACGAAGAAGGTGAGCTCTACGATTTAAAATTTGTATTCTTCCTATCAATACTCACAATTCAAAAGATGAGTTTGTATATGTTTCAATTTCCGTCTTACAGTCAGAAGATCTATCTCAAGATGCCCTTCTAGATAAAAATGCAATAGCAATAGTGAAAGACTTACAAAAACTGAACGGGTTAGACGACGAATACGAAAACGACTCCGGCTCGGGACCGCAAAATGTGGGTAGGAGGAAAACAATTCACAACTTGGAGAAGTCTAGACAAAAGAAGAGGAATATTGGCACGCTGGATGTAGCTTTCAAGAAGAGATTCTTTAACATGAATGCCAATGATGGCCCAGGTAATTTTTTTCATCAGTTTTTTTAATGGCACTAGATAGGTACGGTTCCATTTCTTCAGTTTACTAATTTGTATTTTCCTTTTTAGGGACCCCAGTTTTAAATCGTAAGATGACACTGCGTAGAGAAACACTCAAAGCTTTAGAGACGAGAAGAAATTCTGTGATGGCCGAACGAAGAAAGTCTCAAATGCAAACACTCGGTGCCAACAATGAGTATGGAGTGGCTGGAAAGGTAATTAATAACGTTTTATCAAATACAAACAAACTACTTTATTCTTCCCGACAGTGTCGGTACCCAAAAATAAAAGACATTAAAGATTTCCCTCGTACAAGTCGTGCACGATGACATGTGATGACACCCTTTAATTTCACTGTACAAAGCGCAAAAAAACGGCCCAGCAGGTGAAAAAGTGTAGCGCCCGGGAAATCGCTTTCTTTAATAACACCCTAACAAGCCTCATTTTATTGTCCACGGCTATGCATAACAAACAATTTATTTAGTAAAAATAAAGCTGTCAATTTAGTTTAGTTCAGAGATTGTGCACAAAGTTATAACTTTTTTGCACTGTTATAAAATTGCAGTTAAATAACAATCTGGTGGTGGCTCCGCGTCACCGAACATCGACCGCAAACATATCAGTGAAGGACGTATTCGCCGAACCCAACGGCGGAATGGTCAACAGGGGGTACGAGACCTCGCTGGGCGACGACGACGACACCAACTCGATCAGACTCCAGCCGAGGCCCAACCAAGTTTCCTTCCAAGGGAGATTCTAGTGAACATGCGCACATGTCGCCTCTTTGCTTCAATAATGTGTTATCTTGAAAAATGCTTTACAGGAGACTGTTAATTATATACTGTGGCCAATTCTGTTGTACACAATCTCTAAACCTAAACTAAAATGACAGGTCTAAATTTATTCCTATCTCTTTCACAGTGCTCATTGCGGAAAAGGATAGCAATAGATTTAGACCTGTCATTTTAGTTTAGGTTTAGAGATTGTGTACAACAGAATGTCTGTAGAACCACAGATGACAGATGGACCCGTCTGCTGCTGGAATAGAGGCCACGCACCGGAAGGAGAAATGTTGGAAGACAACCATCCCGTTGGTCCGACGACATTACCAAGCTTGCGGGCAAAACCTGGAGGAGGCTGGCCCAACACCGAGAGAAATGGCGTGCCCATGAGGAGGCCTATGTCCAACAATGGATTAAGAAAGGCTAGCAAAGAAGAAGAAGAAGAAGTACAACAGAATTAGCCACACTATGTGTTTATAACTTCCAAAAATTACTGCGTCTGAACAAAGAGATATTTAACCGTCAATCTAAGATTCATTATATCTACAAGAATCAGACACGGCGGTTTTAATTACCAAATTAAAAAATGGATTTTTTGGACTTGTCACATTATCGAAGCAAAGAGGTGATGTGTCGCAAAAAACGTAGTTGCCAACGTAACGAATTAAATTATTAGTATTATGAATTGTAGATACTCATTTAGTAATAGTAATTATTATTATTGTACTCAATTTGTGAATTTATAAGCGTCACAACTCTTTTGTGATATGTAATTTTATTTTTGTGTCACACGACCAGAATGGACTGATGTGAAAACATTGTGTTCTCTATTTTGTATAATTGTTATTATTGATATAGAATTAACACTGCCACTCTACTTTTGTACTTTTCTATAAGACACATATCCAGATAAATTTAGTGTTTTTGAAATGCTTTTCTTTTTTACCAAAATTTTTATCCTCCATAGAGAATTGAAACATAGATTAGTTATAAATAAAAATCTAGATATAGGTTTTACCAGATCTTTTAGGATTGCATTAGGATCTTATAATGATAAATTGAATAGAACTGAATAATAAAAACTTGTAAAATTAAAATTACCTTTATTAGAAGATTCTTCAATCGAAGACTGCTGATGTTAACTCAAAAGTATTTCTCTTTACAATATACTGACTTAGTTTTCTAAAAACGATACGAACTCTGTTAGTTTGAACAATTGGTCTTCACTAGACGTATGTAACGGTGCTGGCTGAGTGGGCGGGGAGGGGTTTATGGTGACGCCGTCCGCTTGCAGTTCCCACTTGCGCTCTCTGCATATCTGCAGGACCGCCTCTTTGCTGAGGCCTGTCATCAACACCACAGTGGCCAATGATATGGAGCTATATGAACGGCCGATTAAATTGAAGGCCCTTTCACGAACTTTTTCTGGAAAACAAATTAAAAAGAAAGGGTAGAATTATTTTTATTTGTATAAAAACACATTTTGTACAAGACTTAAAGTAATGTACCTAAATAGGCTGCTCAGTTGATGGGACTTGGGCCACTCAAATATGAAATAGGGATCTGAGATACAGGTGTTATAAAGCTGATTATGACTGAATGCAAACTTCATTGGTAAAGTCAAAAGAAAAATTATATTGGCTTGATGTTAGAAGAAAATGCATAGTTACTTCAGATATTAATACATAGTGTTAAGGTAAGAGTTATTCCCAAATAAAGATTAATACTCGACAAAATTAATGAAAATTATGTTATTTCCAGGCATAGACTATATGATTAGACCATTTATTAAAGATATTTTGTGCTGAGAATTTCCTGAACTTGAACTGGTTGTACTGTACGCAAATTGAAACTATTAAATTATGTGCCTATCCAAGTTTAGTTTTACATGTCTATCATGTTGAAGTTCATCAAAATAAAGTTAGAGCTTTAATAACTCAATTGGCAAGGAGCAAACTGAATTTTGATAAATAACTGAATTTCTAATCCAATATTCAGTTTTGGGTCAACATTCTACACAAAACAGCAGAGTGACATTAATAGAACCCTGTTTTGCCCTTTGGTTATGGAATCTTAAAAACAACAATTAACAAATGTTTACTCCATGCTACACAGATTATTTATTTGTTTGCATGCACATCAAACATGTACATATAAGCTGCATATTGTTGTTGGCAATCCATTTTAGTAATTATTTAAATAACACAGTAGTACCTTCAAGAGCTCTGATGATATTAGCCACAGGCTCAGTCCATGTGTATGCAGCAAGAGCGAGGTATGTGGCACCTAGATTCTTCTTCCACAGTTTCTGGCCCACTGCCCAAATTGCAGCTAATTCTGGATTGCTGCTGGTGATAGTTTGTGGTATTCTTTTCCATAAGAATTTAGCATTGCATCTATAAGAATAAAAGTAACAATTAAAAAAATATGCGCCGAATTGAGAACCTCCTCCTTTTTGGAAGTTGGTTAAAAAATCATAATAGGTTTGTTAAATGTAGGGATACCTGGAAAATAGAATATCAAATTATTGGAAAATATTATACATGTAACAGAATATCTATTTTATTAGATTTAGGTTGTAAGCAACACTTTTTATTTATGTTTATAATAAATGCCTAAATATCTACATGGACAAAGTCACAATGCAACAGCTAATTCTTTTTTAAAAAAACAGTATTTGAAAGTGTAAGAAGTTCTTTTTATCGCAAATGTCCTTTTTACTAAATACTACAGTAGAAGCATGTATTCTTAAATAACCATGTTTAACTTATTTAATCATGCCTGATGAGAGAGTAGTATAGATAAATTTTAAAACTTAATCTTATTGTATTCCATTTTTCTTTTCTTTTAATTAGTAATATAAAAATGTTCTTTGGAATCTCAGCCACAGCAGTTAATCTTACTGGAGACTAGGCCAACTACACAGGAGATATTATAAATGTACACAGATACATTCTGTATTCCCTCAATCTCGTAGTCCAATGGGACGGTAATCTGACACAACCAGAGAGATATCAGGTGCAGGACGTCTTTAGCAAGAGCTTTGTATACACTCTGAGGTAAGGAGTGTAACACAGCCAACATATTGTTATAAAAAAAAAACAATCGCCGAGTTCATGCTAGTTCTTCTCGGTTGGAACAACATTCCGAACCAGTGGGAGATTCAATTGACGACTCAAAAGCACTTGTAAAATTTTTATTTGAATAAAAAACATTTCTATTCTATTCTATTTTAAAAACTTTCCAGGCTGCTACTTAGAATTTCTTGTCCGAAAACTTTATTTTTCGGGCTTCATAGGTATGTCATGATATGCAGCCGAATAAATAGACAAATGAGACAGTGTGGCCGATTCTGTTGTACACAATTCTCTAAACTAAACTAAATTGACAGGTTTAAAAATAGTGCTATCCCCTTCAGCAGGGAGGATTGTGAAAGAGACAGGAATATATTTAGACCTGTCATTTTAGTTTAGATTTAGAGATTGTGTACAACAGAATCGCCCACAGTTTCTAACAATAAAAAGTAAAATATAACAATTTAATCTTTATAAGAATAGGGTCTTATAAATTTATAACCTAGGGTCTTTTAAAGATTCAATTATTACAGTTTGGTATATTTTGCCATGTAGGTACTTACAAGTCATTTTGATACAAATAAATAGCTAATAACTGTGCGTATGTGGATGGCGAAGCAACTCCATTTGGTGCCTGAAAGAATGAAATAAACGTATCCCTGTTTAAAATGTTTTTGGCAACAAAACCAAACCATCCAAAGTCCTAGAAAGAATAATCCTAAATCTAGCAGTCTTTTAAGTTGTGCATAATTTAAATTTACCTCCAGCTCTTGCTTTTCTAAATCTGAGCATAATTTATCAAAGTTTGTGATCATATTATATGTTTTAGTAATTAAACACTAATAAAAACAATAAATCTCTGTAGCACAAACAAGTAACACAAAAATACCGTTCTGGATTTGACAAATAACAATGACATTGACAAGTGACCGGTCTGTGAGATGTCTGTGAGACGACAACTGACAACTAGTTTGTGATCTGTGCTGAGTGTTCGGCCGTTCCATAGAGATAATAATAATAAAAAGAGTTGGCATAACTACCTTAAAAACGTGCCAAAAATACACTCACACACGCACAATCCTGTAACATAAAATGGCGAGTGTTCATTGTGATGTCTCAAGTTGTGCGTGTGTGAGTGTTCATGTATACATTTTAGGGAGGCCATCTTAAGAGCAGTGCAATAAAATTTCTGCCACGATCTGTTTTATTGTTATGTTTAAAAATGTAGTGTTGTCTCTTACACACTTATGAAAATTTTGATAAGCTTGAGCTATTTTCCGATCCACTAATTTCTATAGGACATTATGCCAGCTCTATTTATTATTATTTTCTCTATGGGCCGTTCAGAGAATGCGTTCCTGACACCTATCAGTTAGTCACGACTAGTGATGGGCACAACATAACTTAAGCACAGGCACAGCATTATTTTAAGATTATTTTCGTTTTAAATTGGCGGAATCATTTAAAATTTATATTTTAGTTATTTAAGTAGAAACCAAAAAAAGGTAATATTCATATAATAAAATTGTCAAATAAAAACAGATCGAAAACACTTGAAGAACGTGGTCTATGCGCACGAAACGACAACAGACGACTGTTTTAGCGTCACAAAATGGCGGCCCAACGCCATTTGGGGTTACCATTTTCAACCTAAATATAAAAATGCTACTTTTTTTCGCGCGTTCGGTTTGGTCATAGTTTTATTTTTATATTTCATAAAAGTTATCTTATAGTCCATTATTTTCAAATTCTTAAAAAGAAAAACAAAGCGTATTATTTTATATTATAAGTATAACTGTATAAGAACAGATTACGATACTTGCCTGTTATTTTTAGCACAGCACTATTATTAATATACTAGATGATGCCCACGGCTTCGCCCGTGTGGATTAAGGTTTTAAAAATCCCCTGGGAACTTTTGATTTTCCAGAACAAAAAGTAGCTTATCTGTAGAAACCCGTCCCCAAAACGGAAAAATCCCGTGGGATCCCCACGATTTCGGAATACAATTCCTTACAGCATCAGGGTTGAGGAGTTGGATATATACCTACTCGAGTTCATTCAACGATAAAGTCTTTAATTGGTACCCCCAATATCAATTTAAATAACCGAAAGTTTCTAAAACCCATTAGTTTTGGGGATTAGGTCCCCTACCGCATCAGGATTGAGGAGTTGGAATCCAAATTTTTTATAGAACAGGGTCGTAATGTTTCTCTATCGATTAAAAAAAAAATTATGCAAATCGGTTCAGAAATCTCGGAGATATCGGTGTACATAGGTAGAAAAACACAACTCCTCCTTTTTTGAAAGTCGGTTAAAAAAGTAGCCTATGTTACTCCCTGGTTAATTCTCTACTTGTATGTGAAGGTCCCGTCAAAATCGGTTCAGCCGTTCCGAAGATTAGCCCGTTCAAACAGACAGACAGACAGACAGACAGACAGACAGACAGACAGACAGACAGACAGACAGACAGACAAAAATTTTAAAAACGTGTGATTCGGTTATGGTAGCGTTCAAATAACCATATGAGCTTAATATGAGGTAGTTATTTCGATATTACAGACAGACACTTCAATTTTATTTATTAGTATAGATATATAGCTGTTCGTTCTGATTCACTGACTCATTCATCGCCTCTCCTGTAAAATTTTGTATGAAAAATTTTTTTTTCACAAATGGTTTCGTATAGAGGACAAAAATTCATTAAGAGGAAAAATATGGAGAGAGCTGATGATTGAGGATTTCGGAGACGGTTGAAGAGCACGCTTAAGGTATTGAAGATAGGTGGGGGGTGCTCGAACAAATGTCACTCGAAACGTCATCCAATTGGCAGGGAGCCGAAAAAAAATTCAAAATGGCGAAAAAAAGATGGCCGCCATACAAATTTCGTCGGTGTCCATCTCGGAGGATATAAAAGATGGAAGAGTGGTTTCTTCGCAAAAGATGATGAGAATCTAAAGGTCTACTTGATGAATTGAAAAAAAATTCAAAATGGCGGAATTTATTTTTCCATAGAAAATGTATGGCGAGTATTGAAGAGACTACAAGTTGTAAACTATGCAAGGCTTTGATGCGGTTCTTTGGAGAACTCTCAATGAAAAATATGGGAAGACATGATGATTGAGGGTTTGGAAGATGGTTGAGGAGCCCGGGCAGGGTATGGCAGATAGATGGGAGGTGCTCAAACAAAAATTACTCAAAACCTCATCCAATTGGCACTGAGCTGAAAAAAAAACAAAATGGCAGATTCAAGATGGCGGCTATACAAATTTCGTCGGTGTCTATCTCACCAAGTATAAAAGATGGAAGAGTGGTTTCTTGGCAAAAGATGATCAAGAACTAAAGATCTACAATTTGACAAACAGAAAAAAATCAAGATGGCAAAATTTATTTTTTTCACACAAAATATATGGCGAATATTGAAGAGACTATAAGTTGGGAAACTATACAAGACTTTGATACGGTTCCTTTCCAAATTTGTTTTTATGGAAGAACTCTCCTTCTGGCAAATGATTCGGAGAAAAAAATTTGGAGAGTGATGATGATCGAGGGTTTGGAAGATGGATGAGTAGCACGGCCAGGGTTAAAGATGCTGAAAATGATAGAAGAAGGTGGAGGCTGCTAAAACAAAAATAATACTGAAATCCCCGCGGTCCGCTTTAGCGGGCCGCGCAGCCAAGCGCCCTACTAGTACAAATATAAAGCGCTGACATAACCTTGTAATAGCGTAACGTGGTGGCACCAGTTATGGACAGGGTTAAGCGCCGAGTCAAACATGAGGAGCTATAACTTTTTTATTATTTAATCTAGAGTGTTACAATTTTACAATGATATACTCAGATATACAGAGCTTCTCACTAACTGCTAAAATTTAGAAATAGTCGAACGAGTTTTGAAATATGGAAACCTAAAAACGATCAACTGAAATATGTAAAAATCTTTATGATGGACAGTCTAAATCCAGTTATGGACACCCAGTGATGGACAGTTCATTTTTATCCGATTACTGCAAAGCCAAAAGGAAGGGTTATGATTTTTGTAGTCTATGTATGTATGTTTGTATCCAATTTTTTGTTCTAGCGAAGCACCTAAACTACTGGGCTAATGTTGATGAATGAGGTGTTAATTGATTCGTTGTTATAGTTTGGGGGTGACATAGGCTACATTTTATATGCGAAAAAATCGAGAAGTGACGTTCGCACAGCTAAATTGGAATATTAAGTTAGTTTTAGATAGAAACAACAGATGGCGCCACTAGCCGCTTGCCCCGCCTTTTCTTCCATTAGTACACAATTGAATACATGTTTTTCTAAATTATTATTTTTAACCCCCGACGCAAAACGAAGGGGTGTTATAAGTTTGACGTGTTTGTGTGTGTATGTGTGTGTGTGTCTGTTCCCCTGTAGTCCTCAAACGGGTGAACCGATTTGAATGCAGTTTTATTTCGTTTGAAAGGTGAATTAGTCGACAGTGTTGTTAGCTATGTTTGATGAAAATCGAACCAACATGGCCGTCGCTACAAAATGGCGGATTACATATTTTATCACAACTGCCTTAATATGGGTATCAAATGAAAGGACTTGACTAGTAGAATAGCATTATGCAAATGCAAGATGGCCGCCGTGACAAAATGGCGAATGTCAGGGGTTTTTAAATTATTAATTTATACTTGTATACTATTATGGGTAGTCGGGTTTTAGTTTAAATATTTAAATATCACTTGCTTTAACGGTGAAGGAAAACATCTTGAGGAAACCTGCATGCCTGAGAGTTCTCCATAACGTTCTCAAAGGTGTGTGAAGTCTGCCAATCCGCTTGGCCAGCGTGGTAGATTATGGCCAAAACCCTTCTCACTCTCAGAGGAGACCCGTGCTCTGTAGTGAGCCGGTAATGGGTTGATCATGATGATGATGATGATGATGGGTTTTAGTTAACGAACTTTATCTCTTGTTTTATTTTATATGGATTGTGGGCAAACGAGCAAGCGGGTCACCTGATGTTGAGTGATTACCGCTGCCCATGAACATTTGTATCACCAAAGGAACCACTAATACGTTGCCGGCTTTTAAAGAACTTGTTGATCCGCTCCTTGATTATTTCGAATAATATATAAATATCAAAGTTACGTAGAAACAACCAAGGTTCGTAACATTTCAATTTGACACTTGTCTATTTGAGGACGTTTACAAAATGGTTCCATAATTTTTTATTTGCTTCAACTTCTTAATCCTGATGCTGTAGGGAACTACCCACCTAAACTAAAGGGATTCGGGAACTGTCCACTATGACTTCATATTTTTGGTACCAAGCTTAGATTGAATCACGGACCTCTGAGTCCCAGCTCCTTAATCCTGATGCAGCACGATACTGCTCACATAAGCAGCGAGGAATTTTCGCCTGTTTTTTGAAAAGATGAATAAGTGTTTTTCTAGGCCTGTTACCTGTAAAAGGTTTCCTTTCTTCTTGCGTAATAATTACTTGGACACTGTCCAAGAGGGCAAAAGGTGATCCTTAGCTATGGAGAATCTTCTTTCTAGGTGAAAGAAGGTTCCTCATTCATAGCTACTCGTATGACACGTTTTACTATTAACACTTCTTTATTTTGTGTTAATATAGAGCTAGGCCCCATATTGCATAAAAGCGAATGCCTGTGATTTCGTCCACATGGATTTAGGTTTATTAACTATAATCCCGCGGGAACTCTTTGTTTTTTCTAAGTTCCTTTGAGTTCATACTTACATTTCTAAAAAATGTTAAAAGTGGCGCATCTAAATGGAACTACAATAATAGGTATTAATTTTTTAACCCTTTCCCACCCATCAGATTTTTTTTTGCATGGAAACCATAATATTTTTTTAAAACAAGTATAAAATTGTTAAAAAATAAAAAATATCAACTGCGTGATAAAATTTTTTCTCTTTCACTTTTGATCACAATATTTTTTAGTCAAAAAAATTATATTTTCGGAATCACCTTTTCAACCCCTTTAATTTGACACCCCACTTGATAAGATTTGAAGAAAAAAAATTTTAAGATGCAATCCTTCTACTATACCGAACTGAACCAATTTGGCTGAAATTTTGATGGAGATAGATTATGCCATGACTTAACACATAGCTACTTTTTATCCTGAAAAATCCACAGTTCCCACGGGATTTTGAAAAAACCAAAATCTATAGATACGGTTATAGGTAGATTACTATAGCAAACCTCCTTGAAAGTAGCTATAAAAGTTGCATAAGGGAGCGGGAACGGGAACCGGAAGTTCACGATTCCCTTGGGATTTGTGACAAGTATAAATTAAAAATTTTAAAAACCCCCGACATTCGCCATTTTGTGGTGGCGGCCATCTTGATTTTCATCAAACATAGCTAACAACACTCTGGACTAATTCACCTTGCAAACAAAAAAAACTGCATTCAAATCGGTTCATCCGTTTGAGCGCTACAGGGGAACAGACAGACACACACATACTCACACAGAGAGAGAGAGACACGTTAAACTTATAACACCCGTCGTTTTTGCGTCGGGGGTTAAAAAACCGAAATTCACGCGGGCCGAAGCTAGTTAAACTATACAAGTTTAATTTTGACTTGTAATTGTGTTTAAATGATAAGAATAGATAGGTCCATGACTGGATTTTTGATGTGTTTCTGATCCAGTAATGGACATTCCCTCTAAAACTTGAAAATAACTCTATGTCGCATTTATTCCTTCACAAGCATGTTTTAAAGTTTATATCTAAGTGATTTAATCATTGTAAATTTACATTTTAATCAGAAACGAGAATCCATCGATCAAAACGTTTATTTACCTTCTTAGCGATTTGCTTAAGAAAACTATTGAAATCGAAAGATATTTGCACACAACATTTTGTTCGCCTTGCCATTTTAAAACAAAATGGCCGTTTCATATGATATTTGTCAATATGACAAACAGATCCCTATTCTACATGGTTTAAATGTTGCCAGCGGTAAAACTCTAATCTAGCTCTTATTTTTGTTAAAAACGGTGAAGGTGGTCAGCTACTGGTGCCTGGTCCATACCTGGCGACACCACGTTAGTATAGATTTAGAAAAATATTGTTTACCAAGTTATTTGACACTCAGTTTGGCACAAAATTATAACATTCATTGATTATTGATATAATAATGTTGTTTTAATGCTCATCAATTGTTAAAACGGTAAACAACCAGCAAAAATATTTTTATCGTAACTGCAACGCCATTACAAAGCTACGTCGTCAGTTCAATCGCGACGTGTCAGGAACGCATTCTCTGAACGGCCGAACTTTAGTGCTGACCACAGAGAACTAGAGCCAAGAGCCAAGACGCCAAGACACATTCTTCTTTTTCTGTTTATCCCTTTCGGGAAAGGCAAGACCATGCAGCCTACGCCAAGAGATCAAAGATATTGTATTCTCCATGAACCTTAGTGCCATAATAACCCACTGGCGCGACAGGTCGCGCGCGGCAAGCCGCGGCTTGTCGCGCGCGTCAAGCCGCGGCTTGTCGCGCGCGTTTTTATTTTCTATACAAACTCTATGTAAAACTGACGTGCAAAACCCACTGGCGCGGCACGAAATCGCGCCGCGCCAGTGGGTTTTGCGCCAAGCGTTTGCATAGAGTTTGTATAGAAAATAAAAACGCGCGCGACAACCCGCGGCTTGCCGCGCGCGACGTGTCGCGCCAGTGGGTTATGGCACTTATAAGTGTATATTCTATGTAGACACTGGAGACTGCGCCTAAAACATTGTAGTGAAGACAGTACAATCTCTCTAGTTTTTCTATACCTCACACACTCTATTTAAGTAGGTAAGAACGAGATAAAGCAACTCCAGACCTCTTTAAGGCCAAATTTCTCAATCATAAACTACCTACCTACTATTATTACATATTGCATTGATGGTGGATCGGCCGCAGTACCCGCAATATGGCCACAGAGTACCTACAGAGGGGAAGCTTCTAGTAAGCGGCCTGCTGTAGGTACACTCACACATATGCGCATGTTTGTCACCAACTGTACCGGTTAGTGGAACGAGCGCGCGTCCGTGAACCGTTGGTGAGTGTGTTTGTGTGAGTATACCTACTGCGGGCCGCTTGTGGAAGCTTCCCCTCTGTAGATTTACTACTCGTGTGATATGGCCGCCACTTTTTACATGGAAAATCTCTAAATACCTACTTACATACTAAAATAAATATAAGTATTAAGTAGGTAAGTACATAATAATTCAATACTAAGTATTAGGTAGTTGACACTACGTGGACAAGACACGTCTGGAACTCAGACGACACTGGAAAGCAAGGCAGCATCAGGGGCACGTCAATAAAACATTTTCATGTTGTTGACATAGGTCTGTACGATCTTAAATACTTAATGAAATCTAGACACAGTCAGGCCCCCTAGGTGGCGGACAGACAACATCAAACAAGTCGCCGAAAGCGGCTGAAAACGAGAGGCGCAAGATCATGGCGTGTGGTCGTGGAAGTCCCTATGAGAGAACATCTATTGGTTGGCATGGACGGCAACGAGGCGAAATATGCACTGAGTAGGTATTTTATTTCTAGACGTTATTTGATGGAATGTGCGCACTGTGTGTTGTAGAAATTGTTTGAATAACAAAAATAACCATCCGGCATCCATCAAATTCAAGTGCATAGTGGTTACACTATTAATGATGTACCTACCTATCTACCTACCTACTTTACGTAAGTAACTGGTTAGGTCGTCGTTTACATCCATGACTGCACAAAATTCCTTTTTGTGTAGTGAATATTAATAATAATATGTCTATTATCAATGGACGGGCTGTGGTCTGATTTTTATAATTGAATTTCACGGCTATAGATCGAGGGCTTGGGCGGGCTTGCTGCAGTCAAGTTGTCGACTCTTGCGTCACAATGTAAGCGGAGTTGATGGACAGACTGACATGCTGACTCATTCTTCAATATTGTCGCTCATATAATGCTAATTTTCTCGTTATGCGTGTACCGATTTGCATCTTAATGCTCGTTGTAGTACGTAATAGTAATAGTATTTGTTTATTGTAGTTTTCAATGTTGTATTGTTAGGTTTCCTTAGGTATTACTTATTACTTAATAAGTTAATAATAATGGACCGCTTGGATATTTGTACCAACCTAAGATGGCTATAGGTAGGTATGTAGTTAACTACATTCGTGCAAGTTTAACAAGTGTGCATGATCAATAATTATTTTGTGCAAGCAAGTTAACGTCTTCTGTACCTAGGCAGGAGGTAGGGACGACTCACCTAAGTGAGTCGATGAGTCGAATCTTAGGTAGGTAGGTGTGTTAAAATAAAACTAATAAAAATAATAGAATAACAACTACTTATTATGAAATTGATTTGCGCATGACACATCTAGCTAATAATAGGTACATAGGTACCTAATTAAGTATTTTGCGCAAGGTGTTATGGTGAAGTCGTCACTTTCACTAGCTGTGAATGTCCAATGAGTGTTGTCACGCTCTGGCGGTAACCAATGGGCATGCCCACCGCCCCGCCTTGAGGACAGGCGTGCTGCGGCCGCAGCCCAAATGACCACGACAATGACTGGACCACGACTTAGGGGCAAGATAAAACAAGTTTCAAACAATAACTTTCAATTTAAACGGCTTATTTCACCTAGGCATAATGTCAATAATAAAATGTAGGTATACCTACTTTAACCTAATAGATACCTAGATCCTCAGTTCTCAGGGTTTATCATCTGCACAATTAAGGTAAAGTCCCCTTATTCCGTGGTATTTTCATAAAAACTCGAAAGAACGTCAAAAATTAAGCATTTACTACACCTTTCTGAAGAACTGGGTATTTTTATCAGAAGCGTTATTTATTTAACTCTTGAAATATCCTAAAAGGACAACAATTACAACTTGATTTAAATGTAAAATTAAATTAAATATGAAGAAAGTCCGAATGCTCCAATTCCGAGGTAAAAATCCTAATTCCGAGGCAAATGGCTCCTAATTCCGAGGGTACAAAATTCAAAGGGAAACGGGTAGAATGAATTCTACATGGTGTTCAAAAATGAACTGTATTTATTAATAGATTTCAAAATCAATTCGATACGTATGTAATTGTTTAATTATGTTTGTATGTAAAATATTAATATATGTATATTATTAATATATATATAGCTGCTCGTGCTGATTGGGTCACTGACTCACTGATTGATCACCCCTCCTGTAAAATTTTGTATGAAAAATTTTTCTTTCACTAACAGTTTCGTATAGAAGACAAAAATTCATTCGGAGGAAAAATACGGAGAGAATCTGATGATTGAGGATTTCAGAGACGAGCGAATGGCACGCTTAAGGTATTGAAGATAGGTGGGGGGTGCTCGAGCAAATGTCACTCGAAACGTCATCCAATTGGCAGGGAGCTGAAAAAAAAATTCAAAATGGCGCAAAAAAGATGGCCGTCATACAAATTTCGTCGGTGTCTTTCTCGGAGGGTATAAAAGATGGAAGAGTGGTTTCTTCGCAAAAGATGATCAAAATCGGAAGGTCTACTTGATGAATAGAAAAAAAATTCAAAATGGCGGAATTTATTTTTTCATAGAAAATGTATGGCGAATATTGAAGAGACTGCAAGTTTTAAACTATGCACGGCTTTGATGCGGTTCTTTGGAGAACTTTCAATCAAAGAAAAATATGGGAAGACATGATGATTGAGGGTTTGGAAGATCGTTGAGGAGCCCGGGCAGGGTATTGTAGATAGGTGAGAGGTGCTCAAACAAAAATTACTCAAAAACTCATCCAATTGGCACTGAGCTAAAAAAAACCCAAAATGGCGGATTCAAGATGGCGGCTATACAAATTTCGTCGGTGTCTATCTCGTCAAGTATAAAAGACGGAAGAGTGGTTTCTTAGCAAAAGATTATCAAGACCTGAAGGTATACTTGACGAACAGAAAAAAAATCAAGATGGCGGAATTTATTTTTTCACACAAAATATATAATGGCGAATATTGAAGAGACTATAAGTTGGGAAACTATACAAGACTTTAATACGGTTCCTTTTCAAAATTTGTTTTTATGGAAGAACTCTCCTTCTGGCAAATGATTCGGAGAAAAAAATTTGGAGAGTGATGATGATCGAGGGATTGGAAGATGGATGAGGAGCACGGCCAGGGTTAAAGATGCTGAAAATGATAGAAGAAGGTGAAGGCTGCTAAAACAAAAATAATACTGAAATCCCCGCGGTCCGCTTTAGCGGGCCGCGCAGCCAAGCGCCCTACTAGTTAATATATATATAGCTGCTCGTGCTGATTCATTCGCTCACTGACTGACTGACTGATTGATCACCTCTCCTGTAAAATTTTGTATGAAAATAATTTTTTTCATAATGGTTTCGTATAGATGATAAAAATTCATTCAGAACAAAAATATGGAGAGAGCTGATGATTGAGGATTTCAGAGACGAGCGATGGGCACGCTTAAGGTATTGAAGATAGGTGGGTGCTCGAGCAAATGTCACTCGAAACGTCATCCAATTGGCAGTGAGCTGAAAAAAAAGTCAAAATGGCGAAAATAAGATGGCCGCCATACAAATTTCGTCGGTCTCCATCTCGGAAGGTATAAAAGATAGAAGAGTGGTTTCTTGGCAAAAGATGATCAGGATCCGATGGTTTATTCGATAAATAGAAAAAAAAAATCAAAGTGGCAGAATTTATTTTTCCATAGAAAATGTATGGCGAATATTGAGAGAGAGAAGTTGTGAACAATGCAGGCCTTTGATGCGGTTCTTTGGAGAACTCTCAAAGAAAAATATGGGAAGACATGATGATTGAGGGTTTGGAAGACGGTTGAGCAGCCCGGGCAGGGTATTGTAGATAGGTGGGAGGTGCTCAAACAAAAATTACTCAAAACCTCATCCCATTGGCACTGAGCTGAAGAAAAACCCAAAATGGTGGATACAAGATGGCGGCCATACAAATTTCGTCGGTGATTATCTCACTAAGTATAAAAGATGGAAGAGTAGTTTTTTTTAGCAAAAGATGATCAAAACTTAATAGGAGTCAAATAGTGGTCTTGAAGTCGCGTGGCCTTTACTTCCTTTGACAGTACCGCGAGCCTCAATAAATTCAAGGCGGTGCGTACGAATGTAAGTTAACGACCTGTATGGTTAGTTCGAGCTTGCACACTTCGAAAACGGTACTAGATTTGAATATCGAAAAACTATAATATCAGAGCAAAATTAACCCTAATACTCTTACAATCAAATAAGATTATAAAGTCATAATGTAGTAGGGTACTTCGAATATTTATTTTAAAAATTTCTGCTTGGAGCGTAGACGAATGGCTGAATATATTGGCGGACTCAAACCTTAAAACCAGCCAGTTTAGTTGCATTTCACTCTCAAGTCATGTTAGTCAATGTGTTTCGATACTCGAATTTCTATCATCGTTTCCCCAATGTACAAAGTCGGCATAAGGCCTCTGTACTCACTAGGTTAGCAATCAGCTGTTCGACAAAAATCTTAGATTTGATAACATGACAGGTTTAGGTATTACGGTGTGACTCTTCTTCCATGGAAGCAAAGGAGGTAGCTTGGATGGGATGCCACGTGTGTGGATACACTGGCATTGTCTCACATACAGGTGACGTCCGTGGCAGCCGGAGCAGCAGCCACTAAGGCGGAAAGGGCCAAGAGGCGCAAATATGAAAATATAGAAAATAATTTCATATTTGTGCCTTTTGGGGAGGAGACCATGGGTTCGTAGGGCGAGGATGCTAGGTCCTTTTTTAAGGGCCTGTCATCCCGTCTCGTGGAGTCCACGGGTGACCGGAGGGCAGGCAGTATAATATTGTACTCTGTATTACTACTGTATAATATTGTACTACTGTATATATATACATATATACTCCTACCTATCTAGAATGTGCCCCTGGCTGTGCCCCTCACCCATCTTTCAAACCTTCGATCATCATCACTCTCCGTATTTTTGCTCCGAATAATTTGTAAGGATGAGATTTCTTAAAAAAAACTAATTTTACATTTGTACAATCGTTTTTTTAGCTCACTGCCAATCGGATGATGTTTCGAGTGATATTTGTTTGAGCACCACCCACCAATCTTCAATAGGTGCACTGGCCGTGCTCCTCATCCATTTCCTAAATCCTCAATCATCAGCTGTCTCAATATTTTTCCTTTGCATGATTTTTTGTCTTCTATACGAAACCATCAATGAAAAAAACAATTTGTACGGAAAAATAAATTCTGACATCTTGATTTATTTTCTATCCATTTAGTAGATCTTTAGGTCTTGATCATATTTTGCCCAGAAAATACTCTTCCATCTTTTATACTTAGTGAGACATCGACGAAATTAGTATAGCCGCCATTTTGAATCTGCCATTTTGGGGTTTTTTTCAGTTCAGTGCCAAATGGATGAGGTTTCGAGTAATTTTTGCTTGAGCACCTCCCACCTATCTACAATACCCTGCCCGGGCTCCTCAACCATTTTCAGAACCCTCAATCATCATATCTTCCCATATTTTTATTTGAGATTTTTCCAAAAAATCACATCAAAGCCTTGCATAGTTTACAACTTGTAGTCTCTTCAATATTCGCCATACATTTTCTATGGAAAAATAAATTCCACCATTTTGGTTTTTTTCTATTCATCGAATAGACCTTTGGATCCTGATCATCTGTTGCTAGGATACCACTCTTCCATTTTTTACCCTCCGAGGTGGACACCGACGAAATTTGTATAGCGGCCATCTTTTTTTCGCCATTTTGAATTTTTTTCAGCTCACTGCCAATTGGATGACGTTTTGAATGACATTTGCTCAAGCACTCCCCTCCTATCTTCAATACCTTAAGCGTGCTCTTCACCCGTCTCCGAAATCCTCAATCATCAGCTCTCTCCATATTTTTGTTCTGAATGAATTTTTGTCTTCTATACGGAATCATTAGTGAAAAAAATTTTTTTATACAAAATTTTACAGGAGGGGTGATCAATGAGTGAGTCAGTGAATGAATCAGCACGAGCAATAATAAGATAAACGATTTAGAATATGAATGTTTGCGTGACTGAACGCGAATGATACTTGGTGTAACTGAAACCATACTGAAATATTGTGAGCATCCTGTATTTTATTTCTATACATACCACGTAATTAGAGGCTCATAGAACCTTATTCCGAGGTAGTATTTCTATCCATACCACATAATTAGGGGCTCATAGAACCTTATTCCGAGGTAATACCACGGAATTGAGTTTTGTAACAAAAAACACGTTTCCTAATTCCGAGTGTTAAAAAAGAAAAGATTTTTCCATAATAAACAAATAATTTAAAGCTTAATTAGATTATCTTCGTAAATATGTACAATACTCTCTCAAAATTGCATCGAAATATGTATAAATTTAATTTTCTTTTAAATTAATTTTCTTTAGCTTTCCCATACAATCTATCAATAAATTACCTAAATAGGTAAACTTTGACACGGTATAGTTAGTGATTGAGACGCCAAAGTGTACCTCGTAATTAGGACTCTGTAACCTTATTGCCTATTTAAATATTCAAAACCGAAACAAAAAGTATTTAACATAAAACGACTCTAAAAATTGAAAAAGTTATGAAGTCTATGAAATCGCAATTCCGCGGTATACCACGGCGTTAGGAACCGGCTAAAATATTTGGCACCTAACGCCGAGGTATTTTCAAAACCTATTTTCACCTTAATTTCTTTACAAATATTCACAAAAGTTGATTGTTTTCGATTGAAAATATAGTCCTTCAAATATTCAAATCTAAATAAAAACAAATAAAGCTCAAAATTAACGGATAAACACTATTTAAAAAAATGTAGGTATTTCGTGCACGAGGTCCAAAATGTATGAAACATGCGTTCGGGCCGGCTGCTAGTGTAAAACTTGCCGGTTATTTTAAAACATATACATATAAAACTAACAATTTCGTCATTTATCTATGGAATGATAAACTATCAATTGATTAAGATATGTTGCAGTAAAAAATAGCTTGGGCTTAAAATTCAAAATTTAATGTTTGGTATCTAGACGATGGAACTTTAGGAGGTGAAGTTTCTTCTGTTTTAAATGATCTTGCGGTTTTGATCGATAAATTTAAATCTGTTGGTCTGGAATTGAATTTTGAAAAATGTGAAATTTATATTCCAAACTCAACAGATATTAAAAAAAAACAATCCGTTATTGAACAGTTTAATGTTTTGGCACCGGGTATCAAAATTTTAAGTGAAGATTCGCTTCGTCTCCTAGGGGCTCCTGTCTTAACAGACTCTGTTCCCTTTTTTATTCAGGAACAAATCACTAAATTCGATCAATATTCGGAACGACTTTATCAAATAAATTCTCACATGGCCCTTTTTATCATTAAATATTGTTTATTTGTTCCTAAATTTACCTATTTTCTTCGATGTTCACCATTATGGAAATTTCTTCCCTTACTGGATGATTTGGATAATTTAATTAGAAACACACTTTCCAAAATTCTAAATTGTCCTTTGGATGGCGCGGTGTGGACACAAGCTTCACTCCCGGTTCGCTTTGGTGGTTTAGGCATTCGTAAAATTAGTAGTGTATCATTACCAGCCTTTCTATCTTCTGCCTATAGTACGTTAAAGCTCTTTGGCAAAATCACTAATCCATCTTTGGGTTCTATGGAGCTTTCGTATTTGGCAGAAGCTAGAGATGCTTTTAATTTGGCATGTCCCAGTAAAGAGCCGGTATCTTTGTTTTCTCAAAGACAATGGGATGACGCACTTTGCGCAGACGTTTTGCAGGAGTTGATAAACACATCAACTTCTGCAAGAGACCGCGCGCGTCTCCTCGCGGTGTCTACGAGAGAATCGAGTTACTGGCTACAAGCTCTCCCTTCAAAACATATAGGCACTCTGTTGGACCACCTTACTCTTACTATCGCGGTTGGTCTTCGGCTTGGCGCTAGGATTCAGCAGCCACATCTTTGTCACTGTGGCGAGGCAGTGGACATATATGGTCACCACGGCCTTGCATGTGCCAAAAGTGCTGGTCGTTTCTCCCGTCATGCTTCCCTGAACGGAGTCTTACGTAGGTCTCTTGTCACGGCTAAAGTGCCTGCAATACTAGAACCAAATGGTTTGGCACGTAGCGATGGCAAGAGACCAGACGGTATGACTCTTGTTCCATGGAAGCAAGGGAGGTCGCTTGTATGGGATGCCACGTGTGTGGATACACTGGCGCTGTCTCATATACAAGTGACCTCCGTGGCGGCCGGAGCGGCAGCCACTAAGGCGGAAAGGGCCAAGAGGCGCAAATATGAAAATATAGAAAATAATTTCATATTTGTGCCTTTTGGGGTGGAGACCATGGGTTCGTGGGGCGAGGATGCAAGATCCTTTTTTAAGGACCTATCATCTCGTCTCGTGGAGTCCACGGGTGACCGGAGGGCTGGCAGTTACCTCGGTCAGCATATTAGTCTGGCCATTCAACGAGGTAACGCAGCCAGCGTTCTGGGCACCTTGCCTCGTTACAGTGATTTGGATGTTTTATTTGATTTGTAATTTTTTATTTTTATTTTTAAGTATTTATTGTTTTAAAAGCTTATTAACTGTATTAAGTAAATAAATCAATCATTTTAAGCTTGGGGATCGGTTGAAAACGCTGTTTTTCTATATACCTCGGAATTGGGTGCCAATTTTAGAATACCACGGAATAAGGAGACTTTACCTTACCCCTGCAGCATTAGGATTGAGGAGTTGGAATCTGCGTTAATAACCTAACCCCAAACTTAGTGCCCACAATATCAATTTACAGTCCACAGTTGCTTAGTTGCCATGGTTTAGGTGAGCAGTAAGTACCCCTACAGCATGAGGATTGAGAAGTTGGAATCCGCATTATGATATAACCCAAACTTGGTATTTACCCATAATAATAATATACAATCCGCAGTTGCTTAGTTGCCCTAGTTTAGGATGAGCAGCTTAGAATAAATAGGTAAAGAAAGGCAGTCGTCGACGCGGCGATAAGCCGTTTTTAACGGGCCTAATAAGGCTCGATACGTCTATCGTCGCGTCAGTGCTCAAGGTACTCATGCGCTTGTGTGCGTGTCGGCAAATGTAATTACAGGGCACACATGGGTTGGTTTATAGCTTACGTTTCGAGCGGAAATTTGTTAGAAACTTCCATTCTAAGCGTAATAGTTCGATGATGAGCAGTAAGTACCCCTACAACATCAGAATTTAGGAGTTGGAATCCGCATTATGATATAACCCAAACTTGGTACTTACCCACAATATCAATATACCTACAATCCGCAGTTGCGTAGTTGCCGTGGTTTAGGTGAGCAGTAAGTGTTATGATATATAAGAACTCATTGATGTTTGCGATGAAAAGTTTTAAGGTTGCTAAGCAACACTTGGTTGTTTGGAACACTGCAAAAAATGTCGATTATTATGTTCTAATAGAATAAAGCTACATTAAGTTTCTTTGAGTATTTTCTTTATAGAATTGGCTCATGGTTGCCCTAGATATCACGAAATCTTAACATGGTAGCAGAGCGTGGTTGGGAAAATAGATTTTCAGAACCATAAGCCATTCGAGTCGAGTCGAGAATTTTCAAAAGATGGAACATAAAGCGAGTTCCATACTAGACGCGACCAAGGTCCAAATTGGTCGTCTAGAAGAGAAAAATTGGACGACTTGGAAGTATAAGGTGAGCGTAGCTTTGCGAGGATTGGGTCTTCTTGATCTAGTAGAAGGCAAGAGAAGCCTTACAAAAGAACCCACCTCAAGTAAAGAGTCGGAGGAATACCAAAGAGATGATAGCATGGCCTTACTAATAATAACGACGAATCTGTCGGAAGAAGTTCTCTTAAAGGTAATTAGATTTTCAACATCAAGAGAAGTTTGGCTTGAACTTCATAGAATGTATGACGGTGTTTCTGAGGATAGAGCCTATGACCTATGTATGAAGTTTTTCGATTATAAGAAACAACCAGGAAATGATATTGTCACCCACCTGTCTCAGGTAAAGAACATTTGGTTTGAATTATCATTAGAAATGAAGAAGTATTATGATGGAAAGTATGAGTTGCCAGATATTTTTCTAATTTGTAAAATATTGGACACATTGCCTGAAGAATATTTTTCATTTAAATCCAGTTGGTTACTTATGTCAAAAGCAGAGAGAACAGTTGAAAATCTAACAAGCCAGTTATGTTCACATGAAAGAGCTATTTTAGCTAAAGATAAGGAGTTAGAAGTAGGAGCTCTTCATGTTAAAGCAACTGAAACTGGAAGAAAGAAGAACAGACCTGACAAACGCTGCTTTTATTGTGGTGGAGCTAATCACAGAGTAAAACAGTGTAGAAAATGGATATCCGATGGCCGACCACCAAAAGATTCTGAACCAGATAGAAAGTCTAATACAATGAACCTGATGTCTATAAATGACACAAATGAGAATGAAAATAGATACAGCTGGTTTGTAGATAACGGAGCAACAAACCATGTAACAAATAGATGTGATTTGTTTGAAGATTTTCATTATTTTGATGGTTTTTATAGTGTGACAACAGCCAATGGTCAAGTCATTAAAGCTCTTGAAAAAGGAATTGTAGAAACCAAGATTGCTGCAACTCACGAACAAACTTATCATCGAGCGAAGATGTTATGATATATAAGAACTCATTGATGTTTGCGATGAAAAGTTTTAAGGTTGCTAAGCAACACTTGGTTGTTTGGAACACTGCAAAAATGTCGATTATTATGTTTTAATAGAATAAAGCTATATTAAGTTTCTTTGAGTATTTCCTTTATAGAATTGGCTCATGGTTGCCCCAGATATCACGAAATCTTAACAGTAAGTACCTACCGCTACAGCATTAGGATTGAGAAGTTGGCAATCCGCAATCATGACATAACCCAAGCTTGGTAGGTACCAATGGTACAATACTAATTTAATCCGCATCAGATGCTTAGTCCTTGCGGTTCAGATAAAAAGTAATTTCCCCTACAGCATCAGATTGAGGAGTTGAACCCGGAGTACCCATATTGTATTAGTTAATATGTGAATGTTTAGTACGAAGTTCCAAAAGAATCGATTAGTTAGTTACGTGAAATATCTTCGAAGTTTCCTGTATACCTATACCTGTCAAAGCTCTATCTTATAACTGGCTAGTTGGCCTAATGTCCCCAAAAAGTTAATTCGTTTTTAACGCTCGACGAAAAAACGACGGGTGTTATAAGTTTGACGTGTCTGTGTGTGTGTGTGTGTGTATGTGTGTGTCTGTCTATTCCCCTGTGGCGCTCAAACGGGTGGACCGATTTGAAAGCGGTTTTTTTTTGTTTGAAAGGTGAATTAGTCGAGAGTGTTGTTAGATATGTTTAGTGAAAATCAGATAGCCGCCGCTACAAAATGCAGGCGGATTACATATTTTATTACAACGCCCTCAATATGGGTATCAAATAGATCAATTGAAAGGGTTTGACTAGTAGAATAGCACTATGCAAATCCAAGATGGCCGCCACCACAAAATGGCGAATGTCGGGGGTTTTTTAAATTTTTAATTTATCTTGTTCTGACAATAAAATGTCAGTAACAGCTCAGAGTTCAGAAGTTGGCAGTGTTACACTCGCCTGCCTCGGAGTGCACGTGAAGACGTCGGTTTTGCGTCTAATCTCTTTCGTTTCGGATTGCCTTTCTATCCGGCTGTGAGAGTGAGGGAATATCTATGTTTATCTAGTATATCTATGTTTGCGTTACTACATCTACACTGGGTAGGCAACCCAGTGTATCTACATGTAGTTTAGGTCCTAACTCATCGAAGACGAACTATTTCCGTAATAAAATTCAAATTGAATTATTTTGGGCAAATACTTATTGTTGAACTAGATGATGCCCACGGCTTCGCCCGTGTGTATTTAGGTCTGTAAAAATCTCGTGGGAACTTTGATTTTCCAGAACAAAAAGTAGCCTATCTGTAGTAAGTAGTAACCCGTCCACGAAACGGAAAAATTCCGTGGGATCCTTACGATTTCGGAATGCAATTCCTTACAGCATCAGGGTTGAGTTGTTGGGCATGTACCTACTCGAGGTCATTCAACAATAAAGTCTTTCATTGGTATTGGTATCCCCAATATCAATTTAAATAACCGACAGTGCCTAAATCCCATTAGTTTTGGGGATCAGATCCCCTACAGCATCAGGATTGAAGAGTTGGAATCCAAATTTTTTGTAGGACAGTGTCGCAATGTTTTTCTATCGATTAAAAAAAATTACGCAAATCTGTTCAGAAATCTCGGAGATATCGGTGTACATAGGTAGAAAAACACAACTCCTCCTTTTTTGAAAGTCGGTTAAAAAAGTAGCCTATGTTACTCCCTGGTTAAGTCTCTACTTGTATGTGAAAGTCCCGTCAAAATCGGTTCAGCCGTTCCAAAGATTAGCCCGTTCAAACAGACAGACAGACAGACAGACAGACAGACAGACAGACAGACAGACAAAAATTTTAAAAACGTGTGATTCGGTTATGGTATCGTTCAAATAACCATATGAGCTTAATATGAGGTAGTTATTTTGATATTACAGACAGACACTTCAATTTTATTTATTAGTATAGATTAGTATAGATCAGTCTTTCCCAACGTGGGCGATAACGCCCCCTTGTGGGCGCTGCAGGCCTAAAGGGGGGCGGTAAGAGACCCAGAAAAAAAAGGGGGCATTGTGTAGGGCTTTGGGGTCGATTTATAATTTCATCTATCTAGCTAGGAAGACTCTTAGACACCGACTGAGCTCGAAATTCACGCGGGCGAAGCCGCGGGCAGAATCTAGTTTTCAATAAAAGATACTCTGTCCGAATACTATAAATTTGCGTTTCAATAATCAGTTATAAGTACTTAGCGGTTTTTAAGTATGTTTAAAAAGGGGGGCGTTAAAAAATAATTTATTCTTAAAGTGGGCAGTAGACAAAAAAAGGTTGGGAACCCCTGGTATAGATGATGATGTGTAGAGAAATTTTCCAAAGAAAACCCAAACAACGAGCGATATCCTTAGTATTAAGAAAGATACGTGTTAAACACAAGTAGGTACATCTGTTAGTTCGTATGTGAGTACGAAAGTTGGTTGGACACCAATGTTGTAAACTTGTTTAAGTGTTGTGAGTGCCCTGTGCCTCATGTGACTCGTGTCAAAGGGTCGCCGGTCGCTCGTCCGTCGTCACAGCCGCCGTTGCGTTGACAGCGGTGTGCTGAATCGCTAATTGCATTCAATAGCAGCTTTGCTTCGCGCCGTATACTAACTTGCCACATCGCAAACACGTGCTAGTTGTACAAGTGTCTAAGTTGAACATTTCACTTGAACTATAATGATGGCAGATACAAGATGTATCCACCGTTGTATTGAGATACAAGGATCTAATAGAAAGATCTAAAAGTCAATATATTTACATACCTTCTCTGTAAGTAGATATATCTGTTGTCTTACTAACATTGATGCTGATGAGTAGACCTACAATTTATGTGTTCTATAAATGTACAATTTACAAACTTGACTTAGGTACACCTACCTAACTATTTTAGAAATCCTGTGTGAATGTTTACCACAACAAAAAGTATTTATTCTATGTCCTTATTTTATAAGTAAGCTTTGTGCCAAAGTAAGTCTTGCTTGAATGTTGAAATGTTTGAATTTTTCTAGATCTTGAGGCTAGTATAATCACTTTTTTAAATTGCCTATTGTGCCTCTGTTATTTCAGAAATGAGCGCGCTCTTACATACAGGTACCTAGGTACAGTTACAATAACATCTTTGTGAATGTGACCGGCGACCGCTGTCGGTGTTACCGGTGTTCAGTTTAAATGGCGTTGTTAAACATTTTTGAAATACAGCAAGATAAGCACTAAAGTTTCGTCGCATCAAAACTTAATGGGCATTAATTAATACAATTAGCCCTCGGCAAATTGCACATACGACTTAAATAATGAGCGCAAATTAAGGCAACTTTACACTACTGATTTATTGTCCTGCACTTGCACGATTTCGTCGAAAGAGAAAACGGACCAGTTCGGACGGATATTACGAGCGGTATATAAAATTGATAATGAATATTTATAAAAACTTAATCACAGTTCACCGTATTTTCCTGCGGGTCAGTGGAGACCATTAATCAGAATATTTTCACTTAATCATTTTAATAATTTCATTTTTTAAGGTGGACTTGTCGGCCGAAAGGTTTACATGACTTGATTTAATTTTAGTTATATTATGACCAGCACTTATAGTAATATGAGGTGTAGAACACTTTTGTATCCTTAAAAAGTTTACGTTCCATTTAGGTAGGTTTATTTTCATAATCTTTGTCATTTACCAAATCGAATTGGTGCCTACAATGTAGGAATGAGGACATTTTAAGATCTAAGATTACTACCAAAATTCTGATTTTATACTAATAATTAACATACCTACCAAATATTTTATAGGAAGGAGCTAGGTTAAACTTCTCTGTCCTCGATGAACGGGTGCCTAGCCAGCTAGTTGTTAAAATAGTTAAATGGAAATTTATTCCCTGCGACATTTCAATGTTGGCTAGTTAGTACAGATTTATCTACATCATTAATCATCTGCCCATTCTAAGTTACTTCTGGTGTTACGCCTCGGCTATTGTATACACCTACTAGAACATGGCATAATTACCTTTGTTATACAGTACAGGTATCTCATTCAGCGGCATAAGCTCACTCCGCCTGCGCAAAATAAATGTGACAACTTACGATGTAGGTACATACCTACCTACCTACCCGTTAAAAATTTCCACGAGTCTGATAAAATTAGGCTTACAATGCAAATGAATCAATTCTATTACCTAAGTATATCTATAGGTATTTAAACCTACGTCCTCACACTTTATTATATATATCAGTATCAGTATCTATATTCTATACGAGCGGATACCCGCGACTTCGTTCGCGTGGATATTGATTTTAATAATCCCGTGGGAATCATTTTGTTTTCCTATGCTCCTTTGAGCTTAAACCTTGCTAAAAACTGTTAAAAGTTCACTGGCGGATGTTTAGGTACATCAAAATGTAAACATCCGCCAGTGAAAGTCTCATCAAAATCGGTCCAGCCTTTCGGAGATTAGCCAGTAGTCTTTAAAGTATCTACTTTCTAACAAAAAAAGAATGAATGAAATCGGACCACCCGTTAACGAATTACAGCTAAGTACACATTTTGCCTTTCATCCCCTCTCCCAAGGGAACCGTGCTGAATTTCGGGATAAAAAGTATCCTATATGTTACATCATAGTGTTAACTTAAATCATGCCGAGTTTCATTTCAATCCATTCAGTAGTTTTTACGTGATGCGCGCACAAACATACAGACAAACAGACAAACAGATAAACAGACAAACGGACAAAAATTTCAAAAATAGCTTTTTTACGTTCTATTACTTATCCCTAACATCCCCCAGTTATTATTTTGCAAAAATCTTCAATGTACAGATACGGCAATTCTACGATTTTATTATATGTAGGTATGTATAGATGTATAGATCTAGAAGTTATAAGTAGTGGCACAAATTGGAAAATCAAAGTAAATTGCAATATTGTAATAAATTAAATGCCTTTAAAGGATTTAAATGCGCTGACAACAACCAACATAAGATACTTATTTATGTTATTGTAGATTAGTATTTTATGTTTAGGACAGCCGATATAAAATTCAAATGTGTGCGTCCGCGGCCAGAGGACGTCGCGTCGGTGATAATGTCTGTTTTGCAAAAGCTCGTCTTTTCAAGGCCTGCAACATCTCATTTGTACCGAAAGTAGAAGCTTACAAAGTAAAATACCTGTTTGGATATTTAGGTAGATTTTGTAACGAATGCATATAATTACTTACCTATATCTGAATTAAACTTTGTTGCATGGATATCTGCTTAAATTCTAGATTGATAATAGCTTTTATATGTAAAGTTTCATTCAAAATGGACATAATTTTAATTCCTCGACAGACTGCACTAATTTCAAGTTTTGTTGTTTCATACTTACTAATATTTAGACTACCTTCAACGGACATACATGATATGTAGGACAGGCTGTCAGTATGACATATTTTTAAACTGATGAAATGTCGTGAAATGTCACCACGATGTCCGACGCAAAGCGTTTTATTCGGCTCCTTATCAGCAAACACTTAATAAAACAACTGACGCATGATGGAGTATCCTGATTCTTGACCAGCATGTTCAGAACTTCAGACCTAATGAGCATTAAATTTTTCTGTGGTAGGTATGTAGTTTCAATTATTATTGGCAGTTTTCAATGAATGCACCATTTTAGCTTATGTATAACGTAGCCTTAGTAAGGTAAGAATAATTCCGGTTTTTAGCACACCCCCGCCCGCAGAATTAAAGCAGGATGGAAAGAGACACATTGTCAAATGTCTGAGTTAGAAATGGTTTCGCTTTAAGCGAGTAAGCGAAATTATAGCGAACTGTGAAACTAACATTTCCAACGCAGAGATTTGGCATGTAGAGTAGGTAGGTATAGGTATCTTTCGCTGCTATGGTTTCGCAGCGGAGATATGCTAATGGCCTCAAGAAGTGTCTCAATATCGGATTAACATTAAAATAAAAAATATCTTTTATTTTGTAAACACATGTCACAAATTAATTAATTTTGAAAATTATTGATTTTTATAAATTACAGAAAATATTTTTTCGAATTAAATAATATTTTTATTTCAATATAATAATTAAATATATGTATTATGATAATATAACTTAAGAATTTCGCGCGTTTCGAATAACATTATGTGGCACTTAAAATTTTCATACACTGTCATAAAAATTTTTATCAAGGAGCAGAGGCAAACAGAATTTTATATGTTGCTTATAGTCCAGTAACTTTAGTAATCTGACCTTGCGTTAAATCGGGTAGTTCTGATTTTTTGCAGACTTGTTTATGATGTTGGCCCAATGATTAATCCAAGTTTGTGACCTCGAGCGACGAACGCAACTTTGTCAAAAATCGAAAAAACCACGAAAATTTGGGATTTTTTCAGATTTTGGCGATTATAACCCAAAAGGACTAGTTCTTGACACTACCTTTTCAGGGCGTTTTTAAAGTACAATAAAATTGCTACAATTTAAGACCAGAACCAGCTCTGTAGGTACATTACTTACTGAGATGCTCGCGACTGTACTTGCGTGAATTCTTAATCTCATACAAACTTCCATCTCCCATTGTATCAACTTAGGGGTAGTTTTTCCAAAATTCCTTCGACATGTAATTTTTAATTTTTACCGAAAACCTAAATACCAATTTTCATGGATATAACTCGATAAATGACGAAAACGTGATGGGGTCTCATTTAAACTTTCATCCCCTACTTAACCCACTTGCGGATAGAATTTTCAAAAATCCTGAAATTTATATTTTTTATTTTTTATCGAAAGCCCAAATACCAATTTTCATGGATGTAACTTGATAAATGACAGACTTTCATACAAACTTTCGTCCCCTATTTAACCCCTTTAGGGGTAGAATTTCCAAATATCCTTTCTTAATGTGCGCTTAAATCATAAAAGGAAGCTACTGTGAAAATTTCAAGTTCGTAGCTTTCAGTTGTTTAGGTTGTGCGTTGATGATCAGTCAGTCAGGACAAGCTTCTTGAAGCTAGAAATTTGAAATTTTTCACAGTAGCTTCCTTTTATGATATAGGCGTACACTAGGACAGGATTATTGGAAATTCCACCACTAAGAGGGTTAAATAGGGGATGAAAGTTTGTATGAAAGTCTGTCATTTTTCAAGTTACATCCATGAAAATTGGTATTTGGGCTTTCTATAAAAAATAAAAAATATGAATTTCAGGATTATTGAAATTTCTATCCGCAAGTGGGTTAAGTAGGGGGTGAAAGTTTAAATGAGACCCCGTCACGTTTTCGTCATTTATCAACTTATATCTATGAAAATTGGGATTAAGATTTTCGGTTAAAAATGAAGAATTACGTGTTGAAGGAATTTTGGAAAAACTACCCCTAAGTTGGTACAATGGGAGATGGAAGTTTGTATGAGATTAAGAATTCACGCAAGTGAAGTCGCGAGCATCTCAGTAAGTAATGTACCTACAGAGCTGGTTCTGGTCTTAAATTGTAGCAATTTTATTGTACTTTAAAAACGCCCTGAAAAGGTAGTGTCAAGAACTAGTCCTTTTGGGTTATAATCGCCAAAATCTGAAAAAAATCCCAAATTTTCGCGGTTTTTTCGATTTTTGACAAAGTTGCGTTCGTCGCTCGAGGTCACAAACTTGGATTAATCATTGGGCCAACATCATAAACAAGTCTGCAAAAAATCAGAACTACCCGATTTAACGCAAGGTACCCCATACTAGCAAATCCTAAAGTTACTGGACTATTAACAAAATCGATTAGATTAACCAAATTGTGATTGTACTCGTAGGTACTTATAATTTGACATTTGGATCGAGAAACCTGTAGAGCTTTTCTGCTACTCTACATCTAAGTATACTTACTAATATAATAAAGCGGAAGAGTTTGTTTGTTTGAACGCGCTAATCTCGGAAACTACTGGACCGATTTCAAAAATTCTTTCACCGTTGGATATGTTCGTAATCCTTGAGTGTTATAGGCTATATTATGTACCACGTGCGAAGCCGGGGCGGACTGCTAGTACTTAATATACTTAAAGGGTTAAGGCAGCAGATAGGTAGTGTGCGTATGAAAAGAGAACCATTCATTGCTAGTTGACAGTTTGTGAACGATCACTCGGGCGTGGACGGCTTCCTACATGATCGCCAACACTAAACAATGGCCACCCGGACTATCTTTAATCGCCACAAAATGGCGTCTAATTGGATCCGCAAAACATTGTAAGCATTTTTAAGTGGCTCGTCGGCTCCAAGATAAAGTAATCATTCAATCCGAGACTTGAGATAAGTGGGATTGTGAAAGTTTTAATTGCTATGCATATTTTTTCGATCACTACCAACCCACATATATATTTTATTTGCTACGTAGTCCATCAAAATTAATTGAAATCTATTATAATGGAATTGTGCTGGGTGTAAAACGTAGGACAAATGAATGACATCTAAAATATTCATAATTTTATATTATTATTGTCTAGAACTTTAGAAGATTTAATTAGCATTAAGTCTACCTACATACCTACTCATCTTATCGTCCAATAAATTACACAAAGAATGGCTTTACGACCTATCCTAACTAAGAATACATTTTAAAATTGGATTCCGTTACAATTGTTTGGAGTAGGTAAAATGTGCAAAATGTGCAAAAGCTGTGATAGCCTAGTGGTTAGGACAACCGACTTCTAATCGGAGGTCGTGGGTTCGATCCCGGGGCACGCACCTCTAACTTTTCGGAGTTATGTGCATTTTAAGTATTTAAATATCACTTGCTTTAACGGTGAAGGAAAACATAGTGAGGAAACCTGCATGCCTGAGAGTTCTCCATAACGTTCTCAAAGGTGTGTGAAGTCTGCCAAACCGCTTGGCCAGCGTGGTAGACTATGGCCAAAACCCTTCTCACTCTGAGAGTAGACCCGTGCTCTGTAGTGAGCCGGTAATGGGTTGATCATGATGATGATGATGATGAGGTAAAATGTTAAATTTTAAATTTAAAAATGGTAAATACCTACTTAGGTGTCTAAATAAGTAAAATAAGAGGAATTACAACTAAGTATATGTATAACTGGGTAGGACTGGATAACTTCTCGTGTCATGGGGTATGTAATTATGCAGCTATCCTATTAACATAATGATTCGAACCAAGAATTAGTTGATAGTCACACAATTGCCAGCTTGATATTAAATCCCAAATCCTTTACGGCAGGTGAATAGTAGAGAAATGTCATTGCATGTGTTATCTATTTGTAAGTAATAAATAATGATCGTATTGCATGTGAGTTGCCTAAAGCAAAGATTAACAAGATTATACCTAAACATTAATAACATTAACCACTTGCATATTATGCTAATTAGATACAATATATCATTTTAAGTCCGCAACAAATTATGTTTTGTTAATAGGTACTCGTACGTTACAAACAATCTAATTTAAAATTAACAGGCAGATGTCTGTGACCTCCGTCCGGCTAGAAGGTTGTTAAATATACCAATCCTTCCGTATGGCCGTCTCCTCATATTATTGCCTTTCAGTAAATGTTACGTCTAACAGGGATTTTCCTAGTTTAGTTAGATTTCTTTAGTTTAGCTTTTAACTACCACCGTACTCTACTAACAATCTAAATTTTTCAGGGCTGATAAGTAAACATTCTACTAATGTCCAAAGCTGCAGGACATAAGGTTTCTTGTAACTTAGGGACCACAAGCCACGGTCTCACGCCGCTTTTATCTACGTATACACTTTACCCTACACTGTTAAATACACTTAAAAACTACCACAAACTCTTGCAGCCCTGCAATCAACATTCGAATGATTCGATACCACGTATTCGACGATAATACAAATGCGATAGCACTGTTTATTTATGTTCGCAGTGAATCGTGTACAAAATCATAATGGCGATTAATCTGACACAAACAATATTTTGTTACCGAGCTAAAACTGTTGCGAGATCCGAACGTGGCGTGAAATGGCCAGTTAGTGAGTAATATCATGTTATTGTGGCTTGTGAGGCGACGAGGCCAGGGCGCAGCGGTCGTGATGCCGCCGCGCCGCAGCTCCGTCACGAGTCGCTCCGCTGACCCGCCGAGTACCAGCCTGCCCTTCCTCCACATCTCACAATAAATTCTTATTTATGACAAACATTCTACGACATTACGACTACATGATACTTCTCGTTTTAAGTTAACTCCATATTTTACTGTTATACCTACTTCTTTAACTGCGCGCTTTGAAACTTTAACATACATGGGTCATAGAGTCATATTTATATTTCCATTAGAAAATCATAAAATAGTTATTTAGTATAGGTAAAAATGGTATATGGACTAGAGGGACGAACCGCATTTGAATTTCAAGCCGATTGCAAAATGGCAGTTTGACTTAGCTGCATATCGCAAGTCGCAACTGCCGATGATCTGCGCCATTCATTTTGACAGTTGGGATGCAGTATGTTAAGTGCAATATATCTGCATCTAAACTGCAACGTGGGAATCGGTTTGCAGCCCGTTTTTTTAGACACTTAGAAATTGAAATAATTCTGAAATTGAAATAATTCTGTATACTTATAGCTAAACTTCTGAAAATAAGTAAATGACCGTACGAGCACACGAATAGTAAATCTACAGAGAGGAAGCTTCCACAAGCGGCCCGCTGTAGGTATACTCACACAAACACACTCACCAACGGTTCACGGACGCCCGCTCGTTCCACTATACCGGTACAGTACAGTTGGTGACAAACGTGCGCATATGTGTGAGTGTACCTACAGCGGGCCGCTTGTAGAAGCTTCCCCTCTGTAGGTACTCTGTGCTACGAGTCAGCTCTATTTTAATAGAAAACCCATTACTAATAATATAAATCTCTCGTCTCAATCTCACGAGGACTAAGTTGCGGGCATCAGCTAGTGCATTATAAATGAATTTGGGTTGCGCTGTTATGGCGTTACAAACAAGTGCTTAAAATGATCATGTATATTTCGATGTCTTAATATCTAATATTAATGTGCGATTAAGTAAATGAAACATAAATGTAATGGACGAAACTCCACGTTGCAGACCCAAGTGGGCACATTACAGTAGGGTTGCCCCCAGCTCGGTTTCACGTCCTAGTTTTGCCTTTTTAAGTCCTAATATTATATCAACCTTTTTCAATTCAAATATTAAAAAAATTCAAAAATGAACCTACCTATGAACCATCTAGGAAAATCTTGATTATACCTAACTGTTTAATATAGTAAAATGTGCTTGTCATAATATTTTAAAGTAGAATAAAGAAAAGGTCTGTGTAACAAGACAAATGCGTTGAGGTAAAGTAAATATGTATATCAATAAATAATAATACTTAATAAATACTTACTTAATTATTACGATTGGAAAATTAAAGTACTTAAGTAGACAATCCTCGTAAATCTAGTGTCATGTTTTTTCATTTGAAAAATTACATGGCAAGTAAAAATCATTACAAAACCTGGCTTTTGAAACTCTGGTGAGTACATAATGTGTAAGTAACTATGTCGGTCAGGTTGCCGACAGTCGACACAGAGATCGGCCATAAACAAAGACATATTAGGGACATAGGTTGGCACATGGCGACCCTACGTTAAAGTAATGCCTGTTGCATACAGCGGCAATTTTATTAACATTTTAGTAAACGTAACCATGGGAAACTATACAATCGGTGAGTACAGATCGGCAATCAACTAGTACATGATTTAGGTGTGTTCGAACGTATGCATTAACTGCATTAACTCATATATCTACATTTCAGCCATGTCTACCGTGTTAAGAACCGATTACAAGAACATTACAAGCACTTAGTTACCTAACCCACCTACTTTATTATATTTTGAATTGTTATCGGAAATCTGGAAAAGGCACTAATGAATTTGTCTGTCAGTAATGTGTATGATACTAAGAAAAGCTACCTAACTCACGTCTGGGTTCTGTAGGGCTATTCTCTAAAATACCATCTCGAAATCGAAGCTCACTCAAGTGAGATAACTCGCTTCGAAAGCAAACTCACTTCACCTAGGTTTGATATTCTGTAAACATGCTACGCACTTGCGAAGTGAAGTGAGTTTGAGTGAGAAGATCTGTACTATCGAGTTTTACAGAGTACAAATTAGCAAACTCATCTCGAATTCACTCTCGATAATTCGAAAATGCCTTTACAGAATAGCCCTGTGACTCGGACTTCGCATGGACGCTATATAGATACTATTTATTTATATATTTAGTATCTATCTACAGACTAGACACAAATGTGTAACCTATATGTAGGATTGTAGGTACATTATATATAAACTCTCTTCTTGAAATAATCTAAATTGCCATCGTTTGACTGTGATTCGGTTAGAAAACACACAGACAAACGTAAATTGCAATAAGTAATTGTTTATATTATTACGAGTTAGGGACACTAAATATTTTTACATATTATTATATTACTTGTATATAGTATTTTATATATTATACAATATGGTTATTTGTATAATCTATCTATATCTATCTATCAGGTTTTCGGTTAAAAATAAAGAATTACGTGTTTAAGGAATTTTGGAAATTCTATCCCCAAATAGGGCATGAAGGTTTGTGTGAGATTTATAAGAATCTACGCGGACGAAGTCGCTGGCATCAGCTAGTATAGTTATAAATTTAATATCTTTAATCAGTAATCATACATTTAGGTTGTTGGTTCTTATTTTTGCTTACTAACTACAAAAAAAATAATACTAAGTAGCTCATTAATATTTTAGGAAAGAGTCGCGAACGAATGGTAGGCTGGTGCCTAATTATTATTACCAGTAGCTAATTTAAACATGCTACAGGAATGTTGTGCTAATTAAGTACCTACAGAACTGAGGAGATTTCCATTTGAATTAGTACATTACCTTCTCGGCTTGCGAATACGGGAAGTAACTTAAGTTACACCCAACGATTACATTTAAATACAACGATTTAACATTCAGTTGAAATTCTATAATACAAGATCTATCTATGTCACAGAATACTAAGTAACTATTAGGTACTAATAAATTCCCTAGGTACCTATGTAGTGATTCTTGTAAGTAGGTACCTATAGCTGCAACCTCGAAACGACCAACCAGAACACGCAGGTCAGCAATGACGTGACTGCTCAAGCATTTTTACGGCGGTCTCGATGCTGTTGACGTCCTCGCATTTGCAATACTGAAAATACCTCCGTCTCCTGCCATCTCTTGCAGCTTTGGTAGCTCTCGCTCAAGACTTACGGCAGTGAGCGATATATAGATAGATATTTAAAACTAAAATAATATTCCAAACTATAAAAAGCTATAGGTGCTAGACGTGCTAGACCATGGTAAACTATTCTACCAAACAGCATTAGTATACCTACTCATCATCATCATGATCAACCCATTGCCGGCGCACTACAGGGCACAAGTCTCTTCTCAGAATGAGAAGGGTTTTGGCCATAGTCTAGTTTAGGTTTTAGATAATCCACCACGCTGGCCAAGTGCGGATTGATAGACTTCACATATGCCTTTGAGAACATTATGGAGAACTCTCAGACATGCAGGTTTCCTCACGATATTTTCCTTAACCGTTAAAGCAGGTGATATTAAATTATTTAAAACGTACATAACTTTGAAAAGTTGAGGTGCGTGCTGAGATCGAACCCGGTCCCCCCCGAAAGGGAGGCCGAACACTTAACCACTAGGTTGTCACCGCTTTGATGGATACAAATGAATGTTGATTTTTTTCCGGATGGAGTGTGCTGTATACCTGTGTATATACATACGCCCTAATGCCCGCTGCAGCGTCACCGAAGGGTGTGGGCAAACTAAACAGCTCCAGCCTCCACCAGAGGGGCTAGAGCCCAAGGGCTCGAAGAAAATCGGGGGAAGTGGATGCTGAGCGATTTTGTCGTGCTATATGTATAATATGTGCTAGGTAGAATAATAGGCTGTATATTAATATATATATAGCTGCTCGTGCTGATTCATTGACTGACTCACTGATTGATCACCCCTCCTGTAAAATTTTGTATGAAAAATTTTTTTTTCACTAATGGTTTCGTATAGAGGACAAAAATTCATTCGGAACAAAAATATGGAGAGAGCTGATGATTGAGGGTTTCGGAGACAGGTGAGCAGCACGCTTAAGGTATTGAAGATAGGTGGGGGGTGCTCGAACAAATGTCACTCGAAACGTCATCCAATTGCCAGTTAGCTGAAAAAAAATTCAAAATGGCGAAAAAAAGATGGCCGCCATACAAATTTCATCGGTCTCCATCTCGGAGGGTATAAAAGATGGAAGAGTGGTTTCTTCGCAAAAGATGATGAGGATCCAAAGGTCTACTTGATGAATTGAAAAAAGAATCAAAATGGCGGAATTTATTTTTCCATAGAAAATGTATGGCGAATATTGAAGAGACTACAAGTTGTAAACTATGCAAGGCTTTGATGCGATTCTTTGGAGAACTCTCAAAGAAAAATATGGAAAGACATGATGATTGAGGGTTTGGAAGATGGATGAGGAGCCCGGGCAGGGTATGTTAGATAGATGGGAGGTGCTCAAACAAAAATTACTCAAAACCTCATCCAATTGGCACTGAGCTGAAAAAAAAAACAAAATGGCGGATTCAAGATGGCGGCTATACAAATTTCGTCAGAGTCTATCTCACCAAGCATAAAAGATGGAAGAGTGGTTTCTGGGAAAAAGATGATCAAGACCTAAAAGTCTACTTGATGAACAGAAAAAAACAAGATGGCGGAATTTATTTTTCCATACAAAATATATGGCGAATATTGAAGAGAATGTAAGTTGGGAACTATGCAAGACTTTGATACAGTTCCTTTTCAAAATCTTTTTTAATTATTTGGAGAAAAAAATATGGAGAGTGATAATGATCGAGGGTTAGGAATATGGGGGAAGATATGTAGGTGGAGGCTGCTCAAACAAAAAATACCTGAAAACAAAACCTCGCGGTCCGCTTGCGGGCCGCGCACCCACGCGCCATACTAGTTATATATATAAAGCTACTTGAAGTCAGGTACTGATCACCTCTCCTGAACAATTTTGTATGGGACTTTTTCACCATAATTTTCATGTGTGTAGAATTCAAAAATATAAGGTCTACAAAATTATAGAGAGAGCTGAACGTGGAAAACTGACTCGGGTGCCCTAAGGGATCTCGAAAACTATCAGTCAGAAAGGTACCGTCCCGAAACAAAAAATGTTCAAAACCTTGGGCCATTGGGTGAACCGGTGAAAAAAATATGGCCACCAAACAAAAAAAAATTTCGTCTCCATACAAAAATTTTGCTAATTTTCAAGAGGCTCTCCAGAACAATTTTGTATGGAACTTTATTCGCCTCACTATTTATATGTGTAGAACTTATGAGTCTTCCTTCAGGAAAAATATGAAACGTCATGAATGTGGAAAATTTACCAGAGTACCCCAAAGGCTCTCAAAAACTATCAGTCGTAGAGACATGGTCCAGAAACTGAAAATGTTCAAAACCTTGGGCCCTTTGGTGAGCCATTAAAAAAAAGATAGGCACCGAACAAAAAAATTTTTCGCGTCCATACAAATTTTTTTTTTAATTTTCAAGAGGCTCTCCACAACATTTTTGTATAGAACTTTTTTTACCTCACTAAGCGCATGCATAGAGCTCATGAGTGTGCTTTCAGGAAAAATACTAAACGTTATGAATGTGGAATATTTACCAGAGAACCTCATGGGTCCTCCAAAACTACCAGTCATACAGACATGGTCCCAAACAAATGTTATTAAAGACCTTGGGCCATTGGGTGAACCGGTAAAAAAAAGATGGCCGCCGAACAAAAAAAAATTTTCTCCATACAAATTTTTGGGTTCTTTTCAAGAGGCTCTCCAGAACAATTTTGTATGGAACTTTTTTCCTTTCACTATTTATGTGCGTAGAACTTATGGGTCTTCCTTCAGGAAAATTATGAAACGTCATGAATGTGGAAAATTTACCAGAGTACCTCATGGGTCCTCCAAAACTACCAATCATACAGACATGGTCCCAAACAAATGTTATTAAAGACCTTGGGCCATTGGGTGAACCGGTAAAAAAAAGATGGCCGCCGAACAAAAAAAAATTTTCTCCATACAAATTTTTGGGTTCTTTTCAAGAGGCTCTCCAGAACAATTTTGTATGGAACTTTTTTCCTTTCACTATTTATGTGCGTAGAACTTATGGGTCTTCCTTCAGGAAAATTATGAAACGTCATGAATGTGGAAAATTTACCAGAGTACCTCATGGGTCCTCCAAAACTACCAATCATACAGACATGGTCCCAAACAAATGTTATTAAAGACCTTGGGCCATTGAGTAAACCGGTAAAAAAAAGATGGCCGCCGAACAAAAAAAAATTTCTCCATACAAATTTATTGGGTTCTTTTCAAGAGGCTCTCTTAGACATTTTTGTATGAAAAATTTTCCCCCTACTGCACTTATAAATAGAACTTAAATATTTTTTTCACTAAAATCACAAAACGTAGTGAATGTGGAAAAATTACCAGAGTATCCTAACGGCCCTCAAAAACTATCAATCATAGAGGCATGGTCCTGAAACTAAAAATGTTCAAGACCTTAGACCCTTTGGTGAGCCAGTAAAAAAAAGATAGCTACGGAACAAAAAAATTCGTGTCCATACAAAATTTCTTTTTAATTTTCAAGTGGCTCTCCAGTACATTTTTGTATAGATCCTTTTTTTTCCACTAAACGCATGCATAGAACTGATTAGTGTCCTTTCAGAAAAGATACGAAACGTGATACCAATATTTCTTTCTATCTTTCAAGAGACTCTAGAATATTCTGGTATTTGGTATGGCCTCCCATTTCTTTATTTTACGAATATTGAAGAGACTACAAGGCACGCGAGCTGCTTGCAGCTCGCGCACCGAGCGCAACACTAGTTCTAGTATGTACTTATATAGTCTAAACTAAATCGCGCTTTCTTATTAGCCATTAGAATCAGTGTTTGGAAATTTACGAGAATAAGAATGTTAGTACATACGTATAGCCACAATTATGCTGCTTTGCATATTGCTTTATTGCATAATAACCTTTGTGCTGTATACCACGAGATTGTTAAATGCTCAAATTATAGGGAATTTTGTAAACATTTTATTGCAACTATAAAATATGAGAGTTATGTTGTTTAGTGCCTTTTGTTATAAGTTGGGCGACTGCATTGATTTAACACTGACTTCATATACCTATATATTTAGACAACACATATTCTATAACTTACATTATAAATACAATTAATATAAAAAAGACAAAAAAATTCAATTGAAAAAAGATAAACATTTTTGGTTTGGAAAGCAAATTCTGCTAAGAATTCTGTAGAAACTCAGCGATTTGTCCTTTTCTAAGTAATCACATAAATTGAACAATATAGGTACCTACCTAATGGTCCAAAATGGAACAATAGGCTTAGGTATAGAAATTCTTCTAATTTGTACAAGTAGAAGAAGTAAGTAATTTGTAGAAGTAGTTAGGTAGGTAGGTACGTATTAAATGTACGTTTTTCGAGTACGGGCTTCAAATATTTAAATATATAAGCTAAGTAACTTCGATATTAAAAAAAATATTTTGATTCGATAAACCACCACATTTAGTAGATTGATAATATGTCACCTATTTAGGTACGTAGCACAATAATAGCTAGGCATATAATTCCTTTTAGTTGACCACAACTAAAACGATTTACCTACTACTATAATAATTCGTACTGAATTAACTGTATGTTATTTTAATGGGTGTTTGTCACAAAACAAGAAATCATTACGTTCATGCCTCAGAGTGTGCGAGTAAATTAAACACATTCTACACCAATAAAATAGCCGTGAGAGAATATTGCGGCTGCGCCCCGCTCGCTGTTTCGTTTACATTTTGGTTGCATTAAATTGTATCAAAGAATTGTAACCTGGACAGGATATTTAAATTTTTACTTATGGTACTTAAGTACCCCTAGGTTCTTTATTTTTTTATAAACATGGTTTTGACATTGTGTTCTGAAAATATTTACGGCTGAGGAAGGTGTTGTACAAGTATACTTAAATTAAAAATTTAAAAAACCCCTGACATACGCCATTTTGTGGCGGCGGCCATATTGGATTTGCTATAGTGCTATTCTATTAGTCAAGTCACCCTTTCATTTGATACCCATATTAAGGGAGTTGTGAAAAAATAGCGGCGGCCATCTTGGACCGATTTTCATCAAACATAGCTAACAACACTCTCGACTAATTCACCTTTTAAACATTTGGAAATTATACTTAGATACATATTGCAGTGTAAACCTATTTTTATACCAAAAACCTTACTTTGCTCTTAATAGGAGATAGGTAGGTACCTACCTACTTTTCCTAACACTTTTTTTTTTCTCAAAATCAATTAGGACCTACCTCTATGTTGAAAGAGAACTATTGAATGAACGTGTAACTAGCTTTTCTTATTATCTTTTTTTATAAAACTTGACATTGATTTTTAAAATTCAATACTTACCATGTACACGTGCATTACCGTTAAAGGAAAGCAGATGGGCACGATATTGTGGTGGACTGCGCTGAGCGCAGCTCGCAGCGCTATTTCACGCGGACCGGTTGCGCGCACGCCGCCTACGGTTTATTCTATGATTTTATCAATAAATTATCACTAAGATCCTGTTCTAGTGTTGCAGTTTTCTGCCGGCATCTTGGGGGCATGGGAACTCAACAAGAAACTATGTTGTAAGGCTTCTATTTTAATTGCCTCACCCCATTTATTTATATTTATAGTCACTGTTCGTCGTGTGGAGGGGAAAACGCTGATGAGCTAATGATCAGATTTGGTGCCATTACGTCGCCTAGGATTCATGGATTCATATCTGTCACTCATGGCCATCGTGTACACAGCTAAACTATTCTTTTAAGCCTATAAGTATAATCATTTACAGGACAGGCATCTATCCAAAAATTTAGAAAATAGGACCAAATTTAGTATCTATGATGTGAACATGTTTGAATTGATTTGGTCCGTGCATTTAAATTTAGATCCGAGGTCATCTTCTTTCCTAAAAGACTGCACGCGTAGGTATACTGATATGCTAACGACTAAAAGAAGTGTAATAAATAAGACATCGCTGTATAATTTCCGAAATACAATTGCATGTCATTCGAGGGCGTGGCGAAGGTGAAATTATAATTTCATGATTTATATCACGGGCGTAATAAACCTCAGTTTTTGCGTTTCCCATGTCGAAAAGCGGTGCAAGTTGTGCAACCGCCGTGGATTTAATCTGAATTTTTCGGTTGGTACCTATATAGATACCTATACTATATCATGCTCATAATGCGAATCATATTATGCTAGTCGCTCTCAATATCTATCCACGGGATTATCGACGACCACCCTGGTGGTGGGCCATTCCCGGCAGAAGCAATTTAGAAAATGATTTCTAAAATGCTTTAGGTCTGGGCTGACGGATGACTTAGGCAGTGGTTAGTTATCACCCTTCCAGCAAAGATGTGCTACCAAGCGACCCTTTCCAGGTGGGCTAACCTTCTAGGGTGTTAAAGAAACTGCACTCAGTCTCATTGCGTCTTATCTCAGTGATCGTATTATACAAAGGGTATGCATCAATGATGTTAAATCATCTGGATCAGCCTCAGTAATGGGTGTCCCCCAAGGCTCTATTCTGGGTCCATTCATGTTTCTGGTTTATATTAATGACTTACCACATTTCGTCAAAAATGCTTGCGATATTGTACTATTTGCTGATGATACGTCTTTAATTTTTAAAGTCGATAGAACTAAAGACAATTTTGATGATGTAAATAATACTTTATCTCAAGTTTTACACTGGTTTACTATAAACAATCTACTTTTAAATGCTAAAAAAATCAAGTATGTCGAGTTTTTATTGCCCAATACAAGGATTACTGGCAACAATTTAAAGATAAGTGGTCAGCCATTGAAAACTGAGGACACAACTGTGTTCTTGAGAATAACCCTAGATGCAAAGCTTCAATGGGGCACCCATATAGCAACACTTGCTGGTAAGCTTAGCTCTGCTGCTTACGCTGTTAGGAAGATTCGACAGCTAACAGACGTAGAAACTGCAAAAGTTGTTTATTTTGCATATTTCCATAGTATTATGTTGTATGGAATCTTACTATGGGGTAAAGCAGCTGATATTGAAAAAAAATTCGTATTACAAAAAAGGGCAATTCGCGCAATTTATAATTTAAAACCGCGGGATTCCCTTCGAGAGAAATTTAAAGAAATAGGTATTCTTACAGTAGCTTCTCAATATATCTACAACAACATAATTTTTGTTAAGCAAAACGTTCACAGTTACAATAAAAAGTGTGCATTACACGATAGGCAATTAAGAAATAGAAATAAACTCGTGATTCCTCAATTACGCCTCAAGAAGGTCCGAAAGTCATTTGTGGGAATGGGCGTGATGTTCTATAACAAAATTCAACAAGCAATCTTAGACTTGCCTTTGCACAAGTTTAGGAACTCTATTAAAAGTATGCTCATAAAAAAAGCTTATTATACAATTGAAGATTAATAAACGATAAAAAAGCATGGATTTAACTCGTTCCTGCAATGCGCGAGACGGCATTTCAATCATGTACCTACATAAATAATTGTTAGATATATTGTTTTTTTTTTAAAAGAGCAACCGCCGAGTTTCTTGCAGGTTCTTCTCGGCTGGAACTGCATTCCGAACCTGTGGTAGATTCAATTGACGATTCAAAAGTACTTGTAAAAGTTTATTTGAATAAAAAACTTTTCTATTCTATTCTATTCTATTCCATATTTCACTGCATCGTCATTTACCACGATCAACTAGTTCACTTGACATCAAAGGAAAACGAGAGATAGGTAAAGTTCGTACACCTGACTACTTCTGTACATTGAAGATATTTTGAAATTTTTTATTGGAGGGCACTCTATTACTCGATACTGAAGCCAAAACTGCAATTTTTTAATTTTTATCTGTCTGTCTGTCTGTCTGTATCTTGGCCGCGCATCACACCGAAACTACTGAATGGATTCGAATGAAACTTGGTACGATTTGAGTTTATACTCCGAGACATAAGGATACTTTTTATCTCGCAATTCAGCACGGTTCCCTTGGGAGAGGGGATGAAATTTAAAACGTGTATTTAGCTGTATTTCATTAACGCGTTGTTCGATTTCACTGATTTTTTTTGTTAGAAAGGTAGTACAATAAGTATAATAATAATAATAATAATAATAATAATAATAATAATAATAATAATAATAATAATAATAATAATAATAATAATAATAATAATAATAATAATAATAATAATAATAATAATAATAATAATAATAATAATAATAATAATAATAATAATAATAATAATAATAATAATAATAATAATAATAATAATAATAATAATAATAATAATAATAATAATAATATTATTATTATTATTATTATTATTAGTTATAGTGCCGTGTGGCACCGGCAGAGTGTGCCGTGTGGCACCGGCAGAGTAGAATAGTGCCACCCCTTCCTATCCCGTGGGTGTCGTAAGAGGCGACTAAGGGAAATGGGGAATCTGTCACCTTGATTCCCCAAATTGTCGTAGCTGTCTACGTTAACAGCCTCCTCGGGGACCTGAGTGGACCCCGGGTGATGTAACTGCCACTCACCCCCCCCCCCTTTTATGATGATGGACACGAACATACAGAATGCGCGAATAGGGCCGCTACCTGGGGGTCGCCAGGGCGCGTCTGGGGCTGGCGCTGGACGTGGCAGCATGCGGACCGCCAGCCACACCAGCCGACCGCCACGAACATCAGGCCGGTCGGCAGTACCATCATCCCCACCAGATGGCTTGGCGCCGAATGGGTCCTCGAGGGCCCAATCTTCGGAGCCCGCCGCTGGTGGTGTACGCCGCATGAGATGGACTACTCAAATGAATGAGAATGTCATGCGTGCGTACTACAGGGCTACAGGAGGGGAAACCGGACGGACTGGCTACCGAGCGGCAATGTTCCGCGAGTTCCTGCTGCTTGAGCCGAACCTAACTGTCACGGAACAAAACCTGGCAGATCGAGCTCGGTATATTCAGCGTTCGAACATCTTTAACGCTACCGAGCTCGAACGATTACGACTTGAGGCTGTTCCCGAAGTAATAATCCCAACCACAGAGCAAATCGTCTCTCCAGTGGCGCCCGCACGCGAGGAGAGTGTTACGATCGCACAAGATTTGCCTGTGGAGGATAATACCGAGGAAACAGTCTCCCTTGATATAGAGCGGATGGGAAGGATCCTAGAAGAGGCGATTTCTGAAGTCCGAAGCGCTCCTCTAGAGAATCGTCCGCGGCTCTCCCGTCTTGCATTGAATGTAGCGACGCGGGATGTCATTGAGGCTATAAACAGAATGCTGCCTCAATATCTGGAAGGCAGCACTGGCCTGGGTGATACAAATTCTATTCTCTTCGGTGCGGCACTAGCCGTCCACCGATTTATCGGCGTCAAGACCCTGGGACGGGGACGCGCTACTGGTGCAAGTCGCAGCGCGGAACCGGCCTGGAAAAAGAGAATAGAACGCCGTATCACCCTCGCCAGAGTCCTCATTGGCAGACTGCACTGCTTCAGGTCGGGCAACACTAGGCCAAGGATTGTGCGCTCTGTTAGAAATGCCTTTAACGGCCTTGGGGTCAGGCTGGATCAGCCTGACATTACCCAAAAACTAACAGAGCGCATCGACGACCTGAAGCAGAAAATCGCTGCATGGGGGAACCGCATCCGACGATACTCGGAAAGAGTCGAGCGATTTCAGCAAAATCGTCTCTTCTCGAGTGATCAGAAAAGGTTCTACAAAAGATTGGAGTGTCCAGCAGTCTGCTCTACCTCTCAGCGGCCGAGACCGGCCGATCTCGTTGCTTTCTGGCGAAACGTGTGGTCAAGAGATGTAGAGCATGAGGAGGGCCCTTGGATTGCGGCGGTAGAGGAAGCATGCGCCTCAGTAAAACCGATGAACCCGGTCACCATCTCTGCGGAGGAAGTGGCTGGTGCAGTACGGCGGGCCCCGAACTGGAAAAGTCCGGGACTCGACGGACTGCATCACTACTGGCTGAAGGGGTTCTCGGTCTGCCATGCGACCTTGGCTCGACAATTCCAAGAAGCTCTCGAGCAAAGGACGCTCCCGAACCTTTTCACTACCGGGATCACTCACCTAGCTCCAAAGTCCACCGATGCTGCTGACCCGGCTAAGTACCGCCCCATTACGTGTCTTACTACCATCTATAAGACACTAACATCCGTTCTGAGCCTCAAGATCTCCCGTCATGTAGACGAGAATAACATCATGTCTGGGGCTCAGAACGGGTGTCGGGGCGGTAGTCGTGGGACTAAGGAGCTCCTTCTCATCGACTCCGTTGCTGGCCAACTGGTCAAACGCAACCGCCGGAACTTCTCCGCCGCCTGGATTGATTACAAAAAGGCATTCGACTCGGTGCCCCATTCATGGCTCTTGAGGGTCCTTGAGCTGTACAAAATCGATAGTACAGTTCGAGACTTCCTCCGGGAATGCATGGGACAATGGAGTACGATCCTTTGTCTCCATGGTGAGCGGTTGGCGGATGCTGATGACCGAATAAGGATAAGACGGGGTATCTTCCAGGGTGATTGTCTGAGCCCGCTCTGGTTTTGTCTGTCTCTGAATCCACTCAGCTCACTGCTGGAGGATTCGGGGACGGGCTTTCAGTTTCGGAGAGGAGGGACAAGAGTACCTCACCTTCTCTACATGGATGACCTCAAACTGCTGGCACCCAATGCCACCCGTCTGACAGAATTGCTAAATATCACCAAGGAATTCAGTAATTCTGTCAGGATGGAGCTTGGGCTGGACAAGTGTGCGGTCTTGCACGTGGAGAGGGGTCAGGTTACTCATTCGGCCGAGATTAATCTCGAGTCATCGAACATCCGGACCCTCTCTGAAGCTGAGTCATACCGGTATCTGGGCATGTCACAATCCCTAGGGGTAAATGAGGCGGACATGAAACAGTCTGTTTGCGAGGGGTTTTTTGGTCGTCTGACAAAAATTTGTAAAAGTTATTTGTCAGGCGCCAATAAGGTCCGAGCTTATAACGGCTGGGTAATGCCCGTTCTCATGTACACCTTTGGCGTGCTCAGATGGACTCAGACCGAACTTGACGCCCTGGACAGAAAAGTCCGCACGACTATGACTCTCTATCGCATGCACCACCCAAAATCGTCTGTGATGAGGTTGTATATCCCCCGAAAATGCGGCGGTCGAGGCGTGCTAAGCGTCAAGACCATGCATAATCGGGAGATATCCAGCCTCAGAACATATTTTGAGACGAAGAGGGAGTCCCCCATGCATAGAGAGGTCATAGAATGTGATAAAGGACTTACCCCGCTGTCCTTAGCCAAAACCGAGTGGCAGGGACCGGTGGTACTTGGTACTTCTGACCGGGAGACCGTATGGAGGGAGAAGGAGCTGCACGGACGCTTTTTTAAAGCTCTTAATGAGCCTCACGTAGATAAAAAAGCGTCCGTGCAATGGCTGCGCTTCGGCGACCTTTTTGGGGAAACCGAAGGGTTTGTCTGTGCGATACAAGATCAGGTGGTTAAGACGCGGCACTATCGAAAGTACATTCTGAAGGATGGCACTCACGACATCTGTCGAGCTTGTCGCCATCCCGGCGAGTCACTCAGACATGTGCTTTCGGGATGTTCAGCGCTTGCTAACACTGAGTATCTGCACAGGCACAATCAAGCAGCCAAAATCCTTCACCAGGAGCTTGCTCTAAAGTACGGTCTCCTGGATGAGAAATTACCGTACTATAAGTACACAGCGGTCCCTGTTCTCGAGCGTGACGGAGTCCGGCTCTATTGGGACCGGTCCATCATCACGGACAGGACTATTCTAGCGAATAAGCCTGACATCGTGATAATGGACCGGGCACAGTCGAGGGTGTTTTTGGTGGACATCACCATTCCATACGACGAGAACCTCGTGAGAGCTGAGACAGAGAAAAAACGTAAGTATCTCGATCTGGCTCACGAGGTTTCCGCCGTGTGGCATGTGGAGTCCACTGAAATCATCCCTATCGTCATATCTGCGAATGGTTTGATCCCAGTCAGCCTCGCTTACCATCTGAAGCGACTGGGATTCCGTGGCAGTTCGCTCGCAGCCAGGATGCAGAAAGCGGTGTTGCTGGACTCGGCTAGGATAGTCCGCCGATTTCTCAGCCTGTCGCCCTGACCCCCGGCCGTCTGGTCTCCCCTGCCGGGGTGTAAACCTCCGCCCGGTACAATATGTATTTATGTAATGTGTATGTAAGTTTATTTATTTTTGTGTATTTATGTATGTTATATTATTTCTCTTTGGCTTTTATATGTATTTATTTTGTACACGGGCGTGAGAGTAAGATATATACACTTAATAATAATAATAATAATAATAATAATAATAATAATAATAAGCCGCAATCATACACCAACACTTAGCACACAAATATCATTTCATAGACAAGTTAATTTCATATTATAAATACAAACCTGAAATCATTTTAGACAATAGAAACCATAAAATTTATTGGGACAGGACCATCATTACAGACAAAACCATACATTACAATAGACCTGATATCACTGTACACGATAAAATAAATAAAACAGCGTACCTAATTGATATAGCCATACCTAACTCACACAACATCCAGCCTACAATTTCCGAAAAACTTAGTAAGTACCAAGAATTAGCCATAGAAATTAAAAACCAGTGGAAAGTACTAACAGTGCACATTGTCCCTATAGTACTGTCATCCACCGGGGTAATACCAAAAGCCCTCACACAAAGCCTTAATACTTTACACATGCCTTCTCACACATTTTATATGCTCCAAAAAGCTACCATTCTCAATACATGTCGCATCACCCGGAAGTTTCTAGCATCCTCAACACTATCATCTACCTTTTCAATTTAAATTTTCCCTTACACACTTGGCTCCGGCCCGTGCGTAATGTTGTATACTCTCTTAAAAGAGAAGCAAAATTAAGAAATGAAAATAACAATAATAATAATAATAATAATAATAATAATAATAATAATAATAATAATAATAATAATAATAATAATAAAGCCCTTTATTCCATTTAACATTTTGTTTTACATCTTATCTAGCTATCTATCTATCTTAATTACTTACACTTATATATCAAAAAATCTTAATAACATGAATTGCTCTATTCTATCTACGAATTCTTGCTTTACAAAATGTCTCTTAAAATGGAGTGCCTGTTGGCATAGGCCTCCTCCAACTCTCTCCACTGGCGTCTGTCTAATGCCACCCTGGTCCAATGTGGCCCCAGAGTTAGTCTGATGTCATCCTCCCAGCGTCTAGCTTGTCGACCTTTTTTTCTTTTGCCATCTCTGGGGTACTTTATATATTGTTCTGTAAATATTTCAAGGTCATAGGTTTTTTAGTTCAGAAATGACAGACATTATTGGGTTCAAATAACTTGAAACCCGGATCTTTGAACGTACGGCTAATTTTAAACTAGTGTGCGTTTAAATTTATGTTTGTCGGTCTGTCTATTTGTTCCAGCTAATCTCCGAAACGGCTGGATCGATTTTAATGGAACTTTCAATGGCAGATAGATGATGTTGTAAGGAGTACTTAGGCTACATTTAGTTTAGGTACATAAAAGAATTATGGGATCCGATCCTATATAAAAACCTATATCTACGCGAACGAAGTTGCGGGGATCAGCTAGTATAGTATAAAATAATAATTTATCTACTCTCATATCTCAAAATCCTGATTAAGAAATCAAAATGTATCATATATTGGCCTACTTTATTCACATACATCTAAAATATTAAAAAAAAAAATGAAAAAGTTCATTATAACACTACGTTGTTAGGAAATTATTGCAAAGTAATGTTATCAAATAATTTTTTCTCCATTATAGTACAGGCTCTGGGTTCTAGATTTTTGAGCCATGGCGGGAAATTCGCGCGACCTCCATGGTCGTTTACGTCGTAACATCCATTGAGAAATTAATAGTAGTAGAGAAGCCATACCTACTTTAAAAACGTGTCAAAAATACACTCACACACTCTTAGATTAGGTATCATACACGTACAATCCGACATAAAATGGCGCGTGTTCATTGTTATTTCTCAAGTTGTGCGTGTTGAGTGTTCATGTATACATTTTAGGGAGGCCATCTTTTGTCTTAAGTCTGCCGCAAACTGTTTTATTATTATGTCAAAAATGTAATGTTGTCTCTTACACACTTATGAAAATTTTGATAAGCTTGATAGACCAGAGTAAATCCCTTCAAAAATAATAAAAAGTAAAGAAAAATCACAGTAGGATGAAACCCATTGGAAAGGGAGGAGAATATAATAAGAATTAAAGGAAAAATAATTTACGGGCGATCTGAGCTAGGGAAAAAAAATGGGGGGAGTTTTAAGGGTAAAAAACGGTTTATCTCGATTTCCGACCAAACTACAAGTCCTATGGAAAAAAGTTCAATAGCAAAATTTAAGATAATAAAAAGATCAACAACTTTTGTATATACACTTTTTTCATTTAACCTCAAAATGTATGTGAAAAACTCAAAAAACCATGTTTTTGGTTTTTTATTATTATCTTTTACAAAAACATTTTTTTTCCACGAAATTTGGTGAAAACTTACCTTTTTATATCCCAAATATACTGTAATTTATTTGATTTGAAATGTTTATTATTTCTCCTTATTTTGACTTAATATCGAAAAAACACTCTAATTTTCAATCGAAAAATCATCCGTCAAAATGTCAGCTTTTTTCAAAAAGTAGGTATGCTTTCTGTTTGTTGAAATCTCTACTTTTCGATGGTGTAAAAAAATATACATATTACTATAGTAAATGTTTTCAGAAAATGCAAAAAATCGAAAAACCAGAATTCGAAATTTATTTTAATCATTATATATACAATTTCATCAAAAATGTGACTGCTGCATTTTTTTTTTTCAATTAAAAATTTGATTTATTAAATTCTTATTACATTTGTGTCATAGAAAACTCATAATATATAAAAATGTAAATCGTACTATATTGAATTTAGATACTTTAATTTGATTACGCTATATAGTCATTACAAAATTTTTAAATGCATTAATCTTGTTATTCATAAATACTTTATCTTGAATAGACTAGAATAGAAATGTTTTTTATTCAAATAAACTTTTACAAGTTTTACAAGTTTACTTTCGAATAGTCAATTGAATCTACCATTGGTTCGGAATGCCATTCCAACCGAGAAGAACCAGTAAGAAACTCGGCGATTGCTCTTTTTGAAATTAATAATATCAATATAACAATTTTATGTTGAGTACATGATTGAATTGCCGTCTCGCGCATTGATGGAACGAGTCAAAACCACACTTTTTATCATTTATATAATCTTCAATTGAGAAAATACTTTTAATAGAGTTCTTAAACTTTTGTAAAGGCAAGTCTAAGATTGCTTGTGGAATTTTTTTATAGAACATTACGCCCATTCCCACAAACGACTTTCGGACCTTTTTGAGGCGTAACTGAGGAATCACGAGCCTATTTCTATTTCTTAATTGCCTGTCGTGTAATTCGCACTTTTTATTGTAACTGTGAATGTTTTGCCTAACAAAAATTATATTGTTATAGATATATTGAGAAGCTACTGTAAGAATACCTAAGTATTTCTTTAAATTTTTCTCGAAGGGAATCCAGCGGTTTTAAATTATAAATTGCGCGAATTGCTCTTTTTTTAAAACCAATTTTTTTTTCAATATCAGCTGCTTTAACGAATCTTCCTAACAACGTAAGCAGCAGAGCTGAACTTGCCAGCAAATGTTGCTATATGGATTGAAGCTTTGCATCTAGGGTTATTCCCAAGAACACAGTTGTGTCCTCAGTTTTCAATGGCTCATCACTAATCTTTAAATTTTTGCTAGTAACCCTTGTATTGGCCAATAAAAACTCGACACTCTTGGTTTTTTTTTTCGTAAACTTGTAAAACTTGTAAAAGTTTATTTGAATAAAAAACATTTCTATTCTATTCTATTAAAGATAAAGTATTTATGAATAACAAGATTAATGCATTTAAAAACATTGTAATGACTATATAGCGTAATCAAAATAAAGTATCTAAATTCAATATAAGTAGTACGATTTACATTTATTTTTATATATTATGAGTTTTCTATGACACTCATGTAATTAGCATTTAATAAATCAAATTTTTAATTGAAAAAAATTGCAGCAGTCACATTTTTGATGAAATTGTATATAATGATTAAAATAAATTTCGAATTCTGGTTTTTCGATTTTTTGCATTTTCTGTAAACATTTACTATAGTAATATATTTTTTTTTTACACCATCGGAAAGTAGAGATTTCAACGAACAGAAAACACACCTACTTTTTGAAAAAAGCTGACATTTTGACGGATCATTTTTCGATTGAAAATTAGGGTGCTTTTTCGATATTAAGTCAAAATAAGGAGAAATCATAAACATTTCAAATCAAATAAATTACAGTGTATTTGGGATATGAAAAGGTAAGTTTTCACCAAATTTCGTGAAAAAAAAAATGTTTTTATAAAAGATAATAATAAAAAACCAAAAACATGGTTTTTTGAATTTTTCACATACATTTTGAGGTTAAGTAAAAAAAGTGTATGTACAAAAGTTGTTGAACTTTTTATTACCTACAACTTTGCCATTACACTTTTTTCCATAGGACTTGTTGTTTTGTCGGAAATCGAGATAAACCGTTTTTTACCCTTAAAACTCCCCCCATTTTTTTCCCTAGCTCAGATCGCCCGTAAATTATTTTTCCTTTAATTCTTATTATATTCTCCTCCCTTTCCAATGGGTTTCATCCTACTGTGATTTTTCTTTGTTTCAAAAATTATCGACACTGGGCTATGAGCTATTTTCCGATCCACTAATTTCTATAGGACATTAGGGCTCCTTTACTACTATTAATTTCTCTATGGTAACAACTGAATTTTGGCGCCATACGCTAGTTATAATTATTATTTAAATTTTTTATTTGTTGTTTTTGTTACTCAAAACTTTACAAGACATGGTTTTTATTGTGCGGAAAAATGTCTAGCAGTGATACTGAAGAGAATTTAACTCCACCTGACCACCGACCGTTTAGTTTTGTTACTTACAATTATTATCCCACTATCAACTTTACCCTATTACTACTACTGCATTATGTATTTATTTTTTTTATTTTTTTTTTCTACTGCATTTTTTTTATTTTTTATTTTTTTTCAGCGATGGCGGGAAATCGTATTGTTTTTGGCGCTATTTAAATTTTTAATTTATTATTTATTGTTTTTGTAACCCAAACCTTTGCAAGTGATTTTTGTTGTGCGGAAAATCTCTAGCAGTGATACTGAAGAGAATTTAACTCCACCTGACCACCGACCAACAATCTTTTGCCAGCAAAATCAAGGAAAACTCACGACAAATATTACCAAAATTTTATGGTTTGGATTTTAAGATATGAGTTTAGATAAAGTAGTGTATGAAACTCTACATAATTAGGTATTAAAACACTCGTGTGATACTATTAGAAAACTCACCTGCGGCTCGTTTTTTAAACCCACACTCATGTTTTAATAACCTCTATTATGCAACCGTTTCATAAACTACTATTAGAGTACAGAAAAATGTGTACTGAACTGCGTACTAATTTAGAATTCGAACGGAAGAAAACACGAGGCAAGTAGCTAGTGGCGCCATCTGTTATGTCTATCCGAAACTAACTTAATATTCAAGTTTAGCCGCGCGAACGTTACTTGTCCATTTTTTTAAATGTCACCCGGACCATAATAATGAATTAATTGACACCTCATCGGTCAATCACCAATCACCAATCGGCCCAGTAGTTTAGGCGCTACGGTGGAACACACAGAATCTAATACAAATATCGGATATAAACATACATACATACAGATTGCTAAAAGCATAACCGTTCCTTTCGGCTTTACCGTAGTCGGGTAAAAAGGAATCCGTCCGATCCATGCGTGTTATTTGGAGGCTCAATAATGCATTTTTGCAAACGAAGCGAGCGCGCGGGTGTTACGCAAGGATGGCCGCAGAACTGGTCCGACCGGCCCCGGATCTGGGCCAGCGCCATCTCCCCGCTAACATATTACCGCTAATAGATATTGAGCATCCAGCCGCTAGCTGTTTTGCCACTGGGCTCACATTCGACCCCTTCAATTTCCTTACGGATTATTGCCGACGCGATGCCGACCTCTCGGCGTTATTATGAGTTTCTAAACACTGTAAAATTGTAAAACTCTATGCCTATAAGTGCCTATTTAAGAGTACCTTTAAACATAAAATGAAAAGTCCTAATTCACTCACTCATCACTGACTCATGAATGTCTTTAGACCAGTAGAAAACTGAAATTTCGCACAGAGGTTCGGGGTTCCCTTAATAATGCAAACAGGGAATAAAGCCGGATTTTTCGAAATTTCACGGAATAGGGAATTTCAAATTCCACGCGAACGAAGCCGCGGGCCTTCGCTTGTATCTTTATAATTTCGTTTCAATGTACCCTTATTGACAAACTAAGCGAAAAAGCATTCCAACAGGATAAACTAAATCCACGCGGACGAAGTCGCGGCTAAGTAAGTAGCTATGCCTTCAGTTTTCATTTTCCAATAAATTGCTACCCAGGAAGAGTAGCTGAACTCGCATTGCTCAATTCGAATTTCACTAAGTGCTGACATTTCATTAGAACGATATTGGAATCGTGAAATGGGCCGCATCCGATTGATTGAAGCCGTCGTGGATCGGCCGCGCGTGCGCGCCGCCGACGCGACCTGCCCGCCATCGGCTGTTGCGAAACCGATATCATTATTTATTATTAAGGTGTGACCACATGATAAATAAGTTATTACGGGAACAATGGCCATTCTGTTCAAGGTTCCGTCGAAAATCTGGAGCTAGAGGTTCAATAGTCAGTTGTATTTCTGTTATGACTGACTTACCCGGCGCGAGATCAACATTCAAGCATTTTGGTACACCGTTCGGTTCTTCGGGTTAGTTATTTAGCCACTTCAGCTTCACTTCTTCTTCTTGCACTTCAGCTCGACGAGTTACATCGGTTTTCCTATGGATTCAAAATTCGTAATAGTGGATTCCCATTCTTCAACTGCCTCGTTGGTCTAGTGGTTAGCATATTCGACTGCAGACCACGAGGTCCCGGGTTTCGATTCCCGGGTCGGGCAAATATTTGTTAGGTATTGGGTTTTTCTGTCAAGAAATTCTCAGTGCCAGCCCGGAGTTGGTAGTTGGCGGTGTTTCACCAATCACCGCCGTGCCTCGGAGAGCACGTTACTAGCAGTCGGTCCCGGTTATTATCACTATCATGTGACAATAGTCGATAAAGCCCGCCAACCCGCATTGGAGCAGCGTGGCGGGTCTATGCTCTAATCCCTCTCTCCTATGAGAAAGGAGGCCTGTGCCCAGCAATGGGACGTTAAAAGGCTGTAGTGGTGGTTGCGGTGGTGGTGGATTTCATTCCAAATGCCTCGTTGGTCTAGTGGTTAGCATACTCAACTGCAGATCACGAGGCCCCAGGTTCGATTCCCAGGCCGGGCAAGTAATTGTTAGGTATTAAGTTTTTCTGTCAAGAAATTGTCAGTGCCCAGCCTGGAGTTGGAAGCTGGCAGTGTTTCACCCCCGTTACTCGGAGAGCACGTTAAGCAGTCGCACTGGAGCAGCCTGGCGGGTCTAAGCTCTAAATCTCTCCTAAAAGAGAGGAGAACTGTGCCCAGCAGTGGGACGTTAAAAGGCTGTAGTGATCGATCGACTGCGCTTGCGCACCGCGGACGCGACCTGCCCACCATCGGCCGTTGCGAAACCGATTATTTATTATTAAGGTGTGACCACATGATAAATAACTAATAAGTTATTATGGGTATTACAATGGCAATTCTGTTATAGGTTTCGTCGAAAATCTGGATTAGTAGTAGTCAGTATGGTTATTCCAAGCTTGCACACCTCAAAAACGCTACTAGAATTCGAATATCGAAAAACTATACTATCGGAGCAAAATGGACCAAATGTTTCTTATTCAGTACTTCTAATATTTATTTTTCTAAATTTCCATTTGGGGACCAGTGGCTGAATGTATATTGGAGAACTCAAACCTTAAAACAAGCCAATTTAGGTAAATTTCACTCTGAAGTAATTGTGTTTCGATACTCGAATTTCGATCATCGTTACAACAATGTACAAAGTTGGCATAAGGCCTCAGTTGTATTTACTCGTAGGTATGTTATGAGTATGACTGACTGAGTTACCCGGGATCGCATTCAACTTGAGACACTGACGGCTATAGGTTCTTTGGGGCAGCTTTTTATACCTTCACTGCAGCTCGATGATTTTTGGTTCTCCTATGGATTTTAAATTCTTACTGGATTCCATTGCGATTTTTTACAATCCTTTTGAGCATTGACCGAGGAACGTTTATTATACAATACACAGTCGCGAGCAATTACTAGTTTGTAAATAAAGGATACAGTTAAGCTTTTATGCTCCTACTTAACTAGTCGGTAACTATTATGGTAGCAATTAATGATAAATAACGTAATGATTTACAACACGTCACATATTTATTGGCATATACCTAATAAGCTAGTGCTTATTATTATTTTATGACATACCTACTTCCATCATGCGTTTGTGTACAGTTACCTTCGTTCCCGATAAATGTAATTTATTGGGAGCTCGTGCAATCATGCGCATGTACCCAGTAAATACAGAGTTTATCTCGGTAAATAACTAGACAGGGGAAGATTCATTAGGCGTCGATCCGTGTCGAGCGCCGCTGTAATCGAAGCAATTGTTCTCTGGAAATTCAATTATTAGCTCAGAGAAGCCGCGCGAAAATAGAAATAGAAAATACATAGGTGATGAGGCAAAGTTGCGTTGTTGGGAGTTGGGAGTAATTGTTTGTAATTTATCTCTCTTCTTGATTATAATTAAACGCTTAGTAATTGAAGGAGTATTTGTTGTCTGAAGTACTCTAAAGGTACGTTATGAGGAGCGCGCACTGCACAGACAGCCGACAATGGCGAAGCCTCAATAGCGCGACTGTTTGGGCGTAGACTACCCGAAAGGTCGACGATACAACTCTCACCCGATGCACTACTTCTAGCACATGATTTAGGTTTAGGGGAGAGGAATATTAAACATATTCAGCACGGCTAATAAGTATTCTTTTAAAAAATTGGGAACAGTTCATAATATAGCACTTGCCTTAACCTAGGTGACTGGCTCTTAATTATTACTTAACAAGTTATAGGTCGAAATTCATTAAATACCTACCTGTAAGTTGTAACCGTTGAGTAAGTGTAGTCTTGGAGACTCTTGGTCGTGTTGCCAGAACATGCGAGACTGGACTGGTGTGTCATATGGTTTCAGCAACGTTGTACGAAAACGCACCTTAAGCGACCCATCGACCGCTCGTCCCGACAGTTGTAGACCTTATGCAATAAATTGTTAGCATCACCCTTCGTCCTGCGGTGCGATATGGCGGCGTGGCGTCGGCGCGCGGCGTCGTGCTTTGCGCTTGTTGTAATTTCGATACAAAGGGTCCGAGGTAGCTTGCTCTCACGTTTCCAATGAACTGAATAATCGGTTTTTACGTTTCATAGTACATAGGTATAGATTGATTTGGATAATATAAGTAAAGGATTCACAGCCAATTGCCTTTTCTAATAACTTCTGAGTGTCTTACATATACGTATATATCTACGTACCCGTAGGTAGAGAAATATTAATAATTATTATTTTAAGTGAGCCTCCAAATATAAAGTTTGGTAGATGCTTAATTTTGTTTCATTAAGCGTCTTGTAATACTTATGTCGCCAGGACGGACCAGAGACGACATCAGAACGCTATCATTATTAGCTAACCATTATCCATTATGAGGGTAGATCAAAATACTTTGCTGTGGGCGTCACATGGGTACGGGCCTAATTGAGAAGCCTTCTCATTAACTGACACACTAGCTAACAACCCTAACCTACCTACCTAGGTCGGTCTCCACCTCCCCTTTAACCGAACCACTCCCGACCAATCTAATCTACACGACACACGACACACACGTCGCACGACATGACCTACTTCGTACTGCGCGACACACGACACACACGTCGCACAACATGACCTACTTCGTACTACACGACATACGACACACACGTCGCACAACACGACCTACTTCGTACTACACGACACATACGTCGCACGAAAGGAGTAGCGCCCTCGGCGAGAGCCCAGATCGGAATGTGTCACACCCGCTTGCGCCCTCTCTTTTATAATAAAATGTTGGTAGGGGGAATGACGTAATGGCGCAATACTCGATTATTCACACTACAATATCAACGAGCCTACACATATTTTAACTTTTTGCGTGAAATACACAGCTCGAGCTGTTTACCTTATTGCTGTTTACATTTTATGCTCGAATGCGTATGCATTCTTATAAATAATTTAGAATTATGAATTTATTGCTTCGATATAAATCGATTAAGGTCTAGTGCTGAGAAAATTTATACAACAGCATAAAATTGAATTATTTGAGAGCGACCGCTTAAGAGGCCGTAATAGCGCACAATTATGCTATTCCGGACCAACCTCTAAACTCCTCAATAACATTCCCCCCATGGAATACACAAGTGCCCGACGAGCCCGCGCCTCGTTGAAAGTCGTTGGGAATATGGAAAACATGATCCTAACTGTGAATTTATTTGTAACGTATTGTGCTAAATGGTGTGCCTTATAAATTTTGCAATTGTCTGTAGTGTCATTAAATATTCCATAGTATAAATCAAAGCGTTATCAGAAGCCTTCGCGGTGTTACATCGCAGAGGCTTAGGGAAATAATTTAGAGATATCGATAGTCCGGATTACGAACATCGACAAACAGAAACGACATCTTCGCCTAAGAAATATTTATCTTCCCATAGGAAAGCTATAAATGGGTTTAAATTGTATCTGTATCTAAAGGAGAGCAGCTGTCGCCGGAGGACCTTAGCACGAATTAATTTGCATTAGTATTATGGAGCGCATTCATTTGTTCTTGCTATCAGACGTTACGAATGCTTTGTTATGCAAATATTATAAAAGAAACAGAATTATATTGGAAAAATATGTAACGATTAAAAAGGAAATTAACTACTTAATGTGTAATTCTTATAAATAAACATATTGTAATATGAAAATAAAATAAAATGAAAAGAAATATTTTACCGTTCCTGAGCATACAATATTAAATGAAATATCGGTGTAAGTTAGGTAGGTGTAGGGCGTACGAAACGAGTGAGTTAGTGAGCAGCGAAATGATGTATCTTAATTGAGTATCTGATCAAGATAATCCAAGAGCATACGTCAAATTAATTTATTGGATATGCATTACGCGTAGTCCCGTTCATAACTTTAAACTCACCTACACATAAATTATAGGTGTTATTAAGAGATTGATTAATACAGATACCTAAGCGTTGTTAAGCGCATATAGCTATTAAGGATTTAAATACAGAGTAGCCACTGATTAGGGTGGAAAATTGCTTCATTGTAGATAATATACAAAGCGTTGAAATTTGTCACGTGCTATAAAATATAAGGTGCCTAATGCATATTCAGTATAGTTACTACAGGTGTCTATAATAAGTTGTGTTATTTATAGTACAGACGTACGACAGCTTACTTTTTTCTATAATGTTTTATTAGTCTGGCACTATAAAAAATATAATGCAATATATACCTTACCTTATAGGTACCAAGTTATTGTAAAAGCGTCCTCAGACTTGAAAGTTTGATATCATGTTTTATTTAAAGTTTAAAGTGTAGAGTGTAGTGTAGAGTGTAGTAAGTGTAAAGTTTTGAGTGGCAAAAGTATTTGCCACTCAAAACTGTATCACCCATCTTCTGATAAGTGTCGGATAGCTTATTCACATATTTTGTCTTGTCACTTGACATAAAGTAAGCAAGTGACAAAACTTACGTTTAGGCTATTCGACACTTATCAGGTTGTGAAACAGGCTCTTACAATTTTATCGTAACAGCTATATACTCCTTAATATTTCTTAATAATTTCGTTATAGTTAATACTCATTACTAACTTACCTTGCAACCGCACGGCTAGGTTGTCATTAGTGTTTAACGTTAAAGGTAATAGCATGGCTGTACAATTTTCAATTTTCTTTAGAAACCATGATAAGTAATCCATAATTTGCACGAGAATAGCTTATTAAGGCAAGAAATAATAATCTCGCTCAGTCATTTTTATGATGTAACCTTTTGATTAAATAACTATGTAGATAAATCTTTTAGTTAAATTAATCTATTTGCAAAGCTCGATAGACTTATTGATAATATGTATCTAAGTAAACATGAAACATGTGAAGTGAAACACACATGAAAAGTGTGGCGCTATACTAGTAGGCATTATCAGAAAAATTGTTTACGTGAATGATTATAATTAAGGTGAACCGAGCAGGCCCACTGTGATATTTTGTTCCGTATGCCGTATGTGTTATTGCATCTTCAACTTAATGTGACACGAATCTTTTTGCATATGTTTGATATTCTATTGCCGACAGAGCTTTATTAACATAGGTATAGCTAAGCCGTGAGATTTTGTTTAAGATTTTGGTGCCATTTTACTTGATAATAATTACGATGTGCGAATATTGCGGTTCTCTAGATTATGCTTTGACAAATCACGACTTTGCAATTCCAATGCAGCAGATTTAATGTATGGGCGGCAGTTTGCATTCTAGCCGCGACCCCGGGCCACCTCTTTCCTAATGCACGCTTATTTGAGCTTTTTAACCTTTCATCTGTTGCTGAGTTTGGAGCATTAAACAATAAACATAAAACCGATAGTTATTGTGCCGATCGCGTCTAATTACGACCACTCCGCTGCCTCCGTAATTATGGTAAGCGGGTTTAGACTTTAATACTGATTTATCGAGAGGTGTACGTGCGTTACTGATTTATTGTATGTTCACTTGAATTATGGTGTTTACATTGCAGTTATGAAAAATGTTTATAGGTTCAAATGGTGTAATTCATCAAACTGCAATCGTAGTTATCATGTTAACTAACAGCTGTACTCTAACGCAATCCAATTATAGGTATAGGTTATAGGAAACATTTCTAAAAACTATGTGGAGAATGTCTACAATACGTAGGTTAGGAAATTGGAAAATCTATAGACATCTTTACAAACATCTCTACTTTTGGTTTAACATCTCTACTTTTTATTTTAACCACAATAACAAAACCTTATTTAAAATGAGAATACTTTTTATTTAGTGACTGACTCGTTATAATCTGCTGATAGGTAATACAGTAATTCAAAGCTACTTACTGTAATAATTCAAATTAATTCCAATTTATTAAAAGCACGGATTTTATAAAGGACCTATTACGAATAAGAATCGGCACGACACTACTATTGAAACCTAATTAAAAGATCTCCCATGGTAAGTTCAAAGTAGTAGAAATAATTTATAGAGTAATCGTGAAGTTTTAACTGCTCATTTGCTAATCCACGATTGCATTAGCACAGCCGGGGTAGTGGTACAGATCGAGTTAGCGGTACCTTCAACCTACCTACATGCTTAAAATGTTTTGTAAGAGCAGATTGCTCGAATGGGGCCTCGGGCGTGTTGCTATTCTGGGGAACACGGTGAGGGTTACGCAAGTTCGGCTGAGTCGGAAGGTGGCTAAGGGTGGAGGGAGGGGGGCGGGCCGGTGAAAGGGCTGGGCGGGGCGGCGTGCGCAGTACCGCCCACCACATTTCACCACCGCAGCCTCGCAAGTCGCGACGCTCCTCGTGCGTCCTACTTCCATCGGCAGGTCCGCTCTTGGTGTTCCATTGTGTGCCAACCGCCTCGAACAATGCTCTTGTGAAACAAATAGATTAGATGTAGCCGCGTTCTATTAATACATCTAGGGTAATAATAGCTTAAATTGAAACAGATGTAACGGTGGTTGCCCGTGAGTTTTCTATTATAGTAGGCCTTCTTGCAATAAATAAAATTGTTGTGTGTTACCTACTTATAATTGAATTAATGTGTTTTGAAATTATAAAAAAAATTGGTTCGTAAACCGTACGCAAGAAGTGGGTGTATTAGGAATAGGTACCTTTGTGCTTTTGCGTAAATCAGCATTGAGCTCTATTGGGTGCATAATATGTAGAGCGATCAGGTGAGGTGTGTCTCGGTTGGGTTTAATGGGTTAGCTTAACTGAAATAGTTCATATTATATGTATACCTACCTACATACGTAACAAAAGAGTTTGTTATAAGGGAGTTAGGTAACTGAATGGTTCGCAATTCACAACGGCGTAAAATTCTAAAGCGTTATAACCCGATAGTGGTTTTCCATTGATTTAGTTTGACTGTGAACCCAATCCCCCTGAGGTGACTGCGCAGAAAGGCATCAATTTGAGACAGGTTTGCTTCTAAATAAGACGTCGCCGCTTGGCGCGGGCGCGGCAAAGAGGTCGTATGACTCTTATTCAGGCTCGAGGGGCTGACATTATCCTTTCGCCAGAGGGCACCTCGTGCCGTCTGCGCCGGGACTCTAACGCCACATGATTTCGTACAAATGGACGAAATATATAATGTTTTGTAAACCTTTTGGTGCTTAACAATATTGCGACTATATAAGAATAGAATAGAATAGAGAAGTTTTTTATTCAAATAAATTTTTACAAGTAGTCACGTACCTACTTACTTTTGAATCGTCAATTGAATCTACCACACGGTAAGGTTACCACTAGTTAATCTACTAGTGAACATACTAACTACACATTGTAAAGGGTAGGTAGTTTAGTACACGAAGAGAAAGAATGATACAAAAAGAATATGGTAATGATACAAAAGAAATAATGATATAAAAAGCTGTTTCTTTCTTTCTCAGCTTTGTGTTCCTCGTAGTTGAGGGTAGTTAACTTCCCCAATAATCACATATAAGTTTATTAGAGGTTTTCTTGGGTGGGCACCCTGAATTTTCCTCTTCTAAGATCACGCAAGCAGTCTTTTGGGAGGCGTAAAAATATTTCATACGCTTCTAGGTACACTTACCTACTACTAGATAGTACTACTAGGCAAGAGTGAATAGGCATTTTCTCGGCAAGAGTGAATAGGCATTTTTAAGGCAAGCGCGTTCCAACTTACACCTCATCATTGCTTTTCAGGCATGATTGTCGTCAAGCGTAAGCCCATCTCACAATAAAAAAATAAAAAACACTTTCCCGCATAAGATGTGTTTCTACTGGATCTCTTCAGAATGCTCCCAAGCGGGTATAGATATATATGTATATAATACCTTTTTTTTTTGACGTGGTGGAAACCTTTTATAGGTACCCCCGTTCTGCGGCCGAATGCGGCAGAACGAAGGTTATGTGGGACTCCAACCAGGTATACCCACTAAAACCACCACGGCATGACCCTCGTGCTGTCTGTGCTGGACGTCTGGGGAACCCAAAGTATGCATCCCAGGTGTCCGGCAGCCGCCCCAGCTGGGACTCCCGCTCGCCTCGGGCTGTCCCTCCAGAGGCTCGCGCCCTCCCGTAATTTTTTAACGAGGTTTTCTTCCTCCCGCGATGGGCATCGCTGCCCCCCGCCCCGGGGTGTCTCACCCCCAGTTTCATCCGCAGTGCCTTCTGCTAATCAGAGGGACACGCGGAGAAACCTCCCTCCGCCAGGTCATTGGCCATGGCTAACAATATCCCCGGAAAATTATTAACCATGTTACCGGGGCGCACCGGCCCGAATACTGCTCTTCCCCTCGGACGTATCCAAGAGGACCAGCATCACCCAGGCACACTTGGAGGTTACCTGGCTAGCACCCCATGTATATAATACCTACTGTAGTTGTAGGTACTCGTACATATCATTACGGAGGATATGGCTGGGGGTGTTGTCGATGACGACGCTGCTTACGGCAACCATTAATCCGTGACTCATAAAGAACGTCATTTCAATTACTCAACAACCAATAACTGTCCTATACTCAGAATCTAATTTCAAATTCAACACAATGCCTAATTGAATGGGGCGTATCTTAGCACGAGCGGCGCTGCATTCATCTCGTCATCGTGTATTGTCGAACGATAATAATAATTTGTAACTAAAAATTACACATTTAACTAAATAACATTTCTAACCTGTAACTTGCACAGCTGTCGTGTTGATACTGAAACAGGTGAAGATCGAGACTTTTCTCTATATACTTTACGTACAACAATATAAATATATAATACAATAATATGCTGCTAATTAATAAGGTGCTCGACGACAGTTTTTTTTAGTCCTGTGGTAAACTGTCGACTTGTTTATAATAAGACTTAAGGTTAATACTACCTTAAACGCTTTATCTAATATAAACGGTTGCGTGGAGGGATATAGAGGCAGAGGAATAATCCCGATTCGCCCTGAATCCTGAACTCCATTAGCAAAGTCACCCGCACTAACATCTTCCAAAAGTCTAATTGCCTTGTAAGCTTTAACAAACAACTGGCATAGAGGGTCACAAAGTTCAGATCAGACACTGAGGTTACGATGTAGAAATGTAGTGTTTGTATCTCGCTAAGTAAATCCTAAATATTTGCTGGTTTATTCTCAAACCATTATTATTGGCCTACATGAGATACCTAGTGTAGAAGCAGCCTAAGTGCACAAGGTCCTAGATCTAAGCTATGCTGTGCCCATATTTTCGCGGCGTTGTCACAGATCCCGAAAGGTCGGTGAACCGAAACCCCATTGTTTTGTGTTGCGTCAACGTATCGTCTGCCTCGAGCTACAATGAATTGAATTTGTATCTTACTATTGTTACAGTGATTGCGTGACTAATTTATTTTATTTATTATTTTACATTACCGTATCTTAACTTTGATGCAGGTGAAGGAGCTGTCTCGAAATTGTAGAGATGTGGGAATGTCTTTTTTGAAAGCTGATAGAGAATACACGCTACGATATATCTGGATGGTAAGAGATTTACAGTTGTATAGACCCATACGGACAGCTACGTCATTTAGCGGTACGATTATGTCACTGTGGAGTCTACACATACATACAAACGGCTCCAATGTATGATAATTTATATAAACAGAGGCCTGATGGTTAGGTAAGGTAAGGTATACCTAGTAACTACGTCATATTACGTCTAGTCTTTTTTATCGTTTGGTAGGTAGTAGAGGCTTTTTGTTGTTCAGAAAGAGTCACTAAGAACTGGCATTTTGATTTTGAATATATTTCATTCCATAAAAATAAAATTACACAAGCCCATCTGTTTTGCATAATTTTATTGATCGTCTGTACAATTCTTTTTAGGCAATAAAACAGATTATTTGATTTTCCAATAATGTCACTTTCAGTGAAGATTAATGTTTATCTTTTCCTGCACTGTTTCTGCGAGACGTAAAGAGAAAATGACTACCTTAAAAGTATTTATTGAAGGCTATTTCACTCTTACGGAGGTTCCAGACAATGGTTTTAGTATCGTAATTATCTATCAATAGTTGTTGCCTGAAGCTTTGATCGTTAAAGCTGAGCCGTTAGCTTGCTTAGGCATTCAGACTGACAAACTTTTAAGCTTTATATATCTATTGAAATTCTAAATATTTACCGCTTCATAATACGAGTGAGATTTTCTAAAATTCATAACGATCAGACAAGTGAAGGAGGCATAGGAAGCAGATTGGTAATACAGTAAACAAACAGCTTGTATACAATAAACAATGCAGGCAGTGTGTGGAAATGATAGCTGAACTACTTAAATACCTAAATTGAATAGATATTTCTTCGGGACTGTTTGGTTAGGTTAGGTTACTATTCACCCTGAAATTCATAGCTAACAATTTGACCTAAAAATAATGTTCGTGAGACGCACAAATGGGCTCGATTTGACAATAAGATCAAAGTTCAGCGTTGTTCGGGACTCTGCAAGAATGTCGGTCGCAGCCGGGAGGGAAACATGCTAAGTGTCGATACAAAGCTCTACTATAAACTCTGAAGTACCTATCTTACGTTTAAAAAGTTCTTTGTTACGTTTTAAAATAATTTATGATGGAAGTGAAAAATAATATAAAGTACCTACCTACTCCAGTTGAAAGCTCTACGTTACTATGCAATTAAAATTAATATTACTTGTCGCTCGAAAAGAAAATTAAAAAATATAAATTGGATATATCAATCGGGATATGGCATATTGGCTCTCTTGTGATTGTTATATCGACTGACCACCATATTATGTAATTACTGTACATTGCTATCCCGAAAAACAAACTTCCTAAAAAAAATTGTTTAAATTCCAATGTGTTGTTAACTGACCCAGATAATTATAATATTGTTGGCTATTTTGCTGGCTATTGTTAGCTTGATTGATGGTTATAGTTTCTAATTCACAATAGCTCACTAGCTCGGGGGCCTGTAGGTACGATTGGGGAAAGTGGTGGAATGCAAGATACTCTGTTCTCACGTGACCCGCGGGTCAACCGCACACACTCTGACACATGTCAATTAAGGCACTCACCGCCGCCGGCCGCGGATTGAGTGCTTGGACATGTTTGTGGAAACCCTACGTCCTCCAGATTGATTCATTACCTTTCGAAAGCGTAAGACGAATTGCCGATCCTCTAGTATTTATTCAATCCGATCTTTATCTAATTCGGAATATATTGTTGGGTTCAGTTTCCTAAATATCATTTACAAGTTGGTTCACTACTAATACGACCATAAATCCAGGTGGTGAGTAGCGGATGCAAAAGCACAAAATGTTATGTGCATTCGAAGTGACAATTATAGTGTTCGCTTTACAGGTACACGTTTCAATGATATACAACTTCTTTGTTAGATTCCAAGTATGTCTTGCAATTTACCGGCTCGAGATCGATCAGCTCCTATTATCGGAAGAGGTCGGACGTGTACAAACATCGATTTCGTGTCGTTAATCCGGCGCCCCGTCTCCGAGGTGAGAGCCAGAACTGCGGGCTGCGGCTCACCTCACGTATCGTGGGGATAACGACTTATAACAATCATAATGATACACTTAGCCGATAAACAGCCTGTTTTAGTTGCAATTTCGTATGTTTTCATTCACATCTAACGTTAATGTACCTACGAATCTTATTGGAGCTAGACTATGATTTTCTGGTGCTATTTCGGAGTCAATTTTAGTAATTTCATCAAATGCAGGTTAAGTGTGCCTAATAGTAGTGGAAGTAAGGAATTTAGCAGATATGCATATAGATATAAGTATGCACATATTTTTCTAAGAGATGCTTACAATAATGTACCACCTATACGTTTTTGTTAAATATAGGATGCCCGATATGTATTATTTTTGTCGTTTATAAATTCGCATATATCAGTAAAGCATCAGTGCCGGCACATTCGCGGCACAGTGAAAAATATTCTTTCATACATTCTCTATGAACGTGTTCACACCTTGTCCGTATCAGTGACGACGCAGTGTTTCAGTGTCAGTTCATAGAGAATGTATGAAATAATATTTTTCAATGTGCCGAAACTACGCCGGCACTGATGCTTCACTGATATGTGCGAATTGGCCTTTAATGTCACAAATATTTTTTAGTTGATTAATTTTTCCTGAAATATTAAGTAACGTATTAAATTACTTGACCGTCACTGGAAGCTTTATATTGAGAGTAGCATTTCCGTTTCCGTCGATTTCATACCAGTTTTCGTACTTTTTTCGATGTCACATCCGGCTATGTGGCGCCACCTGGCGGGATCGCGCGCTAAAGTTTTCGTAACGGCTGAGCGCGGCCATTGATTCATTGGCGTTTTGTTTGCCGTCGAAGCAACATCTTGCAAGCAGTCTACAAGACATTGCAAAACTATTTTTATATATTATAATAATAATAAAGTAAAGTAATAAAAAGTAAATTTAATAAAAGTGTTAAATATATTTAAATATAGTACAAGTGTGAAGCTAATTTGCAGTAAGTACTTATTTTTTATAATAATAAAGTAAGTGATCATTATTTTAACGGGTTTTCCGTTCGGATCACTACTTAAAATATTATATTTTAAAAATTTGCCAGTTTTTTCGTACGTGTAGAATTGTTACTTTTATGAATATTCGTAAAAGTATTTAAATTTTTGTAGTCGTTGGTGTTAACATTTGTTAATTTCAGCAATTTGTGGCCGGTTCAAGTGGACAGACTCGCAAGCACGCTCGCAGCTGCTTCAGTAGCAAGAAGCAGCAGCTCCTTCCTCGAGCAATAACGTAAAACAAACGAAGCAAGCGCTTGCAGATCATGACGAAATTCATTCCCAAGTTAGTGGTGAACTTTATGAACATCTCACACCTGATGAACTTCAGTGTGAAATTGAATGTTAAGGTTCGTGTTTAGATTTCACGTTCGATAAAGAGAAACTCAAGGAACCATCTGTTCCAAAGACTTCAGAAATCTTTTGCCACTTGGTATAAAGTTAGATACGCTGAAACACAAAACATATCACACTGCAGGTTTCATAAACCTAGAAACAAACAAGGAGGTAAAAACATATGAAACCTCGCGCTATCTAGCAAATGCAGATAAAAGCTTATGCAGCTATCACATACTGCTTCCTAAAACAAAAAGTAGCCTTACAAGAAGCTATAAGTCTCGCTTTCATGGGCCAGACAAAATATTAATAAAAAATTGAGATCAATTGACTGAAAAGATTGAAGAATTATTCCAAAAAGGTGAATTTTATAAAATTTCGTCAGATCTTTTACAATTAGTGTGCGGCCACGAGCATTGAGATGCTAAGATTGAGATGCTAAGTCGTGAAACTATCTCAAGCCAGGTTCGCGACCCTTTGGCGAAAGCGAATAAAATACCCATTTATTTAATTCAAAATGGGGTGCGCAAAGTTTTTTGGCCAAAAAGGACAGGCTTGCGCTGTTGAACACTAATAATTCAGACAGTCGCCCCTCGCGGGGGCAAGTCTTTAGAAGTGTCACTGTTCCATCGCGTGGAACTAATTGGCATGTACAATGTGCGCAGACTTGCCTGCATTAACATTATAACCCACTCTCGCGGGGTGGATATCAAAGTACCGATTTTCCTAATAGAGGTCAATCTTCTGAAAAGGAATTCGATCGTTACAATGCAAAGAAAGATAAAGAGTTCTTTCATAATTGAGGCTCGCGGCCTACAAGGGGAAGCCACAGAGGACGATCTTCTATGCACTCAGTACCTCTAGACGAAACTAGAGAAAATGACTCCATCTTTCACAATGGAAGAAAATGGGAGCACCAGAAGTTATACAGAGGGTAATTCAAGGTTATCGCATATATTCTTTCAAAAGCCTCCTCTTGTGTTTCCCAATATAAACAGGAAGACATTTCACACTTCCTTCTTAGAGGAAATGTCTGCGATAAGTCTAAATCTTAAAGGTGTACGCACACCAAGTTTCCGTTCTTCTAAGTTTCTGATACCAAAGCGTGATGGGTTATCGCGACAGATATTCAACCTCAAAGCACTAAATGACTTTGTAGTGGCAGAACCATTCCACTTGGTAAGCACCGCATTCCAGACTTTCTTCAACCCCAAGACTGGTTGCGCAAAGTTGACATAACATATTTTCATATAAAAATAAAGAAGGCTCAAGGCACTTCCTACGCCTTGTTTAAGATGTCACAAGATGTTTACTTTATCCTCTGCTGGTAAATTTTTAGTAACGGGTGCCTGAGATCATGCTTGAGGAGCATTACTCAACAATCTCCTTTTATCGGGTATTTATTTAATCGCGAGAGGAACAGACACTTGTTTGTGAAATTGTTAAAATGTTAAATATTATATACATATATTATTAAAACAACCACCGAGATTCTCGCTGATTCTTCTCGGGAGGAACGGCATTCCGAATCAGTGGTAGATTCAATTGACGATTCAAAAGGTACTTATAAAAGTTTATTTGAATAAAACACCTTTCTATTCTATTCTATTCACTACATTACAATCAAAAAGAAATATTGGCCATACTTCATGCCCCTCAGAACCAAGTTCGATCAACAGAGTGCGATCCTCATAAAATGCGACAGCAACACATCAGTCGCTTATTTACGGAGAGGAGGGACGAAGTCGCTACCTCTACTAAAAATTCCAAATCCTGGAATCTCTAGATCGACATCAAATTCACTACTGCATTCATTCAATACATACCCGGCAGATATAACAATCATGCGGATCATTTGTCACGGCACTTAAGGCCAAATTAGATGGGGCCCCGTTCATCGTTCATTTTTGCGGTGAACGATGCACAATACGATATTTACTATGGCAAAGTGCCTGTGAACGATGAACGGTCAGTGATTAGACAGTTCTTTTTCAATGACTCACCGATGAAGCCTCGAAAATGAGAGCAAAAATCTCGAAAATGAACCTAGATGGTTCATTTGGCTTTTACTACCAGCTTGCGTAGAAATATTGTTCGTGAAGTGAGAAATCCCGGTGATTGACCTATTCGTCTCGAGAAGACACATGTATACAATAGGCTATTTGACAACATTGAAAATATACTATTGATTGTGGTCATCTTATCAGATAATAGCCTAAAAAAGACATATTTCACTCAATATGTAATTTTACCTTAATTTCTAATTTCTACTTAAATTATGTAATTTTACGCGATATTTTGCACGAAATAAAACATAATAATTTTTGAAATTTTATCAGTAACGTGAACGCTCTGTCATTGGTTGGGACGTCACTAGATGGCACACTTGACCTGGTTGTTATACTTGAAGTTTATCAAGTCAACCGAAACTAAACTTTAAACTTGAAAGAATAAGATTGATATTAAAATGAGTAGGTATAACAATTTACAACATTACGATACTAAGTGCATTTAAGCGACTACAGCATTCGCCTTGCGTAGCGTCTCTGTCGCACGCACCGAGTTCCGATAAGGAGCGAGCGAGAAAAGTGACTTGCATACTGATTTGTGACGTCACGCGTATCCTGTGATCAGCGCCATTACAGAAACGTTGTTTTTGGCGCGGTTTTCAAAACTTAAACTTTATCATTGATTTTAATTCATAATACTGTAGATATTCCGAAAAATATCAATGTAGTGTGTTTTAATAAATAATAAAGAATCATATAAAACAATTTCCAAAAATTTGTCAAATAGCCTATTACGCGTCACGAGACCTGATAGCCCTGTTCCAAGGTTCAGTGTCACCTGAAATTTCCCACTTGCGTAGATGTTACCGCCACCGTTCTTAATCCTGTTCCGTTCGTTCCGAAGGTCTGAATGAGTCGACAGAAATCTTAATAGTGGTATCTAGATGGGAGAAAGTGTTTTAGCGTGCGGACCTCAGAACCTGAGTTCTTATTGCACCGTTGATACTGAGGGATCTAGACAAGGGTCTTTATCGAAACGGCAACGAGTCTGCCACCTCCGAAAATCGAGGATATCGTCCTCGAAATTTGGAGGTTCGGTGGTCTGAAGCAATAGAAACATGAAACTCTGAACAGTTATCATCGCTTAAGAATTCCTGGTAAAAATCTACCCTGAAAACTTATGAATCGGCTTGGAAAATGTTAGTTCTCCTGGTCCAAAAATAAAAATATGGATCCAAGAAATCCTACAAGTTCAGAATGGCACAACTTTTGGCTAAGTTACATTTAAATGATAAATTATAATACAATCTTGTTATACAAATGAGTGGTGTCTACATTATGTAACACTGCAATATCGAGTTACATATTCAATCATGTCCTTGTAAAACATAATATATTAAAATCAATTGTATTGAGAAAATCCAAAGCTGGTCGCCAAACCACCAATTTGGAATGCTAGTAATCCATCTTATTACTCAGCAAATTATACACTAGATTTAAATAACAGACAGTCAGGTTGGAAGTTGCTTGTGAATAGGAACAATTGTATCCTACCCTCTTCTTTAGGTTGAGAAGTATATTTCATTGTTAAACGACAGACGTAATTATGCGAAGTCTAGTATTATTCGTCACATTTAGAGGTTTAGCTAAGCACGCCTCGCGCACTTTTGTAGCAGGCTGGTTAAAAACCTTGTTCAAGGAAGCTGGCATAACTGCAACTCCCGGTAGCCTTCAAAAGCTGGTGGGACAAACCTTTCCCTGGATAAGATCTTGGCCCGCTGGAATTTGCGATCAGCATCAACACATTTCAGAAATTCTACAGACTTAAAGTGATTGAAAGATGAAATTATTCAAGAAATGTCACATAGTTATTCAGTTCCACGTTCAAATTTAATCATTGTATTGATTTTATTAATCTAATCAGATCAGTTGCATTGATTTTATTGATTAATTATTTATTGATCTAATCAGATCCCATAAATTTACGTTGACATTCAATCGTTGTATCGATTTTATTGATCATATGAAATGTGCATAATATGAATGTAAAATGGAACTGTTACTTAATAAAGATTAATTATCCATCTTTACAATAACTTCTTATCATAATCACATGATCACATTGGCGTAGAGGCATACCAATCCTATACCCATTAAATTATGTGGCGTCACCAGGCGAAAACAAACAGGCTCTCAATATAAAGCTTCCAGTGACGGTCAAGTAATTTAATAGTAGCGTTTTACCTGAAAATAAAACGCATATTAAAATACTTACCTCACTGGAAGCTTTCAGTAATTCCTGCCTGGTGATATTGAGCCAATGAATCAATGGCCGCGCTCAGCCGTTACGAAAACTTTAGCGCGCGATCCCGCCAGGTGGCGCCACATAGCCGGATGTGACATCGAAAAAAGTACGAAAACTGGTATGAAATCGACGGAAACGGAAATGCTACTCTCAATATAAAGCTTCCAGTGAGGTAAGTATTTTAATATGCGTTTTATTTTCAGGTAAAACGCTACTAATTTATAATAACGTAAGCGTGGAATTAGTTCTTTTATCTTCAAATATTCTATTAAAACATTATTTATTAATGATTATGGTCCGTGTAAACACTATGCATAACCAAATGCCTTTCTACCAGTTGGCTAAATCATTAATCTCAAATACCTAATTTGTGTTCAATATTATTCTCAGCTATTAGAGCGTCAATCCATTTGCATATTTATGCTTTAATCGGAGCCTTTCCACGCTACCGAGCGCTGTGACTTAATCTTTAATTGTTGCTTTCAATCCAAACACAAGGTCATGATAATACATTACGTCAACGACAAGATGAAACACGTTTACTCCTTTAATGTTTAATTATAATATGTAATTTGGTATCTCAAAAATGAATTATTGACTTATGGTATCGGAACAACAAAATATTATGGGCGAAAATCGCTCGCTTGCGATAGCGTACACAACACAACTTCTACATAATATAATTATGTACGTCCAATTATTACATGTGTTTGACCTATGTTTACAAATTATTGTAAAGCAGGTACGAATTTATCATAATTACCTCTTATACTCGTAAAAGGCAAAAAATAAAATAAGTCTGCAATTTTGTATCACTGCAGATAATTATTATCGAAAAGCAGTGATATGATTTTTTTGGTAATGTTTTCATTCAATTATAATAATCATCGTCTCGTTTAAATCAGGAACTCCTTAACTTACGACAAAAACAGCGCTATATAGACATTTATATAAAACCATGGCAGATTTATTAATCACAAGATGCGATACTTCCTGAGACCAATATACCTAAGTAAGTATATATAAATATTTCAACAAATAAAGATCTGTATTTCAAAGCAGTGCTAGTCTAGCTTTCGTTCATTTCATTCCACATTCCACGTTGTGCATTACAGTATTTATGCTGATCTGCAAGATTTCCTTTGATAGATAAGGAATATACGTTTGCGCAATGGTTATGTTGTCAGCTTTGTTTAGCTCGACCTATGCCCCAAAGAATCTTTGATTGATTGTTGCTCATTTATCATTAGTTATTTCAATTGCTACGTTATATTGTGAAAAATGCTGTTCCTATGATTAATATTATTACAAAATTAATAAAATAACTCTCGGTATTTCAATTTTACGTTGATAATATTAATGAGTTTATTTCAAATAGATGATTTTGTTATTCGTTCGATTCAAAAAACAAGACACGAATAAAACTAACATGAAATTTAAAACTAAATCACCAAATAGGTAAACTGATTAATATCTTAAGCCACATCGATTTTCACCTTGACGAGGCATATTAGTATCTACTTACCCAACAACAACAAGTAACATTGTCCCTTTGCATGGCTAAACGATTTCTTTGGCCAAACTAGTTACTCTAGCGGCACGCTATGATGGCCGGTTTGACGTTTGTCCGCTCATGAAGTTCCGTATTAATTGATAACGACTTTGAAGGAAATAATTGTATTACTTTATTGACGATAGTGATGTGCAGAGATTCATAAATTGTATCGAATGTAGTTTCTCATGAAGTTCCGTATTAATTGATAACGACTTTGAAGGAAATAATTGTATTACTTTATTGACGATAGTGATGTGCAGAGATTCATAAATTTTATCGAATGTAGTTTTAGGTTTAGGACTCAAAATTTATTTATTAAATTGATTTCTTAAATGTATACAAGTGTAGAAAAATCAGTTTGCACCATTTAAGGGGTGAATGTACTTGTGAATATGAACAATTTTCACTATGTGGACAAACCTCTGAAATCGCAAAAAAATATCAATAAATTTTTAAAAATGGAATCTAATACGATCGTCACATAGGATCGCTGGCTAGCACAACTACTACCTCCGGCAAACTCGCGTCAATGCTCAATGCAAAACAAAGCAGTTTCGAATTGACGTTGCTTCGAAAAGTATAAACTGTCAGTGCAATGCGATTGTGATATAGTTTTGACCTGGCTTTGGATTTCAAATATTGATACTGCATTACTGTTGACCCTTGCTCGTTAATTTGGACTCTGTTCAAGCCCTTTGTTGTGGATTTCGTCGATATGACCGAACGTACGCAGAGAACTGTTCTAAATAGTCAGACACGTGAGTTCGTAATACGCCTTCGTAACTATTTCGATCGTGAAGCTCAAAATGGAGGGCCAATTTTACCTATAACGTCAGTGGTTGAACGCGTAGCTGATGCGCTTAATATTGGACAACGAACTGTTAGACGGATAACTAAAAAAAAATATGGCGAGACTGGCACAGAAGAAAATAAACTTCACACACCAAAAAAGAGAAAACGAGCAAAACCAGTCGTAGGCATCGATAGCTTTGATGCCGATGCTATCCGAAGACATGTTTACGGCTACTATTTACAGAAGGAGTATCCAACAAGAAAAAAGTTGGTGCATTCACTGAAGGAAGCTGGATTATTCTTCGGTGGGGAAAGTTCTTTAACGAAGATTTTGAAGACCATTGGATTTCGATACAAAAAATGTAACAAACGCAAAATATTGATGGAAAGATTTGATATAGCGATGGCAAGGTATACTTTTTTACGGCAAGTGAAAGAAATCAAAAATTGGCAAAATGTTGTGTTCTTGGATGAAACATGGCTTAATGCTAACCATACTGTAGGCCGTTCTTGGAACGATGACACAGCAGCATCTACTTCCAAAGTTCCTGTAGGAAAAGGATCGCGACTTATAATTTGTCACGCCGGAACCATCAACGGGTTTGTCGAAGGTTCTCTCATGGCTTTTGCGTCAAAAACCACTGGAGACTATCATGAAGACATGAATGGAGAAAAGTTTACTGAATGGTTTACCTCAATGTTGTGTAGCCTCCCTGAACCATCTATTATAATTATGGACAACGCCCCATACCACTCGATGCAAATTGACAAGCCACCTGCCCAATCCCAAAAGAAAGCTGATATCGTCGCATGGCTTCGTAAAAATGGCGTAGATGCAAACATGAATATGTTAAAAGCGGAATTAGTACGTCTTTTAAAAGAAAACAAACCAACCAAGATCCGATACGTCATTGACGAAATAGCATTAGAACATGGGCACAGAGTTATACGGTTACCGCCTTACCATTGTGAGTATAATGCGATTGAGTTGGTTTGGGCTCAAATTAAGGGATATGCTGCAAGACACAATACAGAACCCCCATTTACCACAAAAAAAATGCTAAAATTATTAGAAGAAGCTTGTGAACATGTGACTAAAGGAGACTGGGAAAAGGTTGTGAATAGAACTGTTAAATTAATAAGGGAAGATTATGAAAGAGATGTGAAAATAGATAATATTATAGAAAACGAACATATAATTATTAATGTATGTGATGATAGCAGTGACGACAGTGAAAATAGTAGTATGGACGAATCTGATTAATTATGGCCTTTTGTGGCACCTTTTTTGGTATCTTTTGTATTCATATGTTTCTTGTGTGCATATAAAGTATGTATATTCATTTTCGTTCAAATATTCAGTTCGTTCAAATAAATTAAATAAACATATACATTTTTGTTTTATTAAACCTATTTAATCAGGTACAAAAACAAAACTTAATTGTTTTTTGTTCGAGAATAAATTGACATTCCACATCACTATTGTAATGTGTCAAACCGGCCATCATAGCGTGCCGCTAGTATAGTTGCCAGATATTGGATCTCTGCAAGACTCGATGCAAGATCGCTAAACAATTTTATGTTATTTTTAATGGATACATAGTAATATAATTAGTGTTGCGTAGCTTGAAACTTCCAGTTTCGTATGGGTTGTACCTAAGTTTGTACATTACATGGCAAAATGAATCCTGTAACAAACTGGTCTACATAATAAATTGTTTGACAATTTTTTGCCAATAACAATTTAAGTACATGATACTTATATGTACCTACTAGATATTAGTTTGTTTTGTTTCCTTTATATAAATCAAGGCATTCAAGAGGACATAAATCGCACCAAGTTAAAAATATACAGCTATTAATCAGCATGACGTAAGTAATTCAGAAACAGCTGAGTTATAGATTTATAGAGCTATGCCTTATTCATGGATATTATCTGAATATAAAATTAATAGGTTAACCCGAAATTATAATATAAAGCAAACACCGTGTAGACGCCCTTACAAGTAGGTAATTGTTGACTAATCTATTTGAGATAATTCTGTCCGTAAGATATATTGCCAACATGTAGTGGGCTGTGATTAAATTACATTCAGTCATGTTCATTTTCTGTAGTGACTCTGCTTGTAATTCAAAGTAAACGGAACGGGTCATAGGTATCATTATGTCCAAGTCCACTGTCAATCGATTGTCCATACGATAAACTCATGATAAACTTTATGTAAATTTTAATTCAAATGTGCACCATATTCTGTTTCAAATATAAAGAGAGATTCCGATTGGATGGTCTGCGTGATTGATTTATCGTCATCATCATCGGTTTGCGTGCACTTCTGTGGGACATATTGTGCATCTCAATATACGTCAAAATAAAGAAATGTTGCCAATTTGATCTGATCACTGCTCAGATTAAGTATCAAGCTCTCTTAGGATCACTGCGTCCCATAGATACTTTTAGATTTTTCAGATATAATTTATCTAAAATTTGCAAACTCTGTGAGATCCCTTCGGGATCATTATCGTTTTATTATTCTTTATCATCTTTTTCTCCAGGATATTTATCCTCTACCTATCTCCAGGATGCTATCTCTGCGCTGAATTCCATCTAGATCGGTTTAGCGCCATGAAAAGTTTTAAGAAATAGCCAGACTGTCTTGCAGTAGGTAAGTAAAATACAGATCAATAAAATCCATAATGACTAAGATTGTAATATAGGTACCTACTTAGTTATTTTGGATTTTTCTTATTTTACTTACTACTGGATCGCCCCACAGGCACGAGAAACATGCATAAAATTTATGAAATAAAACTGATGATTTTCTATAGAAAGATTCTGATTCTATCTACAAACACTTAACGGTAAACAGTATATTTACTGAGTATCAAATCGCGCATCTTCGTGTAACGAACACCGGCGCTGAAAGGCCTAGGGAGCTTCCGCCGGGGCGCTAGTAAATCGCATCGCCCGGTACCGCCCCAGCACGTTCTCATACCAGTCGTACCGCGTGATCGCGGCCAATTATTTTCTGTTTGTCTCTAATTACGCATGCGCCGCAGACGTCGCCGCTTATCAGTCATCTGCCCTTCGGCCCAAGATTCAATCGCTTTCGCTAATCAGCTCAATCCGTTTGTACCTGTGGACCATCTCCGCGCTCGCTGTACCTCCAGCTTAAACGGGAATTTATTATGAAACGCTGTATTTGTCAATTTATAGTTTAGAACTTTAGATATTGCCATTGTGCATCATGTAAACCATGGCGGCTGCTTTCCTAACGATTTATCGGTAATCATAACCACCGCAATAAAGTGCATACAAATTTCACACGGATAAATTTTATTAATGGATAAACGTGAGCGGAATTTCGCCAGTGGAAGTTCTCTACAGCGTTTCGTTCGCGCAGATATGGTGCGTCCCCATGGGCGCCGGCAGAAATAATTTCCAGGTGGTGCAGATTTTAGTTTTCTTACAATGTTCGCCGTATTATGATTGTTAATAAAAAACTGAAATTTTAGTCGGAAATGAAAATCGAAATCTGAAGCCCGGTTTATTTTATGTTCGAGACATTTACAAAATGATTTCCAACAGACGGCTTTTTATTTCAATAATTCCTGTTGATCCCGAGATTCCCAAGGGGTGCAAGTGCACCAACTGGCACCCCCCTGCCGGCGCCCATGTGCATCCCTATTATAAATGAGAAAGTGTTTTAGTTTGTTGGTTTATCCTTCAATCACGCCGCAACAGAGCTTTTGGATCGACGTAATGTGCATGGGTATAGTTAAGGACCTGGGCTAGCTAGGCTTCTTATTATCTCGGAAAAACAAACAGTTCCCGCAGGACAGCATGCTATCTTTCACTCAATTGTCCTTTAATAAATCACAAATAGCCACGGCCGGCGGATTGAAGTGATTTTTTGCATTATTTTGACAGTGATAGATAAAGCATACTTTTCATTCCGCGAAACAAAGGGTTACCGCGGTCTTTTAAAAACTTAACTCTACAAAAGGTACAAACTATTATTTCAATATGTTGCATTGCAGCGGAATTCCGTTAACGATTTTTCCGTTAGATTTGCCCCTCGCATAAGATATCCATGTGAAAGTATTTTTTTATGTTGATGAATATTTGAGAAACATGAATGAAGCGCTATAGGTAGGTATTTTAACTTAGGAAAATCGACATTAATATGGTACTCAAAGAATATTTCCTCAAAGCTTCAAATCTCTAGGTCCACGTGCATTATCTACCAGTCAGTCAGTCAGTCTATACCTACGAGTGTAAAACAGTATAATACAGTAACACCGATCATCTATACTAGCTAATATAATAAAGCGGAAGTTTGTTTGTTTGTTTGAACGCGCTAATCTCTGGAAGTACCTATCGGATTTGAAAAATTCTTTTTGCATTTGGTTGTCCAACTTTTGGGGCAGGTTATAGGCTATTTAATATCCCTAAAATCCTCCCCTAAGGGGGTAAAATGGGGGTAGAAAGTTTGTATGAAAGTTAGATTACTAGTTTTAAATAATAAAACTCTGTATATTTTATTTTGAAAAATCTTCCCTTAAGGGTGGTAAAATAGGGGATGAAAGTTTTAATGGGAAATTTTAAATATAATTTTGCTATTATCAACTTGAAATTTGGAAGGTAGGTTCATTCCAGGGCTTAGATATCAGCCTGGAAAATATTTCACGAAAATCCTCCCCTAAGGGGGTAAAATGGGGGTTGGAAGGTTATGTTTTTGAAGTCACAGATATGAAAATAGGATATGAAATTATAATTTTTAAATGATAAAAACCTGTATAAGTTATTCTGGAAAATCTCCCCGTAAGGGTGATAAAATAGGGGATGAAAATTTTTATGAAAGTCCTATGTTTTTAAAGTTACAGACCTGAAAATCGGCATTTAGATTATGAGTTTTAAATAATAAAACTCTGTAAAGTTTATAATTTGGATGTTTGGATGTTTAGATGTTCGGATGTTTGGATGTTTGTTATTCTATAACGTCGCAACTGAACTGAACAGATTTGGCTGAAATTTTTAATGGAGATAGATAATGCCCTGACTTAAAACATAGGCAACTTTTTATCCTGAAAAAATCCACAGTTCCCACGGGATTTTGAAAAAACCCAAATCTACAGCTATAGGTAGATCAATATAGCAAACTACCTTGAAAGTAAGTATAAAGATTGGAAAAGGGAGCGAGAACAGGAACCAGAAATCCACGATTCCCTCAGGATTTGTGAAAAACCGAAATTCACGCGGGCGAAGCCGCGGGCAACAGCTAGTAATAAATATATTGCAAGAGCATGAAAAATCGCCTTCACGTGCGTCGTGTGTTGTCACGCGGTCGCGGTCGGCGGTCGGTGGGATGCGGGATGACTTGAGTCGTGCGTGTCTCACTCTCGGGAGCGCTCGGACAGTAAATTTATCGGCAAGTCGTGCAAACAGTGACAAGCAGGGATTTTGGCCGGCGCACGGTGGTGTTAAATTGTTGTTCGCGAATCCTAAATTTTTAATGAACAGGTCTAAAATAGCGTCAAGTTTTTCTGTATAGAGAACAATATATGGTAATATTTATAGACCTCGATCTTTAAAATCAGTTTAAATTTTATGTAGAATTATGAAAGTAATTCGGAAATAACTAACTACTTTCTGTCAAGCATAATAACAGGATTTAACATTTCGTGGTCAGTTCCATTTCAACTTCAGAACTGTATCAATTCAACAGCAAAACCATCCATCTTACCTATGGGTAGATACTTACCGACGTTTTTGCATGTACACTTGGCCAATGTATATTGGTGCTTAATTTATTGTGTCGCTTTCATCAAATTAGCGATACACTTAGATCTCGCTTAGTGGTAAGTGACTCTAAAACTTTAATGTTTATAAAATACTAGATTCTGCCCGCGGCTTCGCCCGCGTGAATTTCGGTTTTTCACAAATCCCAAGGGAATCGTGGATTTCCGGCTCCCGTTCCCGCTCCCTTTTCCAAACTTTATACCTACTTTCAAGGAAGTTTGCTATGGTAATCTACCTATAGCTGTAGATATATATTTCGGTTTTATCAAAATCCCGTGGGAACTGTGGATTTTTCCAGGATAAAAAGTGCAATGCATGCAACTATTGTAATAATGTGCTATGTGAGCGTGATTTACCTAAGAACAGTCAACGCCATCTATCGCGTTTTTGGAAGTCTATATCTATTTTAGTCCCACAGGAATACTTTTCCGGGATAAAAAGTAGCCTATGTTTTAAGTCAGGGCATAAGCTATCTCCATTCAAAATTTCAGCCAAATCAGTTCAGTAGTTGCGGCGTGATTGAGTAACAAATATCCAAACATCCAAACATCCAAACATCCACACTTTCACATTTATAATATTAGTAGGATTTTTTCCAACTTGTGAAAGTTCCTTGCACCACTGTGCGTGTCGCGGCGAGCGTACACAGTGGTGCGTAGGTATGCGGTGAAATTAGGGTGCATGACGAGAACAAGGTCAGCGCTCGGTCAGAGTGCGGTTGATACGCTTTTTACAAAGAACTTGCGGTTGCGCTTTTCCGTAGGTATGAATAATTTAATAATTATCTTATGATATTTTTAAATTTTAGCTATAAAGGTAGACTGATAGAAAATGCTATTAACATTAAAATTCGCAAAAGTAAGTAAGTACATAATGTTATTATTCTTGTATTTGTATAATAAACTGAAAACAAAAAACTTACTCGTGCCACAACATAATTCAGTGACATTTATTTTATTTCGAATTAAAAAAACAAAAATAAGTTTGATTTTTGCAATTTAACTTTTTTTTACCGTCCACTTGCTCTTCACACCTAAATATATTCTAGCCTCAATAAATATAACATACTGGTCCGTTTAAACGTTTCACCTTGTTATTATTTTTGTGAATTAATCTTCAAAGTTTTTAGCCTCTCTAGTTTCGAAATTATTTAGCCTCGTGTGTAACATTTTCGTTTCAATTCTCGGCTAGAAATAATAACTATTGTATATGTATTTAAAAAATCTTCGATAAGATTTTTGCTTCCTTCTTTCAATCGCAGTTATAGATTTTTATATTTTATTTTAATTTTTCGCTTCGAATCTATTAACCAACAGACTAGAGTCATGATAAAATGGCGAATAATCGTGTTTTCATATAAAGGTACTAAGGTACCTTTACCTAATTAGATATTAAGGAGACACAGATAAAAAATATAGAATATAGAATAGAGAAACTTTCTTTCTCCGGCTCTACTTCCCTCTCTGTTTTATCCGGCACACTACCTATAATCTATATATATATATATAAAACAAAGTCGTGTTAGTTCGTACACTTATAACTCGAGAACGGCTGGAGCGATTTTCTTGGTTATTGACACACGAGTAGATAAGTACAGAGGGGAAGCTTGGCTACAAGCGGCCCGCTGTAGGTACACTCACACATATGCGCACGTTTGTCACCCAACTGTAGCGGTTGGTGGACCGAGCGGGCGTCCGTGAACCGTTGGTGAGTGTGTTTGTGTGAGTGTACCTACAGCGGGCTGTTTGTATGAAGCTTCCTCTCTGTACTTATCTACTCGTGTGGTTATTGATTTGTTGTATTTCTCTCCGTCCTGAATAGCAGAATAACTATTAAAAACATTGGAGAATTGACGAAAAAATAAAATAAAAGAAAAAACATTTTCCCATACAAAATGTTCATGGGTTTCGTAACTGTCAAATAAGTATTTAATTGTCACCCCGTCGATACAGTAAACGCAACTCTCACCCTACCTCTCATACAGTATGTAATACATCTTCCGTGCGTATGTTTGTCACCGGGCAGGTCGAAGTCTGTCGGATCCACTAGTTTAATATAATACAGATATGCGAATTGACACCCTCACAATGAGGGTTCTATTGATGCAGTGGATTCTAAACAAGCGAGTTCCATTCGAGATTTTATCGACACTTTCTAAATGATGTTAAAACACTCCGATGCTGCATGAATGATATCGACAGCAGTGTGCTTAGTCTCAGTTTGAACACCTCGAAATTTTACTAAATACTACATATCGAAACACAATGACTTCAGAGTAAAATGCACCTGAACTATAACTATAGCTTATTTTAGGGTTTGAGTTCGCCGATACACTCAGCATTCGTCTATAGCCAGCCGCGCCCCAAGTAGAAATGTTGTAAAATAAATATTTAAAGTATTGAATTACGACTGTAAATGAGTCTTTGGATTCATTTTGCATTACATATTCATCATCATCATGATCAACCCATTACCGGCTCACTACAGAGCACGGGTCTCCTCTCAGAGTGAGAAGGGTTTTGGCCATAGTCTACCACGCTGGCCAAGCGGATTGGCAGACTTCACATACCTTTTTTGAGAACGTTATGGAGAACTCTCAGGCATGCAGGTTTCCTCACGATGTTTTCCTTCACCGTTAAAGCCAGTGATATTTAAATACTTAAAACGCACATAACTCTGAAAAGTTAGAGGTGCGTGCCCGGGATCGAACCCACGACCTCCGATTAGAAGTCGGTCGTCCTAACCACTATGCTATCACAGCATAACATATTACAGTTATTCAATATTTAGTATTTGGTAAAGTTTTGGAGGTGCGCAAACTGAGACTAAGCATACTGGACACGAGTCTCATTAAAGAATTTCCACACTGCACAACCTTGTACCACTAGTGTGTACAGCGTCTCCCTGCGACTCGTTTGAAGTGCAGTGCCCATCCAGTCCTTCGATGGGCACTTTACTTTCCGGTGCGGGATCATCACGACAGCTCTTGGGACGCCAACGTTCATCGATTCTCTGAGCTATGTGTTCAGGTTTTGACGATAAACTGAACCGATTCAGATTTTGAGTCGGACCTTGTCTGGTCATTCTTGCTCTGAAACTACATCCTTGATCACATAAAATACATAATCAGGATATGCACATTTTAATTTGGTTTCTCAATTTAGAGTTTGACGCGGATGGTCCACAACTTCAACATCTTACCACAAACATTTGAACAACTTTAGGTTAGGTGATGACTAGATTGTCGTTTCGATATTTTGTATTTTTAATCAGGTTTAAAATACTTAGTTTAACGCTTTTTGATTAGTTTGTGATAAGACCAAGAATATTTATATGTATGTTTTCATTTTTGGATTATATATCTCATACATAGGTATAAAAAAGCATATAATTAAATATCACTTAATAAAATTAAATCACCGTTAGAAAGTAAAAGATTACCAAGTCACCGCGCTCAGACTATATCTAGACGCATTGATCTGATAGTGTGAGAAAACCTAAGCCGGCTGATGTCGGGCGACGGCAAACACCTAATTAGGGTTGTTACGTCTTATAAAAAAGACACAACTAGCAAATGAATATTTAAATAAAATAAAATAACTATGAAACTAGTATAAGTAGGTACCAAATTTTTGTCGGCTTTTTTATTGAAAATCAAGTGATTTTCAATAAAAAAGGACAAAATTTTTACCCAACTGCGCGACACATAGGAGTGATAATGTGTTTATCAGTCTATGTACATGTACGTATATTTGTTCCTTTGTGGCACTCTAGAGACGATGATTGATAAGATGCTGATTTTTATAAGTGGCATGTCGTTAGATTTACCATGCCAGCGCAAGTGTCAACGAGAACATAAAAATTTGAAGAATTCAAAATGATTATATGATGAATAGGTAATAATTTTATGGCGGATTTTGATTATTGTGGAAATAATGATTTTATGGCGGATTTTGGACGACATAATGTGGGTTTCAAATTTTTTTTCTTCAAATCCTATCGAGTGGGGTATCAAATGAAATGGTTTGAAAAGGTGATTACGAAAATATATTTATTTTGACAAAAAAAAAATTGTGATCATACGTGAAGGGGAAAAAATAATTTATTAAGCAGTCGTTTTTTTAATTTTCTTACCAATATTATACTTGTCTTTTTATCGTTACACTTTCTTTATGAATTTACAAAATTGATTGAAATTATTGTAATTTATAAACAAACAAATCATTTAATATTAAAACAAATTCAATCTAAATTAAAATATTTTTATAAAATAAATTAAAATCGAAATTACACAATAAATAGAAGTCTATTTAATATAAAAACTCATTGATTCTACCGCAGCAATGCATGGTAACCAAGATGCGATACATAATATTTTAATAACATTTGTATTAAAAAAAAGTAGCTGGTCGACACAAATAAATAAATTAAGCTCATTTTAAAGTAGATACAGGTGCCACCCCTAGTAATAATCCTTGAATAATAAGCTTAATAGTAATAAATATCGTGCAGACGTTTATGAAAGTCATTAAACCCTTGTTTAACGAGATATCCGTTTTGATGGGAATCAAATAAAATCCTACTATTAGTGTTAATTAATATATTATTATGTATGGATTTATTTTATTTATTTATATTATTTATATCCATTTACAGAAAAAAAACTCAATCTTCTAACCCACTTCTAAAAAGTTACGAGCGCAGAATTTTGATCGATTTTCTTACTCTTCTAACTTTAAGATTGAATTTAAATATATTTAAAACAACAATATCTTCGGTAGATGTCATAGACAAGTTTAGTTGTTATTCAAAATAAAGTAACATCATAAATAAAAATATTTTTTTAGAATGTATGTCAAGAGTAAATGTTACAATTTTGATATAGCGATCTCGAAACTAATTTGAATAAGAATAGGCTCATATTAAGCAATACGTTTTAAAAATAAACGAGCCTATTTTCCATATTACTTACTCTTTTTGTAATAATACATTTATATAAATAAATTGATTATTAAAGTAATAAAGCACATCATAATGCCTAAGTAAGTTTTTCATAGAAACATGAAGAACTTGCCAAAAATGACTTCTCCAAACAACTATACTTGTTATTTGTTTTAACAACTAAACTTTACAAATTGATGTTCTAAGCACATCAATTTATAGCACAGAAGGTTTTATAGATCACACAGTTTTTATATATCCGCCTAAGGTATAGATGTACGTACATAATCCAGCTTATAAATTCCTTACTTGATGTTATAGGTACATAAGTATTGCTGATGAGATTGAATTCTTACAACTACCTACCTATTGGAAGGTTTGAGAATAGGTGCTTTTACACCTAATTTTATTAATGTAAGGTCCTCCGACCGAATATCGACCACTCATGCCAATTTGAACGGAGGCTTGCCAACAACGAGATAAAGTGTGCATAAGTATGTGTGCATACAGATGCATTCTCAATTCTCCTCACTCTCATAGTCAAATGAGACGGGAGTTCGATACGACCGGACTGATATCAGGCGCAGGTCAGACGGCTTTACGTGTTGTCCAAGGCACAGAACCCTGCCAACTTCGCAACTCCGGGCTTCTATAGAGAATTTCTTGACGGAAAAGCCTAAAAACTTTTAAGGATAAGGATCTCATGAATAGCAGCCAAATGAGCTGGCCAATTCACTAACGCGACAGTCAAAGTAATTTTATTATGAAGTTACAGACAGTGCAAACGCGGAGTCCGTTTGCCTTTGCACTCCATAGATTGAATAAGAAACACAATGTGGCTAATTCTGTTGTACACAATCTCTAAACCTAAACTAAATTGACAGGTTTAAAAATAGTGCTATCCCGTTCAGCAGGGAGGATTGTGAAAGAGACAGGAATATATTTAGACCTGTCATTTTAGTTTAGATTTAGAGATTGTGTACAACAGAATCGCCCACAATACCTACCTATTGAAGGCTCCGAAAGATTAGATTAAACAGGTAAATTACTCGGTTCTCACGAGGCCGTAGGCGCATTCACTACTGTTTCTGTATTCCTAATAGCTATTGAAACAATAAAGGATCAAGTTAGTTTATATTTTGGTAGGTCAAGCCCTCAAAAAGCTTTGATAGTCCTCGCCAATAGTCGTGCAGACATTACAGTTCATTTTTCATAAATACAAGAAGAATATGATATTCCGGACCTCGTTATATATTTATATATTTAGATTTCTGAATAATATGAAATGCACGTTTTACAAATGACCGGTCAGGTCAGGTCGGGAGATCGTCCTTTCGTATCGGAAGTTAGTTGATTCGGGTCTTTAGTGTATTGCTAGAACAATTGGGTCCTAAGTTGAAGATTTGAATGCAACAAATATTGACCTGATTAGAATCGCGATAGTGTTTACTGTCTAATCATACAGATCTGAGAACCTTGCGATAATATCTAAATACCGTTGTACCTGTACCTATATACCGGTTTTCCTACCACAGATCAGGGAATATTCCTACTTTTCCTACTAATGTTATAATGCGATACTGAATTTTGTTTGTTTGTTTTTTTATTTTATCATTCAATCACGTCGCGACAGAGCTACAGATCAACGTGATTTTTACATGGGCATAGTTGAGGATTTGAAGAATGACATAGGCTATTTTTCATCCTGGGAAATCAAAAAGTTGCCACGGGAATAGAATAAAAATTTACAAATTAATTTACAAGTGCTTCTGGATCGTTAAGTGAATCTATCGCTGGTTCGGAATGCCGTTCGATTTAAATTCACGCTTTTTTTAGTTATAAAAAAAATCTAATCCCACGCGGATGAAGTCGCGGGCATCAGCTAATAAATTAATCAATCCAAACTATGTCAGTCAAATAATATCATACATTTATATAGTAGGTATAAGTCCAAAAATCTTAAGCCTTAGTTTCGGATTAGGAACCCCTGCACTTTGATTCCGCTAGCAACCAACCGGAAGGTATTGATGCATGCGTCATCCCACTCACCCGACTATATTAATGTTAGTCTGCCAATCTCCTATCCATATAGAATGCCTTATATACAAAAGTGACCGCAACGCATTGATTTAAACGGCTATACTCGTCACGAGTATCGGCTCCCACGATATGCAGATAAGATTGTGCTTGACTGATGCATAGGACAATGTAGTAATAGATAACGCCTAAAGTGAAACTACTTGGTTGGAATAATAGCTCATTTATTGAGATAAGTGTCCATTGAACTACCTATTCGGAGAAATGAATCCAGTAGAGAAATATGGCATCTGATGCACTATGTCCTGTTAAAAATTTATGCTATTGTGATTATCAAGTCTTTCGTGGGTTTAATGTTGTGTTGTGATGAATTTATTATTTTAATTCAGTAAAAATTTAGCTCTTGGTTGCGATCTCATCAGTGATCTTATCTGATACTATCAGATAAGATCACTGATGAGATCGAAACCAAGATCAATCAGAAATACCTACTAAGGTAGGATGCAATGATGGAAGCACGCTAACTTGGAAAGGCTATAGAAGTATTTATAAAGATTTTGATAAATGTGTCTTATAATTGGGAGGTCCCGACTTCGATTTCTGGTTGGAGCGATTTTTGACTATTCTGGGGTCTGGTCTAATAATCTAGGTAAGTAGGTAGTATCTGCCGCGAGCGATGAAGTTAAACCGCGGTTTATTGCGGCTTCTGATGTCAGAAAGGTTGGCGCAAAGAATCAGCCTGGCTGTTCCGTACAAAAATATATTCTACGCTATGATTCAGCACAAAAATGCAACTCTCTACAACCTGTTAAACGGATCCGTTGTAGTCCGATCCGACCGTCCGGCGCGAAACAAATGCTGTTCAGAGGATTTGGTCCGACCGTGTACAGTATCACCCCGCATGTATGTAGGACGTAGGTACTTGACTGCACCGTAACCTAGCAGGAGGCGTGTTCGCAGTTAAATGAAAAATAAAAATAAAATGTTGAAGTGTTCTCACCTAATCTGCGGAGTGACTAATCGCGACATTCTAATTCAACAACAAAATATTTTTAAATTAAATCAGTTCACTATACAATCAAATAGGATCATTATCTCTAATAAGCTTCAATTTGACATTTGAATACGAGCTCTGAAGAAATTTCATTTCAACAATGATGAATTGCAGTCATTTAAATTTAAAGCGCATGTTGATGTTGCATTTAATATAATAGGATCTCAAGTGGTATCATCATTAAAATGGCGCTTCAATAACAAGAACGTACTCGAAACTGTGAATCGCCTTTCCGATGCGAGTGGTCATACTTCTACATAGGTATACTGCTAACTGCATAATAGATGATAGGACTAAGAGGACTAAAATTAAGAAAATTCGTCCAAAAAACATACATGGGTATGTTCTAGATAACAAATAAAACAATAACAACAAATAGTCACACGAAATTAATCAACTGTCCCAAACTAAATATGTACATGCTTATCATACGCTACTATTTCAGGCGATTCCTTTTTGTAGCCATCAAATTATAGATAGAGAATGTTGAATTCAATTACATACCTATTGCAAAATGGTATTTTATTTATAATCATTTTTCTTTAACAGATAAACTAACTTGTACTCAGTATAAGCTCGGACCAGCCGGGCGAGCTGTACTAGCAACACATTATAATCATAGAGTGGGTGCAATGAACACTTAACCTCGTTGCAGTGATGATGCAAATTTGGCCGAGAAATCGTCGTGTATCGCACACGCTTTCATAACAATCCGGTGATTGATTACATAAATTTGAATACTGACGCCGTTAAAATAAAATTAAATTTATCCGCGGCATCGGGCAAAGGACGCGGCCGCTGATAAATTGCCGGAATAATGAATAAACGAGTGTGTTACGACGCGTTGCGTTGCGTATGCGCGTAATAATGTGATGTTACACACACGCTCGCCGTTATACATTGCAGCTATTTAATTGAAATAAGATTAACTAGTAGTGAGTCGAGAGTGGATAAAGATTTATCTCTGCCGAGAATGCGAAGGAGAGAGTTGATAAGGAACAAAAATGCTTGCTTGATCTTTAAATTTTCGTCAGCCATAGATAAATTATAATACTTAATATTGTATTCTTTATATTTTTATTTTTTAATAAAACCTGTTTTCACAATTTTATTCGGACTCCATTTTATCAGATCTTGCCGACATTAACATTAAATCACTCTTCTGAATTCGTTGGGGCTACCTATACAGCATGCACTTATTCCACAGTTGTCGCGAGATATTTTAGTAAAAATATAATGATTACGCAATATGTACCTATACTAAATTAGATATTTACCTATATCCCGATATTTTTATCTACGACACACTTTTTTAGCATTGTTTGTCTGTCTGCCTTTTTGTCCGGGCAAATCTTGGGAATGCTTAAACCGATTTTGACGGTACTTTCACTAGCAGGCAGAGGATTGTACAGATGATCTAAGGTACGTTAATCCTACAAAATCAAAGAATTCACGCAGGATTTACAAAAAAAGAACACGAATTTACGCAGACGAAGTCGCGGTCACCAGCCGGTGATCCTCGCCGTTAGGGGTAGTTCACAGGACATCACAAATTAGTAGAAAGCATTGGAGCGCGGAACCACTACCGCCCACATAATTATTGTAATTCACTTAATATAAAACCGCACAATTATTTTAATGCTCATTAAACACGTGCGTTGGAGTGTAGCGTTTCGAGTTACCGAGTGGGCGCAATTATCACCATTATTGATTCTGAGGTTAGAGTCAGGAAAGCAGGTGTACCGATTAGTTAATTTAGTTCCCATGATTCATTTTAATTCAAGCAGCGTCAAAAATAAATTGTGGTATAAAACGGATTTAATTTATAAACAAACAAAGATAAAAAATAAAAGAAGCATTGAGGTATTAATGAGTCGCATGGTGGACTCTACACGAGCATCTCTAGTTATTTTCGAACAAGTGTACCTGCACCCTTGGCAATTGAAATCAAATGGCCCATAATGGGCCATTTACTTGACTACTGTAGTTTTAGGTTCATCGTGATCAACCCATTACCGGCTCACTACAGAGCATGGGTCTCCTCTCAGAGTGAGAAGGGTTTTGGCCAAGTCTACCACGCTGGCCAAGCGGATTGGCAGACTTCTCACACCTTTGAGAACGTTATGGAGAACTCTCAGGCATGCAGGTTTCCTCACGATGTTTTCCTTCACCGTTAAAGCAAGTGATATTTAAATACTTAAAACGCACATAACTCCGAAAAGTTAGAGGTGCGTGCCCCGGCATCGAACCCACGACCTCCGATTAGAAGTCGGTTGTCCTAACCACTAGGCTATCACAGCTAGTTTTAGGTTGACAAGTTTAATTTTTAACGTAACCTTACTTTGACCACGTAGCATACAACTGGCGCCTAATGAGCTATAAGTAAACATATTAAAAAACAGATTTCATAACATTGGACGGATGTTTCTTAGTGCTGATAAAAAATATATAAAATAGATGACAGATATACGTGTTTTTAATCACTCGAAAATGAGGTCAATACCAGCCACACAGGTGAGATAGCAGCTGTACTTATATCCACACTTGGCACATTTTCGAAGATAAGCTTTATAAAAAACAATCTTTCTGCTTTCATAATCATTATTGTCCGACAATGAATACCTCGTAAAAATTTTCTCGCTTATTACGTTACGCCGCCTTGGACGAATTATCTTAATAAAATCCGGGTCATTCGGTTTGAAAGAAATTCTTTTCATTTTGCTTGTGTATTAACAATTCTTATAAGAATTATCGTGCGTATGATTAATGACAAGCAATTTACTTATTTTAAAGTGACGTAATACGTTAATTATAACGTTTAATTATCTATTAGCCGTTAAGTAATAAACACAACAAAGCAAGACCGGTGTAATAATTTAACTCGGAAGGACGGAACTCCACAATCAGTGTGATAGTTAAGTAAACAGTATGGTTGAGCGAAGCAATGGCTGGATCATGCGTCATGCTCGTGAACGGGTGCCGCCGTCGGAAATGGGGCTACTTTTGTCTGCCCTTCTTAACGTGTAGAATTGTAAGCACCATTCCGAACCAGTGGTAGATTCATTTGTCGATTCAAAAGCACTTGTAAAAGTTTATCTGAATAAAAAATATGTCTTAGACTTGCCTTTACACAAGTTTAAGAACTTTATTAAAAGTATGCTCATAAAAAAAGCTTATTATACAATTGAAGATTATATGAACGATAAAAAAAGCTTGGATTTAACTCGTTCCAGCAATGTGCGAGACGGCATTTCAATCATGTACATTAATAATAATAATTGTTATAATGTTATTTTTAAAAAAGAGCAACCGCCGAGTTTCTTGCAGGTTCTTCTCGGCTGAAACTGCATTCCGAACCTGTGGTAGACTCAATCGACGATTCAAAAGCACTTGTAAAAGTTTATTTGAATAAAAAACTTTTCAATTCTATTCTATTCTATTCTAGTAGACTACCTATAATCAAACATAACATGTCCTTAGGTACATACATAGAATACATTGCAGACAGTTTCCGTTTTTTAAATCCTATTAAGTTTTATTTTAATTATGTGAAATGGACTTCAGTGACACTGAAGGTAAGGATAATAAGGGATTGGGTAACAGAATTTAAGCTTTTGTTCAAAGATTACAACATCACGGCGTTTACTGCGCGGCGCGGCGCGGCGTAGCGAATTACTGCGTTCTGCAACACATTGCTTGACTAAAGAATTAGCTTCTTAGAATATCTTTGGGTCATTAGTAGCTGTAGTATCCCGGATTACGTGGACTAGCCGCACTGTTGTATAAATACTTCCTATATATATATATTTTTTCTAGGTACATACAGTCAAATTATTATTTATCAAAGAATGTGATTAAGTGGATGTAACACATGATAATAATTATGAAATTGCGTTTGTCCATAGGTTTCTAATTACTTTTCTACTTAGTTAAAATAAAATCGCAGTCCATGTTTTTTGTATATTTAGATATATTAGATGTTCTTTATGATTTTCGGACATTTCAACAGAAAGATTTAACTATACTTATGTATTAATATGTAAGTATTAATAGTAAACTCACTTCTAGTCTAGGCACATAGGTATATAATAAATACATGTACGAAACCGGGCCAGTCAATAATAATTACTGATAACATACTAAGTTGTAGGGCCATGCAAACAGCCAGACTACTGAAGTAGAGAAAAAGTTTGACAGTTGAAAAATCTATGCATGGTAATATAAGTTTTAATATAGAAATTCGCTACTGCTACCTGCCTTACCTGCTGTTTTAATTTTTTGTTTAGTAGGTATGCAGCAAAACGGAAATCCTTTCACAAACGCGCAAGGTTAAATGCCATCCGATTAATTAGCAGCGCACTGAACAAAGCTCATCATTAGTGCCGCAATCGTGTATCTCATTTGTGTCGATAGCGCCATTCGTGTCAATGCTAATGAATACGCCAATCTCGAATCTCGTAAAACTGTAAGAAGGCTCATGCCGCGTCCCTCATGCAGACGTTATCGTTTAATGAATAATAATGGTAGATGCGCTTAGGTATGATTACAAACTTGGAAACGAGTAAATCGATACAGGACCTACCTATTTGAAATTGAGGTGATTCTGATTTCAAACACATTTTTACTTGGTGTCTGTTTTTAAGTTTTAACGGACTTACAAGTTGATGACATTGCGGCCTGTTACACTATCAATACCGTATCGCGATCCACGGATCGCGGATTTCAAGACCATCCGGAAATCCATCAGTATTAACGCAAAAAAGCGGCCAAACCATCAATAATTGGATCGCGTATCGCGCATCGCGTGATAATACTGATAGTGTAACACCCCCAGTGACTCAAAAATATCAAATCGTATTGAAATTATCCTGAATTTTTACAAAATCTATAAAAGGTGCATGTCTATCGTCCGATAGCTGACTGAACTCAGTGGAGACGATTATGAAACTTTTAAAAAAGAATCACAAGACGATTGTGTTTACGGCTGTTTGTATTTACGCAGTTACTTAACGACCTTTTTATACATTTGATTAGAAATTCAGGATAATTCCAATGCTATTCTAACTATTTAATATATAAACTTCTAATATATTCTAACTATTTAATATATAACTATTTAATATATATAAAGGATATTTCTGTGTTTAGTGAATTTGTCTAAAATTTCAATTTTTGATTTCTGTAACCATTCTACTACTGATTTACTCATTTATTTATCTACTAGCTGACCCCCGCAACTTCGTTCGCGTAGATATAGGTTTTTATATAGAATCGGATCGGATCGGATCCCATAATTCTTTTATGTACTACTAACTAAATGTAGCTTAAGTTACTCCTTATAACATTAAAAGTTCCATTAAAATCGATTAGCTGGAACAAATAGACAGACCGACAAACATAAAATATAAACGCACACCAGTTTAAAATAAGCCGTACGTTCAAAGATCCGGGTCCCAAGTTATTTGAACCCAATAAATGTGTGTCATTTCTGAACTAAAAAACCTATAACCTTGAAATATTTACGGGACAATATATAAAGTACTACCTTTCTAACAAAAAAAGAATGAGTGAAATCGAACAACGCGTTAATGAATTACAGCTAAATACACGTTTTAACTTTCATCCCCTCTCCCAAGGGAACCGTGCTGAATTTCGGGATAAAAAGTATCCTATGTCCTACCTCGGAGTATAAACTCAAATCGCACCAAGTTTCATTTGAATCCATTCAGTAGTTTCGGCGTGATGCGCGGCCAAGATACAGACAGACAGACAGACAGACAGACAGACAGACAGACAGACAGACAAAAATGAAACAAATTGCAGTTTTGGCTTCAGTATCGATTATAGAGTGCCCTCCAATAAAAATTTTCAAAATATCTTCAATGTACAGAATTGGATCTGTTACAGTTTTATTAATATATATATAGCTGCTCGTGCTGATTCATTGACTGACTCACTGATTGATCACCCCTCCTGTAAAATTTTGTATGAAAAATTTTTTTTTCACTAATGGTTTCGTGTAGAGGACAAAAATTCATTCGGAACAAAAATATGGAGAGAGCTGATGATTGAGGATTTCGGAGACAGGTGAGCAGCACGCTTAAGGTATTGAAGATAGGTGGGGGGTGCTCGAACAAATGTCACTCGAAACGTCATCCAATTGGCAGTTAGCTGAAAAAAAATTCAAAATGGCGAAAAAAAGATGGCCGCCATACAAATTTCATCGGTCTCCATCTCGGAGGGTATAAAAGATGGAAGAGTGGTTTCTTCGCAAAAGATGATGAGGATCCAAAGATCTACTTGATGAATTGAAAAAAAAATCAAAATGGCGGAATTTATTTTTCCATAGAAAATGTATGGCGAATATTGAAGAGACTACAAGTTGTAAACTATGCAAGGCTTTGATGCGATTCTTTGGAGAACTCTCAAAGAAAAATATGGAAAGACATGATGATTGAGGGTTTGGAAGATGGATGAGGAGCCCGGGCAGGGTATGTTAGATAGATGGGAGGTGCTCAAACAAAAATTACTCAAAACCTCATCCAATTGGCACTGAGCTGAAAAAAAAACAAAATGGCGGATTCAAGATGGCGGCTATACAAATTTCGTCAGAGTCTATCTCACCAAGCATAAAAGATGGAAGAGTGGTTTCTGGGAAAAAGATGATCAAGACCTAAAAGTCTACTTGATGAACAGAAAAAAACAAGATGGCGGAATTTATTTTTCTACACAAAAAAAATTATTGATGGAAAAATACGGAAAGAGTTGATGATCGAAGATTTTGGAGACGGATGAAGAGCACGGCGAGGGTATTGAAGATAGGTGGGACGTGCTCAAACAAAAACTACTCGAATCCTCGCGGTCCGCTTGCGGGCCGCGCACCCACGCGCCATACTAGTTAATATATATATAGCTGCTCGTGCTGATTCACTGACTGATTGATCACCTCTCCTGTAAAATTATGTATGAAAAATTTTTTTTTCACTAATAGTTTCGTACAGAAGCCAAAAATTCATTAAGAACAAAAATATGGAGAGAGCTGATGATTGAGGATTTCGGTGACGGGTGAGGGGCACGCTTAAGGTATTGAAGATAGGTGGGGGGTGCTCGAGCAAATGTCACTCGAAACGTCATCCAATTGGCAGTGAGTTGAAAAAAAATTCAAAATGGCGAAAAAAAGATGGCCGCCATACAAATTTCGTCGGTGTCCATCTCGGAGGGTATAAAAGATGGAAGAGTAGTTTCTTCATAAAAGATGATCAAGATTGGAAGGTCTATCTGATGAATAGAAAAAAAATTCAAAATGGCGGAATTTATTTTATCATAGAAAATGTATGGCGAATATTGAAGAGATTACAAGTTGTGAACCATGCAAGGCTTTGATGCGGTTCTTTGGAGAAATGTCAAAGAAAAATATGGGATGATATGATGATTAAGGGTTTGGAAGATGTTTGATGAGCCCGGGCAGGGTATTGTAAATAGATGGGGGCTGCTCAAACAAAAAATACTCAGAACCTCATCCAATTGGCACTGAGCTGAAAAAAAAACCAAAATGGCGGATTCAATATGGCGGCTATACAAATTTCGTCAGTGTCTATCTCACCAAGCATAAAAGATGGAAGAGTAGTTTCTTAGAAAAATATAATCAAGAACTAAAAATCTACTAGATGAACAGGAAAAAAATAAGATGACGGAATTTATGTTTTCACAAAGTTTTTTTTTGTGATGGTTTCGTATAGAAGACAAAAATTCATGCGGAGGAAAAATATGGAGAGAGCTGATGATTGAAGATTTCAGAGGCGGGTGAAGGGCACAGCGAGGGTATTGAATATAGGTGGAAGGTGCTCAAACAAAAGTTACTCGAAACCTAATCCAATTGGCAGTGAGCTTAAAAAAATTCCTAAATGGCGGTTTCAAGATAGTGGCCATACTTTCGTCGGTGTCTATGTCACTGAGTATGAAAGATGGAAGAGTGGTTTTTTGGCAAAAGATGATTAAGACGTGGTTTACTTGATGAACAGAAAAAAACAAGATGGCGAAATTTATTATTCCATACAAAATATATGGCGAATATTGAAGAGAATGTAAGTTGGGAACTATGCAACACTTTGACGCCGTTCCTTTTCAATTTTTAAATTTTTTTTATGGAAGAACTCTCATTCTGACAAATTATTCGGAGAAAAAATATGGAGAGTGATAATGATCGAGGGTTAGGAATATGGGGTAGATAGGTGGAGGCTGCTCAAACAAAAAATACCTGAAAACAAAACCTCGCGGTCCGCTTGCGGGCCGCGCACCCACGCGCCATACTAGTTAATATATATATAGCTGCTCGTGATGATTCATTGACTGACTCACTGATTGATCACCCCTCCTGTAAAATTTTGTATGAAAAATTTTTTTTTCACTAATGGTTTCGTATAGACGACAAAAATTCATTCGGAACAAAAATATGGAGAGAGCTGATGATTGAGGATTTCAGAGACGAGCGAATGGCACGCTTAAGGTATTGAAGATAGGTGGGGGGTGCTCGAGCAAATGTCACTCGAAACATCATCCAATTGGCAGTGAGCTGAAAAAAAATTCAAAATGGCGAAAAAAAGATGGCCGCCATACAACTTTCGTCGGTCTCCATCTCGGAGGGTATAAAAGATGGAAGAGTGGTTTCTTCGCAAAAGATGATCAAAATCCAAAGGTCTACTCGATGAATAGAAAAAAAATTCAAAATGGCGGAATTTATTTTTCCATAGAAAATGTATGGCGAATATTGAAGAGACTACAAGTTGTAAACTATGCAAGGCTTTGATGCGGTTCTTTGGAGAACTCTCAAAGAAAAATATGGGAAGACATGATGATTGAGGGTTTGGAAGATGGATGAGGAGCCCGGGCAGGGTATTGTAGATAGATGGGAGGTGCTCAAACAAAAATTACTCAAAACCTCATCCAATTGGCACTGAGCTGAAAAAAAAACAAAATGGCAGATTCAAAATGGCGGCCATACAAACATCGGTGTCTATCTCACCAAATATAAAAGATGGAAGAGTGGTTTTTGCCAAAAGATGATTAAGACCTTAAGTTCTACTTGATATGAGCAGAATGATTCGAAGAAAAAATATGGAGAGTGATAATGATCGAGGATTAGGAATATGGGAGAGATAGGTGGAGGCTGCTCAAACCAAAATACCCGAAAGCGAAACCTCGCGGTCCGCTTGCGGGCCGCGCACCCACGCGCCCTACTAGTTAATATATATATAGCTGCTTGTGCTGATTCACTGACTGATTGATCACCTCTCCTGTAAAATTTTGTATGAAACATTTTTTTTTCACAAATGGTTTCGTATAGAGGACAAAAATTCATTCGGAACAAAAATATGGAGAGAGCTGATGATTGAGAATTTCGGAGACGGGTGAAGGGCACGCTTAAGTTATTGAAGATAGGTGGGGGGTGCTCGAGCAAATGTCACTCGAAACGTCATCCAATTGGCAGTGAGCTGAAAAAAAATTCAAAATGGCGAAAAAAAGATGGCCGCCATACAAATTTCGTCAGTCTCCATCTCGGAGGGTATAAAAGATGGAAGAGTGGTTTCTTCGTAAAAGATGATCAGAATTGAAAGGTCTACTCGATGAATAGAAAAAAATTCAAAATGGCGGAATTTATTTTTCCATAGAAAATGTATGGCGAATATTGAAGAGACTACAAGTTGTGAACTATGCAAGGCTTTGATTTTGCTATTGAGGCTATTGAAGGCGGTTCTTTGGAGAACTCTCAATGAAAAATATGGGAAGACATGATGATTGAGGGTTTGGAAGATGGTTTAGGAGCCCGGGCAGGGTATCGCAGATAGATGGGAGGTGCTCAAACAAAAATTACTCAAAACCTCATCCAATTGGCACTGAGCTGAAAAAAAACAAAATGGCGGATTCAAGATGGCGGCTATACAAATTTCGTCGGTGTTTATCTCACCAAGTATAAAAGATGGAAGAGTGGTTTCTTGGCAAAAGATGATCAAGAACTAAAGATCTACAATTTGATGAACAGAAAAAAATCAAGATAGCTAAATTTATTTTTTTCACACAAAATATATGGTGAATATTTCAATATTCGCCATATATTTTGTGTGAAAAAAATAGAGACTATAAGTTGGGAAACAATACAAGACTTTGATATGGTTCCTTTCCAAATATGTTTTTATGGAAGAACTCTCCTTCTGGCAAATGATTCGGAGAAAAAAATTTGGAGAGTGATGATGATCGAGGGTTTGGAAGATGGATGAGGAGCACGGCCAGGGTTAAAGATGCTGAAAATGATAGAAGAAGGTGGAGGCTGCTAAAACAAAAATAATACTGAAATCCCCGCGGTCCGCTTTAGCGGGCCGCGCAGCCAAGCGCCCTACTAGTTAATATATATATAGCTGCTCGTGCTGATTGGGTCACTGACTGACTCATTGATCACCCCTCCTGTAAAATTTTGTATGAAAATTTTTTTTTTCACAAATGGTTTCGTATAGAGGACAAAAATTCATTCAGAACAAAAATATGGAGAGAGCTGATGATTGAGGATTTCAGAGACGAGCGATGGGCACGCTTAAGGTATTGAAGATAGGTGGGAGGTGCTCGAGCAAATGTCACTCGAAACGTCATCCAATTGGCAGTGAGCCAAAAAAAAATTCAAAATGGCGAAAAAAAGATGGCCGCCATACAAATTTCGTCGGTGTCCATCTCGGAGGGTATGAAAGATGGAAGAGTGGTTTCTTAGCAAAAGATGATCAAGATCCGATGGTCTACCCGATGAATAGAAAAAAAAATCAAAATGGCGGAATTTATTTTTCCATAGAAAATGTATGGCGAATATTGAAGAGACTACAAGTTGTAAACTATGCAAGGCTTTGATGCGATTCTTTGGAGAACTCTCAAAGAAAAATATGGGAAGACATGATGATTGAGGGTTTACAATGAATATAAAATTATTTTGCTATAATCCGCTGTTAGCGGATTATAGCAAAATAATTTTATATTCATTGTATATCATGGAATTCCGCAAAGTAACGCCTGCTTCCATTCAACGATTGAGGGTTTGGAAGATGGATGAGGAGCCCGGGCAGGGTATGTTAGATAGATGGGAGGTGCTCAAACAAAAATTACTCAAAACCTCATCCAATTGGCACTGAGCTGAAAAAAAACAAAATGGCGGATTCAAGATGGCGGCTATACAAATTTCGCCAGAGTCTATCTCACCAAGCATAAAAGATGGAAGAGTGGTTTCTGGGAAAAAGATGATCAAGACCTAAAAGTCTACTTGATGAACAGAAAAAAACAAGATGGCGGAATTTATTTTTCTACACAAAAAGTTTTTTTTTTGTGATGGTTTCGTATAGAAGACAAAAATTCATGTGGAGGAAAAATATGGAGAGAGCTGATGATTGAAAATTTCAGAGGCGGGTGAAGGGCACAGCGAGGGTATTGAATATAGGTGGAAGGTGCTCAAACAAAAGTTACTCGAAACCTAATCCAATTGGCAGTGAGCTTAAAAAAATTCCTAAATGGCGGTTTCAAGACAGTGGCCATACTTTCGTCTATGTCACTGAGTATGAAAGATGGAAGAGTGGTTTTTTGGCAAAAGATGATCAAGACGTGGTTTACTTGATGAACAGAAAAAACAAGATGGCGAAATTTATTATTCCATACAAAATATATGGCGAATATTGAAGAGAATGTAAGTTTGGAACTATGCAAGACTTTGACGCCGTTCCTTTTCAATTTTTCAATTTTTTTTTTTATGGAAGAACTCTCATTCTGACAAATTATTCGGAGAAAAAATATGGAGAGTGATAATGATCGAGGGTTAGGAATATGGGGTAGATAGGTGGAGGCTGCTCAAACAAAAAATACCTGAAAACAAAACCTCGCGGTCCGCTTGCGGGCCGCGCACCCACGCGCCATACTAGTTATATTATAGAAGAAGATATAGATGGGTTTACTAATCGGTATTCATATGATTTCACATTGAGTTTTTTTTTTAATTTTATAATCTGTTTCATACTTTAGTTATAATCACTACTTACATACAGAAAAGAAGTCGGTTAATGAAATAGTTTTCCCGATTACGATAAGCGATAGTGCAAATATACATGGATACAGATTTGTATACAGATGTTTCCGAAAGCGAAGTGCTAAAAGCAGTTTTAAAGTTGCACCGGTGTTTTATTGTTGTTTTCGATAGCATATGCAACGATTAAGATCTCCAATAGCTTTTATAACTTAAAATTGGGCAATGCAAAAACGATGGCGAATCTTAGCTTGCGCGCAGACACGTCCGACGAAAACAAGTTCTGCCGATTCGTTCATGTAATATCGGAGTAATTTATTTAATGTTAGAAATAGACCTCGCTCAGCGCCGCAAAGAATATTGGCTTTCACAACGTAACCCCGCAAATTTATGTGCAGCGAGATTTTGCCAATACTAAGAACAAAGCAGCGCTGCATTCTGGTGTTATTTTATGAGTTTGCGCCGAGATACTAATGATTCTTGCAATATAGGTTCTATATTCAGAAGTGTAGGAATCATTAAATTTTGTTCTACGTGAGGTGTCAGGCCTATTTTATAGCAAAAGCGTTGCATGTTTTGTTGCTTATTAGCAATTATTTGTTCTGCGAGTTCGAGTATCATTTATAGAAATAGTTTTGTAAATAATATATAGACCAACGAGGAACAAAATTGCATATATGGAATACGGCTGGTAGTTAGTTACCTCAGCCAGCATAGAAATTCGGCCATTCAGTTTTGACGCAGCAACGAGGCCTCGTTAAATTGCATTGGTTTGTAATGTTTTTGATGTGACGGCGAGAAATTGTAATCGCGTGTTATTTTATGACTACCCACAATTACAATTTTGTAGAAAAAAAATGGCAATGAAAAGAAATGGCCGAAACGAAAATGAACATGAAGTTGATTGAGCAGTCGAGTAGTTGACTGCTACGATAACAGTGTGTTGTGTTAAAATGAAATCAAAGTATAAAGTATCATAATGGGTCAATAAAATTGTTGTCACTTGATGTTGGCATCTATTTTGCTATTTACTTACTTACTAGAAGAATTTTACGTGTCGTGGTGCGGAATCATTTGTGTGCGAGTCCGACTCGCTCATGGCCGATTTTACATTATTTTTATTTTTATTTTTACCTTCATTTTTATTGTTTAAACTGTTTCAAAATAAAATAAAAATTGTCAAGGCAAATATACCTATAGTATAATAAAAATATATAAACTACTTAGGTACAACTTAAACTCATGCAAATATAAACTTTTTCAAGAATGCATAATACCAGTACAATCATATCCATACACATTACATAGACTCGTGTATAACTAGGTAAAGTATTCGTTGCACATTGCAGCACAAAAAATACAGGTCGTTATAAAATAGGACGCATGCTTCCATCATCACAAACTAGATATGCTTACACAATAAACAATTGCCGTTAAAATGGTCAGGTGAAGTAGCTTAGAATTATACAGAGATCGATTATAGTGAACCAGTAATTTTGCAGCCTACAAGCACGCTTCCCTAGTACAAGAACAGCCTTAAGCCGGGCCCGTTACTAGGAATTATGAGTTTCTGTCGCACTTTACACCTGCTCTTGAAACCGTTGTAATTACACTAATTGTTCCATAATATGGTTGCATTTTCTAGTGTACGTATTCGTATTATGTCCTACTCCAAGCAACAGCAATTAGGTACTAACATTACTCCCCTGGATATGTTAAAAAACTGCATTTCAGGTTTTCTATTTTTATGGCGGTTTCATAGATGTTTCAAAGCTAATAGGGAATTAGTTGTCTTGCCTCAACGTATTACTTATTAGTTAGTCTAATTTGTAGACTATTGTGAATATAATAGAAATAATATTCTTAATCTTAAAATTATTTTAAAAACCGATATTAAATTCACTAAAAAAATACAGAAAAACGATGACATAAGCCTAGTGGTTAAGATTTCGGCTACATTTCATTCATTCGGGGGGGCCGAGTTCGATGCCCGGCAGGCACCTCAAATTTTCGGAGTTACGTGCGTTTTAGGAAATTAAATATCACTTGCTTTAACGGTGAGGAAACCTGCATGTCTGAGAGTTTTCCTTATAGTTCTCAAAGGCGTGTGAAGTCTCTTGGTGCCATAGTGCCTTGGTTACCAGCGTAGTGGACTACGGCCTAAACTCTTCTCATTCTGAGAGGAGACCCCCTACTCTGTAGTTGGCCGGTAATAGGTCGTTAATGATGAAAACATATAGAATGTCTAAAGCTCATGTTCCGCTTCATCCAGTAATCCAAATCGCAGTAATCGAAAATACCTAAGACTAAGGGCCTGTTTCACCACCTTATGAAAAATGTCGGATAGCTTATTCACAACTTCTGTTTTTGTCACTTAACATAAAGTAAAAAAGTGACAAAACTTACGTTTAGGCTATCCGACACCTATCAGAAGGTGGTAAAACAGGCCCTAAAAGTCCAGATAAGTGGTCCAATTTCGAGAAAGATGTCAACTGCCAAAGCCAACTCTGCTGGGCAACGTTCGAGAAGCTTTTAGGATTATTTTCATATAAAATCTCTCAGTGCCTGAAAATCAAAGTCTTCGAACAGTGCCTGTTGCTAGTCATGATGTACGGCACCGAGATTACTAATTACCTAGGCATAATGTTTTAATATAGTGAGACATGGTAATATGGTGAAGACCCACAGGAGCCTCATAAAAAGCTCAGAGTCACTCAGCAGGCGATGAAGAGAGCTATGCTCGAAGTTTCTCTTAGTGATCAAAATAGGAACTAAATTAAATTGAAAAAAATAAAAAAATCCGAAAATAGAGCAATTTTTTTCAAAATGTTCTCTGTGGAAAAGGATAAAAATACTTCACCATTAGCTACAAACACTTCGCTGAGTGTAGGTATATCAGTCTTTAAAGTATTTAGAGATTATTAAATATATTATAACTAATTGACTTACTAATAAGCTTTTTCCGAATTTTATTCTCATAAAAATATTCTTAAATGTCAACTTTAAAGCTGCTCAAAATATGTATAAATTGCATAAAATAGCAATTTTATGTAACCTTTAAAATCTATCAGTGAATAGCATCCACACAGTGCATAACTATGTAGTCTAACAGGTTTCTCAATATTGTCTTCGTGAGATAGGTTAGTAATTGACGACAGACGAGGCGTTACAATTTTATTGCATTTAGCTTATACCTAATTGTATAAGTAGCAGCGTTTTACATACAAACAAAGAAAAACAAAAATAATATGTTTTGTATTTTCACACTTAATATTATGAATACAAATGTTTATCTGTTTGATAATTCGTTAGGGACGTATTTTTCTACGATTCAACTAAACAACTAAAAATTTTGCAAAGTGTAAACATGGTCTAGAGTCCATAAATAGCATAAATAGGATACTGTTATTTCGGGAAAATAAAGGATTCGCAGGGCTTTTTAAAATACCTAAAATATCCATCATAACCTCTCAACATCAATTCATAACCGTTCTATATATAGGTGCCTACCTACTTTTTTTATAATACCTTTTTCTTCTTTCACAAATTGATTTCTTTGGGCAAAATTCAGGGCTTCTACTATACCAAACTGTGGCGCTCTGTCATAATTTGAATTTTATAAATTCACAGGTTTTGTATGAATATTTTAAGTAAATTGCTCCGTAAAGGACGCCCTACGCCTACTAAAGATACATTTATGTTTAAACAAGTCATCGTTTTTTTTTTGTGACGATAATTTTTCTATGAAGATGTTATTGACACGGCGCCGTGTGTGTCCTGCTGAAGGTGCGCGCATCGTTCTGACTCGTGCTGTCGTAGCACCGGCCTAAGTAATAGGGTCTCCATGCTTTGTAGGAAATTTAGAATATTTTTTTTTTATATAGGAATAGCGGGCAACTGAGCAAGCGGGTCACCTGATGTTAAGTGATAACCGCTGCCTATGAACATTAGCAGCAGCAACCACTAATGCGTTGCCGGCTTTTGAGGAAGGGGACTGGCTCTTCAGCTCGCTGCCGGAACACACGGATGCTTTGCGGCAGATTACGGCTGAAGTGTGGTCGCTAGCCAGGCGGATTTGGGGTAGGATCCTACCACAAAGCGGTGATACCATCCAGATTACGTTGTGTGGTATCAGGCACAACCACCCGTAAAGGGGACTGAGAGCGCCTCGTTAGCATATTGGTAGGGTGCACCGCGCGCAGGTGAGGTTGACTTTGGCCACATAGGTGGAATTTGGGTCACTTACACCCCAAAGTAAGTGGGGTAAATCAGCAATTTAGTAAAAGATGAAAGATCCGTCAGTTATTGTTTAAAAATGAGCTCAGGTCCGACTTCTATAGAAAAAAATCGGTAGCAATCAGACGGTAAAGCTGTATATTCACGGATGTAAACTGTCGGTTCTGCTGAGTAAAAGATAAAAGATCAAAATTTTTGTTCAAGATGAGCTCAGCTCCGACTTTCTCTATAAATCAGTCAATAGCACTCTGTCGGTAAAGCCGTACAATCAAAGATGAAAGGTATTGGTTCTGCGCTTGTTCTAATATCTCTCCGGTCATGGATTGCCGTCCCATTGGACTATGAGAGAGAGGGAATAACACGTTGGTGTTCTCCATTGTATATACTTATACATTTTTTATTGTTTTGCTATAATTAAACACTCGCATTCAAACTTAAGTTTTAATAGCACCTATTTCGTTTAGTTAAATAAAAAAAAATATTATGGGGAACCTACTCGCGTGCAAAAGTGTAACGGCCCAGCAGCTGAACCTAGTTAATTCTCCCTTAATTAAAGTCTATAATGCGATTCACTATTTCACATACCTTCGACGATAAGCGTATTAAATATTTTACGTAACGCAATGAAAGTAAAATTACAAATATAAATTGAACTAGCCGATTAAAATTATCTATATTTATATATATTATTTCGATGATATCAATTTCAATTTTATTGCCGCACGGATCCTGTATGCTGTATATTCTGAATTGAAACCGGATGTAATAATTTAAATACAAGGCGTTCAACATTGAAAATGTTAATTTTGCGCATCATTATTGCATATGTAATATGCGTTAGGAAAATTTTGTATTCACTCTAATGATGTTGGGATTGTGTAAGAACCACTTGAAACGACGGCGCGGCCGTACATCGGCGACGAAGAATGGGCAACGACTACAGAAATCCTAATAACATACGGCACTAGAAAGGCGGTGTACGCGTGACCTTGTCGCCGTGCTGAGGACGCGGACGTCGCCAGTGCAAAGATGTGTGAGGTAAACGAACGATGCGACGCATTTGCAACCTTAATGTGTTAATCCTACGGCTTAATTCTATCTGCACAGCATTGACCGTAAACGTGTTTGCGTGATTGTGTAGAACTATGTTTGTCTATGTAATAAGACGGCGACATGCGTTCTGTATAGTATAAATGGTACACAGCACTTCGAATGATTTATATTATTAGGATTTCAGTGGCGACGACGTTCTGCGGAAAGCGATGCACTGTCTAATTAAGCGCGGGACCAACTAATTTGACGCAAGAGCAGTTCGCCGCCGCCGGCTAATGAATGGTATCACACACGTTCATCGCGCCACGTCGCAGTCCACCTCGTGCTCAGATACGAGCTCCCCTCGCCGACATCTAAACTTGGTCGCCGATAAAAGAATAGTTTCCGCTAATAGCATTACCGATTCAATGTACCGAACGCTATTACGTGTATGAGGAAGTGCCGTTGCAGGTAGTCCGCGCTCAAATTGGCTCGGCCATTCTCTGGGTCCAGAAAAGCGCACCTAATGCTTATTCAGAATGTTTGCATCAGCCGGTAATGTTGATTATAGTCATCGTTACGAGCGGTGTAAATGCAGTCAATGTTGATGTATTCATGTACGCAAAATATTACAAGCAGAAATTAACGGCTTGTGTAATGTTGTGATTTAATTTATTATTGTAGCTGTATTTGAATAATTCTGTATGATGAATTACTACTTATATTTTATGTTAAGTTGCTTTTCTGCTTCCTAATTTTCCTAATGGGTTAACGTTTATCAACTTATTATCTATGCTAAAAACTTAATATAAAGCGCACTAGTTTATTGAACATATCAATAAACTAGTGCGCTTGTTCATCTTTCAAGTATTATTTCAAAGATAAACTAAGTCTACTACAAATATCTTTTTACGAATATGTAGTTTTTTTAAATCTTTATACCTACACTTATAGGTGCAGTGAAAGTAATAAAATAAAATCCAATAGAGCTTTCACGGACATATGTTGTATTCTCGCACTTTTAGAGTTATTATTTAGTACAGGTTTAATCTTCTGGAAAATGAAACTGTCTCAGGCTATAGGACCATCACTGAGGTCTGATCTCACCGGGATAACAAAATAGAATGATATTAAAACAGAATCTGGAGCCGACCTTCCGGCCCTAAAAAAACGGAATAATAATACTACACCGCGCACATCGAAGGCGCAGGCTGAGACAGCTTCTACATTTGAAAAATATAAACACTTATAATCTCTTGACACACAAAAACGGCCGGCGAGAAAAACCAGCCAGGAAAACTGTGGAGGTTGCAACGCTGCCATGAGGTTGCACACCGCCACACACTTTTTAAATATGAACATTAATAAGTGCCCTTTGTTAACTGCATATTACTCTCGAAATACTTTTTGTACTCGTTTGACTTTACCTCAGAAGTCAGACACATACCTACTCGCTTATTATGTTCTTACAAATCAGGGACAGCTGGTAATTAAAATAACAAGCCAAGCCTTGAAAACTATTAAGATTTGTTTGCGAGTAATTTTATTTTTAAAACTGGTAAAAATACGAATCATTTGGAAAATCTCATTATATCAAGCGGAATCAATGATGAAATTAAGTATAGATTTGCACTGTTAAATTTAAAAATATGTTAAGTAATCCCTATTAAACACTTTATAAACAACATTTCGCATAATATTTCTTGGAACTATTGCTGACAGCAAAAATAAATTCGTGCCTTCGATTTACAATAATATACTTATCGCGTAATTTGTCACTACATCCAAAAGCTTTTCGGGTAATTACGATTAAAGAGCAAAGCTGTTTATAAAATGAATTGCAAGGACTTGACTTTTAACAACTTTGATTATGCAAAAGCTACATTTTGCTTATCCTAATAATCTTTCATTTCTGCAATCGTAACTTAAGGCACATTTAAAAACTAAAATAATAAATGTTAAAAATAGTTAGACATATTTCTTACGAGCGGATACCCGCGACTTCGTTCGCTTGGATATTGATTTTAATAATCACGTGGGAATCATTTTGTTTTTCCTATGCTCCTTTGAGCTTTGAGCGTGAAAGTCCCATCAAAATCGGTCCAGCCTTTCGGAGATTAGCCTGTAGTCTTTAAAGTATCTACTTTCTAACAAAAAAAGAATGAATGAAATCGGACCACCCGTTAACGAATTACAGCTAAGTACACATTTTGCCCTTCATCCCCTCTCCCAAGGGAACCGTACTGAATTTCGGGATAAAAAGTATCCTATATGTTACTCCATAGTATTAACTTAAATCATGCCGAGTTTCATTTCAATCCATTCAGTAGTTTTTACGTGATGCGCGCACAAACATACAGACAAACAGATAAACAGACAAACAGACAAACAGATAAACAGACAAACAGACAAACAGACAAAAATTTCAAAAATAGCTTTTTTACGTTCTATTACTTATCCCTAACATCCCCCAGTTATTATTTTGCAAAAATCTTCAATGTACAGATACGGCAATTCTACGATTTTATTATATGTATAGATTATCAATTATATAATTTCTGTTATGTTAAATGCAAGATTGGATTAAGATCTTGATTTTCATGTAATAATACGGAAGTGTATTTTAATTATGCTAAGATGTTAAAATGCATAAATTGATTGATTGATCCATAAACATTAAACATAATACTTTAGTTTTCTTCGGCATTTATCAGACTAATCTGATGATTAGTAGATACAAATTATTTATTACAAAGTTTAGTTAGATATCTAACTCTAGTGAATAAATCGAATATAAAATAAACAGAATAATAGTTAACTTGTAGTATTAAATATATTTATGTTATATTCAACTTTAACATTGTTTTTTATTTAATTTTTATGGATTTTCGTTTGTTATAATCTGATTCTTAAAGCACCCCATTCATTAGACGAGCCGCGAGCCGCACCCGAGCCGTCCACAAATTCGTCATCGCCCACACACTACGTGAGCGCGTCAGTCGCTTGTGAACTGTGGCGAACCTCACACGTATCTTTGCTATTTGCTAACACCGCGTGCGTACCATATCGCGCGACCGTATGTCAATAGTCGTAAAGTGAAGTCAGTGTGCGCCGGGCTTCGAGTTGTGGACAAATCTACCGCGCGCTTGGTTGGGCTCGGCGCGGGTGCGGCTCGCCGCTCGCGGCCCCACGGACAAATCCGCGAGACTCATGCCAAACCGCGAACCCTACCATACAAAGATTGGTCCGCGGACTTGTCGCCAGCGTGACAAATCTCGCGGATTGGTGCGCCCGTGAATGGTAGGCCTAAAAGTAAAACCTACAATAAGAATAATTTGATCTGCATTTATGTATTTTAAACAAAAGAAATACTAGATGAAGTCCTATAGCAGAGTTAAACGTCGTCATTATAGGTACATTCGATTTATTTAAGTACTGAAATTAAAATTAAATTAGGAACAACTTTAGCCGAACCAAGTAGTTTATCTCGCCACCTGTACTATCTTTTATAGAATACAAATTAGCAAACTCATCTCGAATTTATTCGCTATATTACAAATATGGCTTTACAGAATAGCCCTGCTGTTGTAAATACTTAATCCAAACAAAAACATTTCATGTGAATAATAAGGCCAACTTCCTATCAAAAAGTTTCGGCCATTAAAAGTACTGATATCAAAAATTATGACCAAGTCCTTTGCTAGGCTCGATAAATGAAACCATACAGTTTTAGAAGGTATATCTTCTTCGATCACCCTCAAGCTGTCATACCATTCCTAATGATCCTGTTAAAATATTTTTAAATAATTTATGTCTTAGTAATAACACTATAATATGAAGCTCATTTGGGACTGAGAATAGTTTTATTGTTTTCAACTTGACAACATTTTTGCACTCCTTTGAATTTGTTTAATTTAAAAAATGTTGCCAAGTTGAAAACAATAAAACTATTCTCAGTCCCAAATGAGCTTCATATTATAGTGTTATTAAGAAAGGATTTTTGAAGGGTTTAAAATTTGTGTAGTCCACGCCGACGAAGTCGCGCCCGCGACTTCGATAAAAAAATATACCTCTTGGCGTTTTATTATTTACCTACACTTTACTTTTTATTAGAACTCAAGACCAGTAAGATTGACCCCTTGCTAGAAAACTTAAAAAGTCACATCTCCCTAAATAGTGCACCGATTTCGATGAAACAAGAACCATATATAGCTTCAAATAAAGTAAAATACATTTATTAAAACAAAATGAAAATTTGTTCAGTATTTTTTGTGTGATGTGGGAACAGACAGATTTTTATATATCTTTGAATTGGTCAGTGTCTGATGCAACTTTTGGACATTTTTCGATTTTTTCCTTCATATACACACTAAAACTCATCTTCTTACCAAATTTCAACATTCCACATACACGGGAAGTGCGTCATAATTTTGATCAGTCAGTGAGTAGGTCTTGTTTTATGTGATTTTCAAACCTCTGTATCTCAGAAACGGTTCAACTTGAAAATTTGAAACTTTCAATTTATCATCACATCCACGAGTTTAACTTATATTTCAAATTTCGTAGGATTACTATCCCGCGAACCAGAGTTATGAGGGGGGTCAAAACAGCTCGAAATGGATCGTGTAAATAACACACTCATGCGACAAGGCCGGAGGAACTTGGCCTGGCGCACTTCGTGCGCCTAGATATAGGTACCTACTTATGTTTGGAAAATTTGCTTTCAATATGTAACATACAAACTTGTTCTTATTGACAGACTATCCAGACATAATTCATTCAAGTCAGAGTAGATCACATTTTGTCAAATCTCAGTTTCGCCTATATTTGAATCAAATGTTTCTCGCACTGGGGCCGTCACTGGACACACTCAACGACGCGGCTAATTACTCCAGCGACGACTCACGATTTCAGTCCGCTAAAAAGCTTTAAGCTGTGTCATTTGTTTTAAAACCATAATGGACTGATAACCAATAGTGGCTTTTTCGATGCTCGTGATTCTTCGATGGATTCAAACATGATTTCAAATAAATTATGTTAGGTTGGGCACACATTGGCTACTATTGCCTAATTGTCTGGCCACTCTAGAAGACTCTCATAATCTCATCTAAAGAAGAAAGCTGAAGTTTTTTCTTTCGGACGCTTGAACTAGTGAAGGATGACCGTTTTTGTGTAGGTACTGTATTGTAAGCTTTCTTTTCCGTTGAATAACGGATTGAACTTTTTTCAACAAGTTTTTACAACAGTTTAATTTAGGTAAGTATCTTTTTTCCTATATTTACAATGTTTTTGCACATTGTAATTTTTGTACATTAGCTAATGATGTTGAAATAAAGTTCATGCATTTAAGTTTTTTGGAACCAGTTCGTTGGTGACTGTCATACATTTTTTTCAACCTAATTTTTAAACCTGGTTTGCAGTTAGTTAAAGCAATTCATTTGAATTTGAAAAATAATTCTTTTTAAATCCGTTCGTAGATTCAGTGCCCACTGTTAGTACAAACCGCTCCCGAGTATCTCGATGGCTACTAAAAATCAGGTACTCAGCTGTTGAAGAGACACGATCACTCAGGCGATGGTAGCCAGTGTGCACCTGGCCTAAATGGTAGGTAGGTGTAATATAAACGTCGCTTGTATTTTATTTGCTTGATTTATGCACCAGGAATCCATAAATAAATTGCTATTACCGTGTATAAGCTCTTAACTTCCAACTAGAAATATTCATCATAATATTGGACTGCCACTATGTCATAAATTTATTTGCTTGCGTACATTTTAATTTACAACTTACACTATATTTATATTAATTAGATAAAAATACTCTAAAATAGGTAGATGTTACAAAGCTTAACAGAGCTGAACTAAGATAAAATAACGATTTACTCCTGAATGTGATACCTAAATAAGGTAAATTTTTTAACATTGATGACAGAAACACACCTACCTACACGTGACCTTCATTATCTATTAAATGTTCGCTAAATAACATATTAATTATAAGGTTGCAGAACTATCAACAGGTATACATATTTTATACATATTTTTATCTACTCTCATATCATAAAATTCCGAATATGAAATCAAAATGTGTCATATATTGGACTACTTTATTCACATACATCTATAATATTTAAAAAAAAAATTAAAAAAGTTCATTATAACACTACTTTGTTAAGAAATTATTGCAAAACAATGTTAAAAAATAATTTTTTCTACATTATAGTACAGGCACTGGGTTCTGGTATTTTTGAGCCATGCCGGGTGTTTATTATTATTATTATTATTTAATACTTTATTGTACACCAAAAAAACATAAATTAAACAAAAGAAACATTTTAAAAGAAATAGGTACAATAGTTAGTTTACAATAGTTAGTTAGTTTAATTTTGTTACTTACAATGATTATCCCGCTATCAAAGTTACCCTATTACTACTACTGCGAAAGTGTGGCGGTAGCAAGATGCGGCCAGAGGACAGAGTGTAGTGCTACCATAATTGACCATAGACGCACTGCACGCACCACACATTCGAAATTGACAATTGAATTTTGGCGCCTATTATTTAAATTTTTAATTTATTATTTATTTACTATTCAGTTTTTGTAACTCAAAATTTTGCAAGTGATTTTTGTTGCGCGGAAAAATGTCTAGCAGTGATACTGAAGAGAATTTAACTCCACCAGACATTCTGGAAATAGCATCGGGAATGACAAATAATCTTTTGCCAGCAAAATCAAAGAAAATTTACGATAAATGTTACCAAGATTTTATGAGTTGGAAAATTTTGAAAAAAACCACTTCATTTTCAGAAAATGTAATGCTAGCATATTTCCAAGAATTATCAAATAAATTTAAGTCTTTGTCCTTATGGGCTAAATACTCAATGCTCAAAAGTATATTGAGTATCTACAACCAAATCGATATTATTAAATACACAAGGCTGATTGCTGTTTTAAAAAGAAAATCGCAGGGCTTTAAGGGAAAAAATGCAAAAACGTTCTCCCCTGAAGAATTGAGTACATTTATAAATTGCAATATCCAAAACATGAATACTTATTATAATAAATAATTTTGTTAATTTCTTAGTCTTTTCTTTTATACGTAAGATACCTATTGATGAGCTTAGATAAAGTAGTGTATGAAACTCTACATAATTAGTTATTAAAACACTCGTGTAATACTATTAAAAAACTCGCCTGCGGCTCGTTTTTTAAACTAACACTCGTGTTTTAATAACCTCTATTATGCAACCGTTTCATAAACTACTATTTGAGTAACGTGATGTATGTACCTAGATGCAAATTTTTAATTAACGATCCTCAAAAAACATTAAGTAGAAATGAAGTGGCTTTTCTCCGCGCTAAGCACAAAAAAAAACCAGACACTTAACGAGAGGACGTTATGTTTGGACATCCATTTAAAATGCTAAGAAAATTATAATAATTTCACTTAATTACACCATTTATTCCGTGGCGAGGTTGCGCGAGCGCTCCGTTTCGTGTTCGCACTTTATCGCATTACAAACATACATACTTTCCATACAAAAGTAATCCAATCACACAAACTTTTTCCGCCTCAAATTCACTACAGCCTTAAGCGTTTACTGTTTACATTTTCGTAAGAAAAATAAAGCATATTTGCTGATGGCCAGACCGATTACTTGAAATTATTATTGTCACATAATAGTCCTTTCATAAAAATATAATAAGTTTAAGTTGAATAAAGGACATTGCGTGTTGAGTAAATAGGCTGAAAGACCGAATTATACGATTGTTTTATTAGACAAGCACTCGTAAAATGTAAGGTTTAGTAGCGGGCGAGAGTTCCCTCCCCTCGGGCTGTAATCGTCATAAGAACTGATTTTTGTATCGGCTCACTTGTCGATTAATAAAATATCGATTTTATTACAGTTTATCTGGTCGAGGGGAAAGTTGGGTCGATAAAGAACACCTTAAAAATAAAATATCGAAACAATATACTATTCAAGTTGTAAAATTATACAATAACCATTTACGACTTCACATTAAGATTATACTTTTAAGGCATGAAAATAATAATATAATTATATATAATATAAATATTTTCAAATTGTTTGAAGTTCGACTACCTTACTTCAAACAATTTGGTAAGATCATTTTTAAAGTTAATGTAGTTACAAGGAAACTATTGGTTTTAGTTCAATGTTTTACTTTTGAAGTGAAATTTATTTAGTACCGTTGTGATTTGAAAATTGGATGAAACAAAAAAGCGACTAAACAAAAAGCGACACCAAAAAGAGACAAACATATTCAAATAGGAATTAGCCTGCAAAAGAATGAAATAGAATACAAGTCGTTTTCCATGACGACCGTTCTCCGCCTGCGTTCCGTTTTTGAACCCAAATTTTATTTCAAAAACATATTTAAACAAAGTTTTAATGTTTAATATAACATTTAAATAATATTTGGAGCATTCAAAAAAATTGGCTGTAAAGTTGGTTTACGGATGATAATTGTACGTGATAACTTCATAAGAAAACATTGCCTCTCTATTCCGCTCTCTCGCTTGCACGCTCAGCTAGACAAACGTGACAATGAGTCATGATTTAGAAATCGATTGGGATCTTTCATCGATTTATAAAACGTAACGTTAAAAATTACAATTTATTCACTTTTGCCGTGTATGAATTGCACTTTTTTTTTACTTTTTTATTTTATGTCAAAAGCTGGAGGCATGTATGTATATATCCTATCAACGGAGAGGCAATTAATAAGTAGGACTGAATAACATGCAGTTGATTATCGCAGATATGTCGCATAGACAGAGTTCACTGCATTGCAAGTATAATAAGGCAGATGGTCATTCACTTTATCAATATTTATAATGAAATATTATAAAAGCACCTAGCAATTATAAACATTCAATAGTAAATACGTATGCATAATAATATGTATATGAAAATTATAATAAAAGAAATAGTTTTAATATAGTATCAACATATTTTGCAACCAAGTGTTTTATGCCAAATAAATACTTAAATTATTTTAAGACTACGGAATTGTACAGGTCTCGCCAAACAAATATTCGCCTCTGAATATAACCGCAAGGCGCGTCGCAATACCATATTTTAGCCTATCAGTGGGTGGACAGAGAGGGACGGAGTTAGCACGAACCTGCGCGAGTTCGCTCTCGCACGAAGCTCAGACGCGATTATTTGTTTGGCGAGACCTACACCTATATTAAATAAGGTGACTAGGTTTTGTAAAATTTGCTATGCGTTTCGCTGGAGAAGGCCACAAGTGCGTTATTATGTCCTTGCGTTCTGCGATATTGCGATATCTGATATAAGTAAATTTTGTATTAGGCAGCTTGCAAACTTACACATAGCTCTGATGAAATACATATGTGTGAAAAGATATCGTCATATCCTATACATACTATATGAGTTATAACGGTAACGCACCGGGCGAGGGAAGAGGGGTGTTGAGACAAAATCATGCTGATAAAGACGATAAAGTCGCAGTCATATTATTTTATAAACATTACTGAAATATGTACGAGTAAGTTTAAACATCAAGGAGTGGTCGTGTGATATCGCTCGAACCTACCCCACTTCCTCTTAAATTCGATCACCGATACAGATTATACTCATTTACTATACAAGTAATGTGGCCGTATTTATGAAGGTTCTTTAATTTACTATAGAATAAAGCAAATTGTACACGTTGTAAACGTATCGATTTACTTTATTCTCACTTTGTAAAAATATTACGTCGTAAATATAAAGGAAGCAAACAAAAGAGTTCAACGCGCGCACGACCATTGCTGTTTTTCATATACCTATGTACATAATAATATGTACTTCTCATATTTTGTGTTCAGCTTTATGATTTTCTGTAACGTAACTGTAAAATTAATATCAAAAGCCCCGTCCTGATTATATTACATATTACCTATATATTATTAAAAATAAAATCTAATTGAATTTATTAAATAATAATTATTAATTAATTAAATAAATTTACAAGATGTGTCAGTAACTGTATTAATTTTATAGATATATTTAATAATTCTTTGCACTTTGCAGCCATGTGAATGTGAATTTGATTGAAATTTTCCACCATCCACAATGTTTCACTCAATTTCGGGCTTGTTTGAACTGAAGAACTTGCCCGAAGATGAGCGTACTCATCATTTACCTGAACTAGGTCGTTAGATTGATTATTTATATAGGGTAAAACCCGGATAGACGCCCCACTTTTTGAAATGACCTCCTAACTTTTAAAATATTAATTTATCACAAATAATATTAATATATATATAGCTGCTCGTGCTGATTCATTGACTGACTCACTGATTGATCACCCCTCCTGTAAAATTTTGTATGAAAATTTTTTTTTTCACTAATGGTTTCGTATAGAGGACAAAAATTCATTCGGAACAAAAATATGGAGAGAGCTGATGATTGAGGATTTCAGAGACGAGCGAATGGCATGCTTAAGGTATTGAAGATAGGTGGGGGGTGCTCGAGCAAATGTCACTCAAAACTTCATCCAATTGGCAGTGAGTTGAAAAAAAATTCAAAATGGCGAAAAAAAGATGGCCGCCATACAAATTTCAAGGGTATCCATCTCGGAGGGTATAAAAGATGGAAGAGTGGTTTCTTCACAAAAGATGATCAGGATCAAAAGGTCTACTCGATGAATAGAAAAAAAATTCAAAATGGCGGAATTTATTTTTCCATAGAAAATATATGGCGAATATTGAAGAGACTATAAGTTGTAAATTATGCAAGGCTTTGATGCGGTTCTTTGGAGAACTCTCAAAGAAAAATATGGGAAGACATGATGATTGAGGGTTTGGAAGATGGATGAGGAGCCCGGGCAGGGTATTGTAGATAGATGGGAGGTGCTCAAACAAAAATTACTCAGAATCTCATCCAATTGGCACTGAGTTGAAAAAAAATGGCGGATTCAAGATGGCGGCTATACAAATTTCGTCGGTGTCTATCTCACCAAGTATAAAAGATGGAAGAGTAGTTTCTTAGAAAAATATGATCAAGAACTAAAAATCTACTCGATGAACAGAAAAAAAACAAGATGACGGAATTTATGTTTTCACACAAAAAGTTTTTTTTAATGATGGTTTCGTATAAAAGACAAAAATTCATGCGGAGGAAAAATATGGAGAGAGCTGATGATTGAAGATTTTGGAGACGGGTGAGGAGCACGGACAGGGTACCTACTGAAGATAGGTGCTAAAACAAAAATTACTCGATAGGTGGGGGGTGCTTGAGCAAATGACAAATGTCACTCGAAACCTCATCCAATTGACAATGCGCTGAAAAAAAGTCAAAAATTCTGGATTCAAGATGGCGGCCATACAAATTTCGTCGATGACTATCTCACTGAGTATAAAAGATGGAACAGTGGTTTTTTTGGCAAAAGATGATCAAGACCTCAAAGGTCTAGGGTAAAACCCGGATAGATGCCGCAGTTGGATAGATGCCTCAGTGTCAAAAAACCTGACTTCCCAAACTCGTGACTAAAAATTGATAGTTTAAATAAGAAGCGCAGGCCCCCCAAACCTCAGGCCCCTACATACATTTGTATTAAAACAATTTGTTTCGCTTGTGCGTGTGATTATCTCCGCAGCGAACGCGGCAAATCCTTCAAAGTTTTAGAGGCGAGTATTTGCCGTTGTATAACTTTTGAAGTAGTAGTAGATTCTGTTATATTTTTTATTATGTCAATACACTGGTTCAATAAGTGTACACCTAAGTGTAAATAATCGCTCTTTAGTTTTTAGTTTATTTAATAAATAAAAGGGCATCTATCCATATCAAAAAGGATAGTTGCCTCGATTTTTCGAGGTATAGGTGCCCTTAGAGGCATCTATCCCCTAATATACCTATAGATATATCAAGTATTTTTTTTTTATATTTTTAATGTTCTTTTATATTTTTATTTCTTTTTCATTAAATTCCTAATAGTTTTAATATTCTTCGGGGCATCTATCTCTTTCAGCCCGATCTGTCCAGTGGTTTGAGCTGTGCGTTAATAGATCAGTCTTTGATAAATTAGAGAGTAATTTATCAAAGAGATCAGTCAGTCAGTCAGTCACCTTTTCCTTTTATATATTTAGATAATAAAACCTTATAAAACTATGTATTTTGCTTATTTTTTTCATAGGGCATCTATCCTTTTTAGTATTTTCATAGTGGGGCATCTATCCACACAGGTAGGCATCTATCCTCAAAAAAAAGGGTCTGCAAAAAGTTAAATTCTGCAAAATCTGTAATCGTTAGGACAACAAAAACAAGTCTTAATGGAACCCAAAAGATTAAACTAGCTATATTCATAAATATTATTTGTGATAAATTAATATTTTAAAAGTTAGGAGGCCATTTCAAAAAGTGGGGCGTCTATCCGGGTTTTACCCTATTTGATGAACAAAAAAAAAACATGATTGCGGAATTTATTTTTCCATACATAATTTTTTTTTTTCACTGATGTTTTCTTATAGAAGACAAAAATTCATCCGGAGGAAAAATATGGAGAGAGCTGATGATTGAGGATTTCAGAGATGGGTGAGGACCACGGCCGCGACCAGGTTATTGAAGATAGGTCGGGGGTGTTCAAACCAGACTACTCGAAACCCCGCGGTCCGCTTTAGCGGGCCGCGCAGCCACGCGCAATACTAATTAATATATATATAGCTGCTCGTGCTGATTCATTGACTGACTCACTGATTGATCACCCCTCCTGTAAAATTTTGTATGAAAAATTTTTTTTCACTAATGGTTTCGTATAGAGGACAAAAATTCATTCGGAACAAAAATATGGAGAGAGCTGATGATTGAGGATTTCAGAGACGAGCGACGGGCACGCTTAAGGTATTGAAGATAGGTGGGGGGTGCTCGAGCAAATGTCACTCGAAACGTCATCCAATTGGCAGTCAGCTGAAAAAAAATCAATATGGCGAAAAAAAGATGGCCGCCATACAAATTTCGTCGGTGTCCATCTCAGAGGGTATAAAAGATGGAAGAGTGGTTTCTTCGCAAAAGATGATCAGGATTAAAAGGTCTACTGGATGAATAGAAAAAAAAATCAAAATGGCGGAATTTATTTTTCCATAGAAAATGTATGGCGAATGTTGAAGAGACTACAAGTTGTGAACTATGCAAGGCTTTGATGCGGTTCTTTGGGGATGTCTCAAAGAAAAATATGGAAAGACATGATGATTAAGGGTTTGGAAGATGGATGAGGAGTCCGGGCAGGGTATTGTAGATGGATGGGGGCTGCTCAAACAAAAAATACTCAGAACCTCATCCAATTGGCACTGAGCTGAAGAAAACATCAAAATGGCGGATTCAAGATGGCGGCTATACAAATTTCGTCGGTGTAGATCTCACCAAGTCTAAAAGATCGAAGAGTGGTTTTTTGACAAAAGATGATCAAGACCTTTAGATCTACTTGATGAACAGAAAAAAACAAGATGTCAGAATTTATTTTTTCACACAAAAAAAAAATTTTCATTGATGGTTTCGTATAGAAGACAAAAATTGATGCGGAGGAAAAATATGGAAAAAGCTGATGATTGAAGATTTTGAAGATATGTGAGGAACACGGCCAGGGTATTAAAGATATGTAGAGGCTGCTCAAACAAAAACAATACTCGAAACCCCGCGGTCCGCTTTAGCGGGCCGCGCAGCCACGCGACCTACTAGTTAATATATATATAGCTGCTCGTGCTGATTCATTGACTGACTCACTGATTGATCACCCCTCCTGTAAAATTTTGTATGAAAAATTTTTTTTTCACTAATGGTTTCATATAGAGGACAAAAATTCATTCGGAACAAAAATATGGAGAGAGCTGATGATTGAGGATTTCGAAGACTGGTGAAGAGCACGCTTAAGGTATTGAAGATAGGTGGAGGGTACTCGAACAAATGTTACTCGAAACGTCATCCAATTGGCAGTGAGCTGAAAAAAAATTCAAAATGGCGAAAAAAAGATGGCCGCCATACAAATTTCGTCGGTGTCCATCTCGGAGGGTATAAAAGATGGAAGAGTGGTTTCTTCGTAAAAGATGATCAGGATCCAAAGGTCTACCCGATGAATAGAAAAAAAATTCAAAATGGTGGAATTTATTTTTCCATAGAAAATGTATGACGAATATTGAAGAGACTACAAGTTGTAAACTATGCAAGGCTTTGATGCGGTTCTTTGGAGAACTCTCAATGAAAAATATGGGAAGACATGATGATTGAGGGTTTGGAAGATGGTTGAGGAGCCCGGGCAGGGTATCGCAGATAGATGGGAGGTGCTCAAACAAAAATTACTCAAAACCTCATCCAATTGGCACTGAGCTGAAAAAAAAAACAAAATGGCGGATTCAAGATGGCGGCTATACAAATTTCGTCGGTGTCTATCTCACCAAGTATAAAAGATGAAAGAGTGATTTCTTGGCAAAAGATGATCAAGACCTAAAGGTCTACCTACTTGATGAGCAGAATGATTCGGAGAAAAAATATGGAGAGTGATAATGATCGAGGATTAGGAATATGGGAGAGATAGGTGGAGGCTGCTCAAAACAAAATACCCGAAAGCGAAACCTCGCGGTCCGCTTTAGCGGGCCGCGCACCCACGCGCCCTACTAGTTTATGAATATAGCTAGTTTAATCTTTTGGGTTCCATTATGACTTGTTTTTGTTGTCCTAACGATTACAGATTTTGCAGAATTTAACTTTTTGCAGACCCTTTTTTTTGAGGATAGATGCCTACCTGTGTGGATAGATGCCCCACTATGAAAATACTAAAAAGGATAGATGCCCTATGAAAAAAATAAGCAAAATACATAGTTTTATAAGGTTTTATTATCTAAATATATAAAAGGAAAAGGTGACTGGCTGACTGACTGACTGACTGATCTATTAACGCACAGCTCAAACCACTGGACAGATTGGGCTGAAAGAGATAGATGCCCCGAAGAATATAAAAGTATTAAGAATTTATTGAAAAAAGAAATAAAAATATAAAAGAACATTAAAAATATTTAAAAAAAATACTTGATATATCTATAGGTATATTAGGGGATAGATGCCTCTAAGGGCACCTATACCTCGAAAAATCGAGGCAACTATCCTTTTTGATATGGATAGATGCCCTTTTATTTATTAAATAAACTAAAAAGTAAAGAGCGATTATTTACACTTAGGTGTACACTTATTGAACCAGTGTATTGACATAATAAAAAATATAACAGAATCTACTACTACTTCAAAAGTTATACAACGGCAAATACTCGCCTCTAAAACTTTGAAGGATTTGCCGCGTTCGCTGCGGAGATAATCACACGCACAAGCGAAACAAATTGTTTTAATACAAATGTATGTAGGGGCCTGAGGTTTGGGGGGCCTGCGCTTCTTATTTAAACTATCGATTTTTAGTCGCGAGTTTGGGAAGTCAGGTTTTTTGACACTGAGGCATCTATCCAACTGCGGCATCTATCCGGGTTTTACCCTACCTAAGCATCCCAATAAAGGTGAATGATTGAATGTAATTCTACTCTAAGTGTAAGTCAACTCTTCTACGTAGGTGCGACTATATTTACGATAATTTTAGTGGCGACAAACGAAGTTAATGAGAATTATTTATTATCGCTATGTATAAATAAATATCAAACTATATTTACTAGAATACATTTATTAGGTGGTTCGATAATTTAAGTAGATGCCAAATAACTTAATTAAATTCACAATAAGGAAGAAATAAAAATGGCATATTTTCATTTTATTAATTACTGCGTTAATATATGTAGTGGTATAGAGTTCTAGAGCGTAGTGTTTCCTTGTCTCGAAGGTAGTTTTTTACCTAATACATACAATATTATAAAAATATAGCATAAAATTAATTACAACATATCACAAACCTTTCAACCTTTTTGATATTCAGGGAACTATATAGGTACAACAGTAAAATGGTATTTGTCATTTGTTAGGGCATTAACTAGTTTGGTGAAGGATTAGTCTAAAGTCTTAAGAATATTTTTATTTAGACCCTTGGTTTTGATAAATGAAAACACAACATACCTACCTATTGACTTTTATAACAATATACTTAGTTACTAATTAATATAATTCATTAACAGAATTTATATTTATTTTATTTCTCCAAAACCATTTACTATTAGAAACATTTCGCTAACTAGATATCTTTGTGCTTCGCATCATATTAAGAGAAACCTCACAAAAAGATGGTATCGGTTAATATTGATGTTATTATAAAATCATTTTTCGTGCTGATAGCCATCGGCGTAATCCGGAGTCAGTAAGTAACGGTTCCCACGTTACGGATGTAACCATAGATAAAATGAATAAGACGAGATATGGCAAGGGGGCGTGGTTCCTGAGAACTCTTCTGGCGTTAAATACACCTGAGAACCGTTTTTGTCTTGAGTCGAATGTCGTCCAACGATCGCTTCACCGCTCTCGATTTTTAACAAAATGCCGTGTTGTTCAGTGGTTGTTTGCAAAAAATCAAGCAAAAAAGTGAATCATACAAAATATGGCATCTCATTTCACACTTAAGTACAAGCTATTGTTGTTATTTTCCATAAAAAACAAGAAAACATTATTTTGTATATTTACATTATGCTAAAAATGTGCTAAATTGAGAAGTCTATATCTCATTATGAACAAAATCCATTGCTTGCTTAGTAGAAATCAATCATTGAATCGGTCGGTCTTAGGACGCAATGGACTTGTACTATATAAATATATTCCTTCACTAAGACGTTAGACTCACGGTACGGACGCCGATCGGGTGGTCGTGGTCGTAGAGATGTCATGATGTTAGCTAAGTACATTGTTATCGATATTTTAATGACCAAACGATGATTTTTGATACAGTTATTATTAATTAACCCCCGAAGCAAAAACGACGGGGTGTTATAAGTTTGACGTGTCTGTGTGTGTGTGTGTATGTGTGTGCGTGTGTCTGTCTGTTCCCCTGTGGAGCTCAAACGGGTGGACCGATTTAAATGCGTTTTTTTTTGTTTGAAAGGTGAATTAGTCGAGAGTGTTGTTAGCTATGTTTGAAGAAAATCAGTCCAAGATGGCCGCCGCTACAAAATGGCGGATTACATATTTTTTTACAACCCCCTTAATATGGGTATCAAATGAAAGGGCTTGACTAGTAGAATAGCACTATGCAAATACAAGATTGCACCACCACCACAGAATTTTGGGTAAAAAGAAACCCAGCCCCTCATTTTTATTTCGAAATTAATTTATTTGAATCGTTATATCTCAAAAACGGTGGCTCTTAGGAAAAAAAGTATACAGACATTTTTTATAGATAATTATCTGATCTACAATTTTGTTTAAAATAATTTTATGATAAGACTTACCGTTTTGCTGAAAAATTTCCCGTGAAAACTTTGACACCGAGTAATTTTTTTCCAGGTGTCGGATCGATGAGGACTTTTCACATTTCATTTATAATAGTGTTTTGAACAATCCTACCAATTTTCAGCCAGGTGTGAATATTGTAATCTTGGAAGTCTAAATTGATCGTATTATATAAGTAGGCATTTTTTATATCGTATTATTTTTGATTCATGATAATAATAATATATCGCTTTTCTTAATATATAAGTCATTGTCAAAACCCAAATAGTAAAAAAATTAAGAATCGATAACTTTACATTTTAGTCAATCACTAAAGTTTTAATGGCTTTTACTCAACATTTTTATTTACTCATCAGTGCATACATACCAGCACTTTTATTTAATTTTATAATTACCTTTTTTAATTTTCTTTTTGCGAATAAACAAAATAACGAGTATCTATCGATATCGATAGACTAGACAATTCAATGAGTAGCAATACAGCGCCATCTATGGTCAAGTAGCGGAATTAATTGGACAATCGAATCTAGTGTGACTATAGCTCATAAATACATTCTTCCGTTAAAGCAAAATAAATCTTATTTCTATAAAATCAGGGTTTGTTTCCAAATCTGTGAGTTCTGTGAAGTAGGCTAGTTTTGACTAAACTTAAAACGACAAATCAAACGATTTGTTTCTTTGTAGTGCAATATATGATTAACGGTATATTTGTATGAGTTTGGCGACAGCGGTTCCTATAGTAGTTTTGGTGCATTTCACTTCCCCTGCCTTCTCTCTTCCGTGGATGTAACTTACCTACCCATTTCTTCAATCTCAGATAAGATTCAATACAAAATTAACTGTAACCGCTTTAAAATGAGATGATGCAGCGTTTATGCCGCGCTGGTTTCAATATTGAAATAATAGGATATATGTACTTAATTATATTAAGACTGATATCGGAACAAAATATTATGTACCTACCCAATGTACGAGTAGGTATATTAATTAGACTTAGACAAAATGACACAGAATAGAAGTGCAGTAAGGTATCTAATGCACGAATTAATTGTGTTTAATTAATTAATTAATTAATTAATGTTGTTTGTTATGCTTCTTAATATGTGACTTAATTATATAGTGCCTTTATGTGATGTAGGTAACCAAACTGCATTTTTGTATGACATACCTACGATTTCTATCTTAGATATTATGTAAATTATAAATTATACTAGCCGACCCCCGCGACTTCGTCCGCCTGGATATAGGTTTTATATAGGATCGGATTGGATCCCATAATCCTTTTTTGTACCTAAACTAAATGTAGCCTAAGTTACTCCTTATAACATCACCTATCTGCCATTGAAAGTTCCATTAAAATCGATCCAGCCGTTTCATAGATTAGTTGGAACAAATAGACAGAACGACAAACATAAATTTAAACGCACGCCAGTTTAAAATAAGCCGTACGTACCAAGATCCGGGTCCCAAGTTATTGGAACCCACTAAATGCCTGTCATTTCTGAACTGAAAAACCTATGACCTTGAAATATTTACGGGACAATATATAAAGTACTACCTTTCTAACAAAAAAAGAATGAGTGAAATCGAACAACGCGTTAATGAATTACAGCTAAATACACGTTTTAACTTTCATCCCCTCTCCCAAGGGAACCATGCTGAATTTCGGGATAAAAAGTATCCTATAACCTACCTCGGAGTATAAACTCAAATCGTACCAAGTTTTATTTGAATCCATTCAGTAGTTTCGGCGTGATGCGCGGCCAAGATACAGACAGACAGACAGACAGACAGACAAAAATGAAACAAATTACAGTTTTGGCTTCAGTATCGATTATAGAATGCCCTCCAACAAAAATTTTCAAAATATCTTCAATGTACAGAATTGGATCTGTTACAGTTTTATTATATTACCTATAGATGTCATAAAAATGTGATATCATCAAAAAATAAATTAATAGCTTTAGCAAACTTATGTTTATTGATTGAATCAATCGTTTGCGGAAATCCATGCAATTAACGAATAATATAAAGAGGAATGCATTAAATATGCATCGTTAATGTGTCTACATTCACTCTTGATATATTGCAAAAATATTACAAAATTATATATTACAAAATGAAGCTAAAAGCACACACGGTATTTTTTTTATAAATACCTAGCCTTAAATAAAAACGCTATACAATATTATTTATCTACTTAAGTAAAAAATCTAATACTGCATTAACATCATGTGGTCAAACAAGGGACAGTACCTACATAATAAAGTTTTAAAACATTTTAAGTATGGGCCATCGCACAGTAGTATTACCATAATTAGCATCGATTAACATTTGATCGCTTTTCGTAATCTTGTAGCTGTGATTGAACTCTGCCGCACATTATATCGTTAATATCGGAAATATATATCTATCTTTATTCTATTCTTTCTAAAAGGAGCTTGTCCTGACTGATTTTATCAACGCACAGCATAAATTACTGAACCTGAAAACTTGAAATTTTCACAGTAGCTTTCTTTTATGACGTAGGCGCATACTAAGAAAGGATTATTGCGAATTCTATCCCTAAGGGGGTTAAATAGGGGACAAAAGTTTGTATGAAAGTCTGTCATTTTTCATGTTTTAATCAAGGAAATTGGTATTTAGATTTTCGGTTAAAAATAAAGAGTTACGCGTTTAAGAAACTTTGGAAAAAATATCCCCAAGTGGGTCAAATGGGGGATGAAAGTTTGTATGAAAGTCCGTCATTTTTAAAGTTATATCAATGAAAATCGGTATTTGTACTGTCAGTTAAAAATAAAGAATTACGTGTTTCAGGAATTTTGGAAATTCCACCCCCAAGTGGGTAAAATATGATGATGAGTGGGATGAGATTTGTATGAATCCACGCGGGCGAAGTTGCGAGCATCAGCTTGTTATACATATGTAGAGACTGCATATTTTCTACTTGACTATATACTTTCCGACGCACAACGGCGGAAAATATGCAGTGTCGAGTATTAGTATTCGAACACCTGTCACAGCGACAGTAACGCTGTGTACCCTTGGTATGAGTTTGCACATTTCGACAACGTTACTAGACTTCGAGTATCGAAAAACTATAGCATCAGAATGAAATGGACCTAAAGTCTCTGGTTTTAAAGTTTGATTTTACAAAGTTTTTGTTTGTGTGCTGGCTGTAGATGTATGGACGAACTCAAATCTTAAAACAAACCTTTAGGTCCGTTTTACTTAGTATTTATTCGGTTTCGATACTCGAAATCGATCAGTGTTGTCGCAATGTGCAAACTCGTACTAACGCTACTGATATATTGATACCACGCCCAAATGTAGTAAATTGTCAAAACGCGATGCGGTATCGATACAAACGCGAAATTACTTGCCGATGCTGAAAATATTGTTAAATATATTTAAACAAAAATAAACATAACTATACCTATACTCAATACAAGTCTAGATTACATGAAAAAAACTAGCTTACATTCTATAAACAAGCAGCTTAATTTTCAAATCTAAAAACATATCGTATGGTCCGACTTTAATATATGACAAAATTACTTGTACACTTTAAATAAATTATATTCTTAATATCGTCGTAAAAAAACGTCGCTACATCAAATTGGTATAATGTCGCAACGGAAACATAATAAATGATCTAGTTTTATCTCATAAAAATGTTCTCAATTAATTCAACAATTAACATTAAGAACATATTGAAAACAAGTTGTAAACTTTTCCTTGGAAAAATTCAGTTTCACTGTGTCTGCCGAATCCCAGGTAGGTAGTGTGTACGAATATGTGAATCACGAGAATTGTCGACAAGTAAGTATAAATGGTCACTTAATGCGACATTCTTCCGCAAAAATATATTCTCAAAGGAACGTGGAGGCGATATTTGTATGCAGTGTTGTTGTTTAACCAAGGAAGTAATTATTTTTGACCGCTTTAACATTGGATCTAAAAAAAGAGGTTTTTTTATAATCTCAGCAGGTTAGACTTTGTTTGGATACTGTATAAAATCTTTATCAATAAAATCCTCGGACTTGCAAAAAACTGTATTTAAATTAGTAGGTAATATGAGCCGGCGATAAACTAATTGTTGGGAATATTAAATGTATGGAGCTTATGCTATGGGCCGTGAGTAATAGGATATGGCTGTGCGTAGTGCCACAAGGCCAGGTCGCTCTCGCTCGCCATCGCATCGAGCACAGATCCGCAATCACCTCCGAATCCTTGACCCATCCAGAAGAGGCTACTCAAATAGAATGCACCGCAGGTCCTGTCGCCGTACATAGATAACTAAGCATTTAAAATACCATTCTCCGTGGGAACCGTGACGGGCGCTCGGACTAGTGTTGCCAGGTGTGCAATGCTCTAGTCGGGACGTCCCGAATTATGAGACTTTGTTTGAAATTTTTATGATTAAATACCTACTCACTAAACGACATAGAGAAAACTTTATTTTATAATACAATATAGGTATATACGAATACATGTAACTATTTACTTAGCATTTAGAATAGAATAGAATAGAAAAGTTTAGCATTTAAATAAATTAAAAGCAGTCATTGATTCAAAACTTTTATTGATTTTATATCTGTAACGTCTTTCGTCCCGCAATTTCTTTACTACACTAGCGGTGCGGACAGCGACAACCCTGCGCCGGCGTCGCTCGCGACCGCAAAGGAACCACGTCGCGAATCAAACAATGAACTTTGTAATCGAAAACGATTTGGTTGCTTAATTTCGTAACTACGTCTATCTATCTTTTTTATCTATGCTTTTATTTTCAATAAATATACAAAACGCTTGAATTTTTAACTCTATTGACTACCCTATAAGAGTGATTTTAAATAGAAGATGCGGGTGACATAGTAGAATGAACTCTAATGAGAGCGCAGGAAGGTTGCTGGACGGATAGCGCTTAGAATGGAGCACGAGTTTAGAAGTAAGGTTGCATGCTGCGAGATGTCATCTCGATCTCCCGCTGTGACCTGCGAACAATATTGTCTCTGCTATAATGCATTGTGAATTTTAAAATCAATTCATATTCACTCCAACAAGCGGTAACATTGCAAAATAAAGACGTACGTATGTATAAGACAAGGATAAAATAGAACGCAACATATAAAGAGACACTGTATTAACAGTTTTTAATTGATATTGAAGAACTGAAAGTTTAATACCTACCTGCAGTAATTCAGTTGTAAGTGTCAATGTAATTGGGTAATAATAATATCTCAAAAGCTACTCTGGTGTCTACTCTGAAGTGTCTGCTTTTAAGTAAGCGTCTAGTGACAATTTTCATATGAAAGCCCAAATTTTTTGTAAACAAAATGGAAATTTCGTAAATCCAAGCTCAATTACTATATTAAATTTTAAACAATATTTTAACTTCTGACCATTAAGTACTTACTTAATTACTCAGTGTGGTAAATATTGTTACTTACCTTAGTTTATAAAAACATTCCCTGACGAGTTGTTGCACAAACAAAATTCAAGCTCAAAAATCTGTAATGTACCTATAAAAACATTCATAATTGAAAAGTAGTTTTAGTTTACAATGGAACACAAAATAATAATCTGTATTTAATAAGGCCGACTTCACCATGGGGACGTGATGCGATCGCATTAAGATATGACACCATAGAAAGCATAATATCATAAACGTTTCGACACGTTCTCTGATTCCTATCTTTATAATCGACGCTTTTTATTGCATCGCGAATGGGTTATTGAAAGTAACATCTGTAATATATTTTAGCACTTTATCAATCATATTTACGACGATGAAAAATAATAGGTCTTAATATAATGCCCAAAAACAACACATATGCGAATATCGAGTTGTTATTGAGAAATGATTGAACAGTATAGGCGGTTGTGTGTGAGACAGTTAAACTAAAGTAACACATCAGAATAGCCGCTCACCTGCGCAATCCCACGATCGGTTGTCTTTATTTATAGATAGATATCGCAGAATGGAGAGGCGCTTCGTATTTTGCATAACGCTTGTATGTTGTGTAGCACAATGCCCCATGTAGCCCACAATATATACCTATACCTACTGCAAGAGATTCAAAATTAAATTAAATCTATGTTTAGATTTTTTGGAGAAATAAAAACTCGAAGACACAAAGGCCTTGCTCGCTGTGCCGCTTGCTAGCAATACCGCTATCTTTCAACAAATGTGAAGTGATCTAATAGCAGACGCCTGCGACTTCATCCACGTGGATATTTAGATTCTTAAAAATCCTGTGAAAAGTCTTCGATTTTCCGGAATAATTCCCAGAATGTATAAGAGGTACCACATATCAAGATTGGTTCAGCAGTTGAACCGTGAAAAATAACAAACAGACAGACACACTTTCGCATTTAGATTGTTGGTATGTCGAAGGTCTATGGAAGCAACATAGCTTATACACATTTTTGACATTTTGAGATGTATTTTGGCTTGTAGTAATTAGTAGGTGAAGGCTTAAAGACACAGAGCTGGCTGAGAAAAAATAAATAAAAAGCTCATTTTTCGAAAAGCTTTACAAGAATAAAATCGTTTCGTTCAATAAAAATGTATATTAATAACAACAACTTTATGACTGAAAAAATCATCCAATTTAATGATTCTTACGCTTACTTTTAAAACCACGAGTAAATCATAAATCTTCTGTTGTCGAAATGTATCAACTTCCTGTATGGACCAGTCGCGCGGCCGGCGCGCCGGCGCGGCGAACACTTCCAAAACGGAGCTCTGATATTCTTTTTCTTCACGAATAAAAATAGAGCAAAAAAAACAAGACGCCGTTTTTTGTACCCGACGACCTTGCGGCTGAGTGGATTCAGATTGTGATACACGGTAAAAACCGGAGAGTGTGATGAATCGCCGCCATTAAAACGGACCAGCGATTAACGATTGTGCAAATAATAATTAATTTTACAGAGTGAGCACTTCCTAGATACGCCACTTGTTTATTTTGTTCGTAGGTATTATCGCTTATGATGACACATTTTGTAGTAAACGGTGCTTCCGCGCTCATAAAGCTAACCTAACGTGCACCTCCAGTGAGCATGATTGTTATTAATCGCATAGGGGAACAATCGTGCGACAGCATCTGGGGAAACCAGTCCTCGGTGGCAAAGGGTTTAATCAAGACGTGACGTGCGTGCTCAGGCCATTAGGCTCTATGAATTCACTTTTACTTTTATTCAATAACACCTAAGCATAAATATTTATGAGAACAGCATCAGCCGCCGGATATTGAGCGAGCGTCTCATTTTTTTTATAGCTTATATTCATCAATAACCTTCAAGTTTTAAACTGGCGGGCATATAGATAATATCGATATTATTTATTTATGTTTCAATTGGCATGTTAGTTTGATACTTTTGGTAGAATCGTACCCGTACGTGCTTTTAGGTTTCTTTAGAGTTCATTTTTTGTTTATATTTAAGCTTACTTCTTTTTATTTGTTTGCCGATCTTAATTTGCTAATGCTTATTTTATCCTGAACCTAATTCTTAAAAAAAAATATAATATAACTAAGTAGTTACCTAATCGCTGAAATATTTCTAATGAAGCTGTTTTTAGTATACTTAGGCCCTTAGGGCATAGTGTAAAGCTTCATTTCACTTATTTTAACTTCATATAGTTTGCAATTTGCATGCATATACCTAATATGTTTTCCTTTTGCAAAATATGGTCAAAATTGTGAAATCTTACTATGACATACTAAATCAATTTTATTGGTTAGTAGCTTCTGCCCGCGGCTTCGCCCGCGTGAATTTCGGTTTTTCACAAATCCCGAGGGAATCGTGGATTTCCGGTTCCCGTTCCCGCTCCTTTTTCCAACATTTATACCTACTTTCAAGGAAGTTTGCTATAGTAATCTACCTATATCTGTAGCTATAGATTTCGGTTTTTTCAAAATCCGGTGGGAACTGTGGATTTTCTAGGATAAAAAGTCAATGTGTTAAGTCAGGGCATAATCTATCTCCATTTAAAATTTCAGCCAAATCGGTTCAGTAGTTGTGGCGTTAAAGAGTAACAAACATACACACACACACACAAACACAAACTTTCGGCACCGAGCTGGATTTCATAATTATTTATCTAGTAAAATTAGTTCCACAAAAAGGTGCATCGTATAATTATTAGTAAGCACTGAAAGGAGTTATGTCGCTGACTCAAAACGAACGTGACACCAATCAAATGTAGGCTTTGTTGCTTTACGTTTAGATTCGAAATAAAACAAAACGAGACTCCTATCCGACTGACGAACCTATCACTCATCTATACTAATATAATAAAGCGGAAGAGTTTGTTTGTTTGAACGCGCTAATCTCAAGAACTACTGGACCGATTTCAAAAATTATTTCACCGTTGGATATGTACGTGATTCTTGAGTGTTATAGGCTATAAATTATGTACCACGGGCGAAGCCGGGGCGGACCGCTAGTAAGTCATAAGTCAGTGGACACCGTCAATAGCGGATGAAGATATTTTCGCGCTTACCAAAAAAATTACACCAGCATAGGTACACGTTGCAACTTATAAAAGTAGACGACCTGCATACCTGCTTTAAAATAAAACTATTTTTTTTATGTGAGTTTTATTTCAGTATGGTTTTCGGGGACAATATCAGAGAAGGGGATTTATTCATGCACGAGCGGATACCCGCGACTTCGTTCGCGTGGATATTGATTTTAATAATCACGTGGGAATCATTTTGTTTTTCAAAACTGTTAAAAGTTCATTGGCGGATGTTTAGGTACATCAAAATGTAAACATCCGCCAGTGAAAGTCCCATCAAAATCGGTCCAGCATTTCGGAGATTAGCCTGTAGTCTTTAAAGTATCTACTTTCTAACAAAAAAAGAATGAATGAAATCGGACCACCCGTTAACGAATTACAGCTAAGTACACATTTTGCCTTTCATCCCCTCTCCCAAGGGAACCGTGCTGAATTTCGGGATAAAAAGTATCCTATATGTTACTCCATAGTATTAACTTAAATCATGCCGAGTTTCATTTCAATCCATTCAGTAGTTTTTACGTGATGCGCGCAAAACATTCAGACAAACAGACAAACAGATAAACAGACAAACAGATAAACAGACAAACAGACAAACAGACAAAAATTTCAAAAATAGCTTTTTTACGTTCTATTACTTATCCCTAACATCCCCCAGTTATTATTTTGCAAAAATCTTCAATGTACAGATACGGCAATTCTACGATTTTATTATATGTATAGAAGATAATAATATTATAACTACTTATGCTAATAAAGCTTATAAAAACTTAAAACGATAAGGAAAAACAATGACTAGTATAGACAAAAGAACACCTACGATTTTAAAATAGAATAAATTTAAGTCGATAAAGCTTATTAAATTGAATATTTAGATAGAGAAATCACCCAATCAATGCTCACCTAAAGAAAAATTTTATTTTTATTTTTCGCAGACTAAAACATTATTTCCCGAACCGGTACTAAGCATCATCATCATCATCATGATCAACCCATTACCGGCTCACTACAGAGCACGGGTCTCCTCTCAGAGTGAGAACGGTTTTGGCCATAGTCTACCACGCTGGCCAAGCGGATTGTCAGACTTCACACACCTTTGAGAACGTTATGGAGAACTCTCAGGCATGCAGGTTTCCTCACGATGTTTTCCTTCACCGTTAAAGCAAGTGATATTTAAATACTTAAAACGCACATAACTCCGAAAAGTTAGAGATGCGTGCCCGGGATCGAACCCACGACCTCCGATTAGAAGTCGGTCGTCCTAACCACTGGGCTATCACAGCTTTTTTTAAGCATCACTTGACTTTAAATAAACAAATTAAGCAAGCATCTACATGAAATTAAAATAGTATATTTCATTACAAGTGTGGAACGGCTGTCATTGCAAAGAGTTCCGACAAATGTCTACCCGAGCCGAGGCGCAGCTGAAGGCGAGGGTTGACAGTCGGAGTTCAAGTTGCAATGACGGTTCCGCACGTGTAGTGAACGACTATTTTTAATACAGTTGCGAAAAAATGAAGCAATTTAATAAAATAATAAAAACACAATAAACTCAACTAACTTAACATTTATTTCTTACAAAAGTTATAATTCACATATACATTGAAATTGGTACAGTTTTTTATACTAACTGGGAAAGTTATAGGTTGCATATTTACTGTTTGAGACAAACTATCTGTATTATTGAGAGTTCGGAGAAGTATGCCAACATAACATTTTCTGAAAAACTATTTGATTTTTCTCTTCTCTCTACGCAATAAATAAATTCGTCGTATGTAGATAATTATGTAGCGACTTTTTGACTTTTCCGGTAAAATGTTCTTCGAAGCATTTTGTGCAATTATACTGAGTTCCGGTGGTGTTAATTCAAAAAAACTAGGGTCGAAATTACTCATTTTGTGCAACAAACAACTAAACTCGCAAAGAAAATTTCTAAAAATGGCGCCAACCGTAGAATATAAGCAGAGTTTTTTTTTTCCACCCATTCTGGTAGGCAAAGGGAACTATGCCCATACAGCCAAGTCTTCAGTAGAAGTTTTTTATTGATATGAAATGAAAATGAAATTTAATGAGATGAAATGAAATGAAACCTAACCAAACTCATTCAATCAAATCATTAAATCTGATATTGAAACAAATTAGTAGTTTCTTTTTAGAAAATATATACGTATTTGCATGAATCATAAAAACTTCTATGATTTTTTTTAGTAAAAACTTCATGGTTGGTTATTCGTTTAATAGACATTATTTTGACAGTTGGGAAAGAGAACGCACGAGTTCGGGAAAGGTAAAAAAAAAGCACGAGTATGTAATAGCCCACATCCCGAACGCTATACGTCCCTGCAATACGCCACTTTTTGAGCAACTGTATTAAAAAATAATATATTTTTGATGTTAAAAAAAATTGTATCGATAAAAAAGATCGTCATAAAACTGCAGCATGTTAGTTCAGTAATAACCAGATAACAGTAGGTATCTAACTACCCTTTAGTACTACATAGATCTTACTTATAGAAAACTTTGATAGACTTCAAGTATCGAAACAAAATGATGTCAGAGTAAAATGGAGTTAAAGCTTCTTGTTTTAAAGGTGTAAAGTTGTACATTCAGTCCTACTGTAATTTATTGGACGCCGGCTCTATATGTATGGATAAACAAAAACCTTAAAGCAAAGCAATTTGTGTTTTGTTACTCGAAATTGAGCAACTTGGCCAAGATGTGAAAACTTTATTGTGCATACTCGATGGAAAATATTATTAAAAATAAATTCAGTTTAAGTTTTTTGTAATTTTATCGTTTAATAATAACCAATAGCTTGCAGACACGTAACTGTTTTATTTTTAAACATTACCTGAATGAATACTCATCATTAGTCTATAAGTAAGTAAGATATTTTTAGATTTATTACCTATATAATATCTCTCTCCTATAAAAGAGAGATGTTTATTTGAAAAGTTACACGAAAAGCCTCAGCTGCCGAAACTATTATATTTATGTATTATATAATTAACTTATGGAAACTTTGCACTTTATACATATAATTTATATTACTACTAAAAGAAGAGGCATACGTAGATACTCATATCGATTTAGAACAAAATTTAGCGCCACATACATGAATGTCTTAGCTCTTTGATCCATCTCAAAAGAAAGTGCTTATCAATTCAATTGTCTGGACCCGCCTGCGTTGCGCTGCGCCACGCGGTCTTAGCTTTGGCGCTGCCCAGCCCATTGTTGAAGTAATTATGAACGCCTATCGTATAAATTGGAAAATCTGTTATCTATCACCGAAATGAAACTGTTACAGAGTAGGCTTACGTATGTACTTACTTGCGTACCTTTTTGTTCTCTCAATATAGGATACTACCACCTGAAACTTTCTTCGCATCTTTCAGCAAACTTCGCAAAATTCATGAAAATTTTAAACTTATAATAACTATAACTAAAATACTTACTATAACTAAATCAATACATAGTCAGGATCATTGATCTTATAACTGCGCCCCATAAATCGCATAAAAGTTGTCCATCTTTACACGCTATGACAGTACTACCTACCTACCTACTCCAATATTATACAAAGAAAGCCAGGATACAATATCTAATATTTAATTCAACGTAGATAAGGAATAGCATTGTTAAATTGTATATTATTTGAAACCTACATAGTGGATATAGAAACTACCTAGTAGGTATACCAATGCTCGTATATTATGATAAAACTATTTTTTTTCAATTTCCGTTAACTTGATAAAAAATTGCAAGGGAGGTAAATTCTAACAATTCGAAGAAAAATGTATACAATTGAAATTAAACTGTACATTTGTAGACAGCTGTCTAGCTAGCTAAGTAGATTGCTTTAATGAGATAGGGAAAGGCAATATTGCAGAATTTTTATTCGCTGTTTTCACAATTAACTTGAAAATGTAAAGACTATACATAACATTATCAGTTATATTTATTACTAGCTGACCCCCGCGACTTCGTTCGCGTGTTTATAGGTTTTATATACCTAGGATCGGAACGGATCCCATAGTTCTTTTATGTACTTAAACTAAATGTAGCCTAAGTTACTCCTTATAACAACACCTATCTGCCATTGAAAGTTCCGTTAAAATCGATCCAGCCGTTTCTGAGATTAGTTGAAACAAATAGACAGACCGACAAACATAAATTTAAACGTACGCCAGTTTAAAATAAGCCGTACGTACAAAGATCCGGGTCCCATGTTATTTGAACCCAATAAATGTCTGTCATTTCTGAACTAACAAACCTATGACCTTGAAATATTTACGGGATAATATATAAAGTACTACCTTTCTAACAAAAAAAGAATGAGTGAAATCGAACAACGCGTTAATGAATTACAGCTAAATACACGTTTTAACTTTCTTCCCCTCTCCCTAGGGAACCCTGCTGAATTTCGGGATAAAAAGTATCCTATAACCTACCTCGGAGTATAAACTCAAATCGTACCAAGTTTCATTCGAATCCATTCAGTAGTTTCGGCGTGATGCGCGGCCAAGATACAGACAGACAGACAGACAGACAGACAAAAATGAAAAAAATTACAGTTTTGGTTTCAGTATCGATTATAGAGTGCCCTCCAATAAAAATTTTCAAAATATCTTCAATGTACAGAATTGGATCTGTTACAGTTTTATTATATTATAGATCAGAGTTATAAGTGTTAAGTATTTATTAATTATATTTAGTGTAGTGTAAAATATTTAATGGATTCAATTTTCGATCTTCAGTTAAGATTAAAGAATTATTAATTTCGGCCGATGGAGAGCTTGAATCTAAAACGTAGATTATATACATCTGCGTGGCCATTTTCAGAGAACTGTTTGGCAGTGCGTATGAGACCTATTAAAACTCGTAACCGACCTGCACGGGGGTGCGTATGAGACCTAAAATATCCTCCTAAAAAATGGTTTTTTTCAATAACGTATAACTCGTTCAAATTTTAAGATATATTCTATATTCTTTCTGTTAATTATAGATAATTGATTGCTCTATCTTAAACTAGCGGCGCATTTAGATGTGGTACATGGACTAAGAATAAATACGAAAAAAAAATTAGGTATCGATTGCATCGCGCATCGCACACTAGAAAGGCTTGCGACTAGTGATGGGAATTTAAATTAAACTTCAGTTATCGATAAGTAAATTTTTTGAAACATGATAAACACATTGATTGTTTGCATTGTGCACAATATGTTATGATTCGTTTGGTATTTTTGGATGCCTGTATGCAATGTGAGTCGCAATTTATTGTAACAGCCAGTGCAACATCGTATTTTGTTACCACGCTGGAAAAGATGATCTGTGCATCTTCCCTCAGGGATACCTGCAATAAAATATAAAAATTAGTGTATAAAATTTAATTTTCTTTAAGTGTTTATCGTGTGTGAGACTTGTTACTGTCGATTGTAAATATATCGTAAATTAGGAAAGTGCAAAGCTTCAAAGAATAAGCCAGAAGAACATAACCAGAAACATATTCCTCTTTCTAAAGAAAATAACAATATTTATTTATTTTTACACAAAACAAGTTGCGGTTCGCTTACTTTTGTTTTACCTATCCAAATTTTCAATTTATAAAATTACAAATGTAAAAGTAAATTACAAATAAAGTTGCGGTCAAGTCTTGTAAATATGAACAAATTAACTTAAAACTAGACCAAAACCATTACATATGAGTGCATAGACAGCTATTAAGAAAATACCTCGTTTTGAAGGGGATGACGTCACACGCTGGAGCGCCGCGTGAAACGAATTTATTCGTGAAGGTTCCATGACTTTTCAGTTTTTGAGATAATTTAATGATTCTTTCAGATTTTTATTATAATTCACTTAAATTTTTATAATTAATTAAAAATGGAAACTTCTCCATTACGTATTTACGACCGTATTTTTTACAGACAAAGCCTCCGGGCGCACGCTGTCGACACTTGCACAACACTAAAGCAAATTGCGCGGCGACCGCGCCGCCCGCGCTCCACTTCTTACGTCTCTGAGTCCTACGATTTAGGAGGCGGGAACGTTCTCCTTGCGCACCTAATGTATTATATAATATCACTACTCAGTGCGTTAGGGACCTCATCGATCTCCAATTTTTTTTATTTCATTATTCAATCAAACTTAAAGAGAGAAGCAAGTATGTATATTTGATTCTGTCAAACACCTTCAAATAAAGGAGTTACGACCTCCCACACAGAGGTGCAGAACACGATTTTTAGCGCCGCACCAGCGGAAAGTCTTGTAAGAGATTCGTTACATCCCCTAACGCAGTTAACGTGTTAATTAATAATTAAATTTTACGTGACGTGCTCTATATCAAGTAGGAACAAAAGCACAGGTTAAAAAATGAGGAAAACAACGAAGGTCGTTGTTCACTGATTCTTATCTACAAACATCTTGTTAGAAAAGTCGTGAACAATGCGAAACGGCACATCCTGTCAGATTTCGATACTCCAAGGCCCTAATTGAACTATGCTTGTAGATTTGACAAGGTTATTTGCAACGAGGTCGGAATAAAACATCAATATTTTTTATGATTGTAAACATTTATTGCAACAAGTTCTCGATTGCTAAACAATGAATCGTGGGTTTGTTATGGCTCGAAAACATTACCACTTCTATTAAAGCGATCAAAAGCACAGTTTAGTCCATTTCATCGTGCGGTACAAATATTTTGAATCTGAATATAGTACGTAATATTATGTTAATTTTGAATTTTCAGTGTAAATATTAGTTATATTTACACTGAAAATTTTATTTCTAAATTCTAGCCATAAACAAGCGATTCTAAAAGAAATTTATAATTGTAGTTTAATCAATCATCGTAAAACTTTATACCTAAGCATTTTTTATCTTAATGGGTACCATGTTGATTGTAGGTACCTACTGCAATTCCAATTTCTAGCAATTATTTCAACGTTTGATTTTTTCATAAGTAGAGTAGGTTTTCATTTGAAAATACCGCTCAGGATGTCGTTGAAGTCTTTTGTATGGCTATACAATATAATAGGTGTATTATTCACTGCAGCTGGTGTTACTTTCGTTTATGTAGATAAATAATTTTAAGCCTAAATGAGGACTACCTACTTCATATGAAAAAAAAAAATTCGAGCATCTAGCTGGCGTCGCGTCGTCGTTTCAAACGAATGCGAATTAATGAGCGTATTAAAATTGGTCATGCCGCACACCCAAGTAGATATCGGAACCTGTCCGCAGCCAGTCCGTTGTGAAGTGACCGTCCTTTGTCCGGATCGTCCTAGACAGCCGCCGCTGCCCGCCGCCGCATTCATGCATAGTAAATAATTACAGTGATCAGCGGCAGGTGGACGCGCACGCGCTCCGCGACGCGCGCATAGAGATAGAAAGGCACATTGCAACAATTATTTAGTACAGTTATCCCTAATGGGCTATTTCGCGAAAGCTGTTGGGTAAACAAGCGGCGAGGCGTCCCGCGGTTCCCGCCGGGTGCGCGCGCACGACTCCGCCCCTCGTTCCGCTACACGGGTGAACACGCCCGCGCATACCTACGTAACTACATACCTAAAGAATTTTTGTTTTTTATACTGTTATTAACGTTTGTCAGCGGACACTTAATCAACATAACTACAGTACAATTATTAGGTAACTACGTAATTAACATATTGCAGGGAACAAAAAAAAATACTGCAGAAGTTAAAGCCAATGCAGGATAAATTGTTATAACCAACAGAATCCGCTTTCCGAACCGGTGGTAGAGTCATGACTTTTCATAAGAGGCATAAGTTGCCCTGCATGAAGCAAATTAATTTTAAATTTAGTTTTTTTTTTCATTACGTACTGACTGTCTTTTTAACTTTTTGAAGCACTGTTTTTTGTTAAGGGATAAACAGATATTGATAGTTACCTATCGATAAAGTCTACACATTTGTTTCTATATACCTACGTATTTATATGTACGTTGTACATACATACATATTATATTATGTATATTATAATATTACGTGGGTAGTTATAAAGTATTAACTATTCAAAATGCGTCTCGGAGCAGTAAATTATCAGTCACTCTTAATTACATCAACGACCTTCAAATCTATGACATGTACTAGATGAACGGGTTATAAAGAACCCCAATTAAGGCTCATTTGCATACCTATTAATCCTATATTTGAATATTTCAGTTTTTAAATAAATACATGTAATAAATATTATAACTAGGCACCTAATACGAGTTACATACACATATTTTGTTTCCTGTTCTTCGATCTAGCAGATTCCCGATATTTACGTACGAGTAGACAGGTTATTATTTTGAATCATATTTTTATAGCCTACAAAGTACAAATTTTAAAGCAAAGCACAAAAGAACCAATGATACAGTGTTCTCCTGGGGGGTTATTCTGTAACTTAGTTAGCAACTGAAAATAGTTGCCAACGAATTAGTTCGATATACATTGCTGCTTTACTGTGTAAAATTATGAAAACACTTTATATTTCCCACAGTAAAGCAGCAATGTATATCAAACTAATTCGTTGGAAACTATTTTCAGTTGCTAACTAAGTTACAGAATAACCCAGCAAGTCGCGGCTATCAATTTCAACGGAGACTAACCAACTTTGCAGGAGATACGAGTAGTACCTACCTAGTGTGCGGACAAACTTGTGCACAAACAAGTTTGTCCGCATGTGTGTTTATACCCTCAGTTTTATTAACCCCCGACGCAAAAACAACGGGGTGTTGTAAGTTTGACGTGTCTGTCTGTGTGTGTGCGTGTGTGTGTGTCTGTCTGTCTGTTCCCCTGAGGCGCTCAAACGGGTGGACCGATTAAAATGCGGTTTTTTTTGTTTGAAAGGTGAATTAGTCGAGAGTGTAGTTAGCTATGTTTGATGAAAATCGATCCAAGATGGCCGCCGCTACAAAATGGCGGATTACATATTTTTCCACAACTCCCTTAATATGGGTGTCAAATGAAAGGGCTCGACTAGTAGAATAGCACTATTGCAAATCAAAGATGGCCGCCGCCACAAAATGGCGAATGTCGGGGGTTTTTTTAATTTTTAATTTTACTTGTAGTCTGACGGAACGGCATGGCAATCCGACACACCCGGAGTAAGATCAGGCGCAGAATTAACGGTACAGCTTTATGTGCTCTCCGGAAGTATAACAACGGCATACTAATAACTCCGGTTGCTACTGAGAATTTCATGTCAGAAAAACCCAATTTTCTTACTCTGACCCGGGACCAGAACCCCGGACCTCTTGATCCGCCGCGAAGCCGAATAAGCTAGCCCCTAGAGTCTAGACCAACATTACAGTCAAACTAAGGAGTTATCGTAACCTCACATGGTATCCCAAACGACATTTTCCATCCCAATAAAGACGTTTAAGCTCATGCTGTTGCTGTTAGTACAAAAGAATTGTTTCGACAAACAGAGAGGAGCCCGCGGCGCGGCGAGCGTGCGGCTCGCGGCAGCGGGTCAGAGGCTAAGCGATACTTTATTTTGAATAATTTATATGTCTTAGCGCGATAGACGGCGTGCCCTCCGCCTTGTACTGTTTATGGTAATGCGGGATATCGCGCATTGCAAATTCGCTGAATGTAGCCCCGACTGCTCCCGCGCCCGCGCCGGCGCACGGTGCCCACACCGACGCGGCTCGCCGACGATAAGAGGGCTCCGGAGAATGTTATACTGGACCTTAGAAATACCTGTGTTCCTGAGCAAAACATTTTACATTTCTCTCTACATATTCATCACTGTTCGTTTACACTATAAGTTTTCATAACGTACCAAACTCGTAGGTAAATAAGTACCTACAAAATTAAAAACATTTTAATTTTTAACCGACTTCAGAAAAAGGTAGAGGTTCTCAATCTGGAGTGTATCTAATTTTTTTCTTTTTATCTATCTACACCGATTTCTCTGAGATATTTGAACCGATTTGAGTGATTTTTTTTTAATCGACACAGGCAGTTTGCGAGATGGTCCCATAATAATTTCTGGCTCCAAATCCTCAATTCTGATGCTTCAGGGTGCTGAAAGCTAAACGGATTCAAGAACTATTGGTTGTGAATTTATTTCAATTTACACGAAAAAGGTTAAAATAAAAATTATTTTCAAAAACCAACTTCAAACGCAACTCCAAAGCTCCTACGCTACTAAAATATTTTTTGTAAAGCCTTATTTTGCAAAATCAATATGGGTGTACCTAACTTTAAAGTAAAAACAAAATTAATGTATCCCTGTCAACTTATAATCATTAAAACACGCACTTGTGTGTCGAAATTTAAACGAGAACAATCGCTTAAAAAACAAAATAATTAAAATGTAAAAGGTTCACTGCCATCCAGGGCAAGATATGTCGACGAATCTGGCGTACCCGATGGTTAAGTTAAAAATCACTTGTGAGAAATTGTCATTAATCAAAATTAATGGAGTTATTATCGCACTGGAACTTTCAAAAAATATTTATTGCACACATAAATCAGTCTTAAGGGCCGTAACGAAGTGCAGCGAGGTTTCTAGGACGTGGCTGATCGCAATTACAGGCTACAGCCCGAGCGGGCCCCTCGCAAGCTCTATAACGCGCACAGAAGATACTCGGACGTAAAAGGCTTAATTAGATCATTTTATATTATACCGTGGAGATGTCCTAATACGGTCCTTGTAAGTACCTAGTAAATATTTGCAAAAAAATACCAAATCGTGAGAAAATAATTAAAAAACTATCGTATAGGAAAGTTTTATGTAGGCACTATATTATCGTTATGAGGTATATAGATGTCAAGAATTTTAAACATCGTTTCTATCAGCTTTGCGTTTCACAACAAAATTTTTGTCAAATGAGACTAATTGAATGCAAAAAAATTGCTTTACAACAATGCCTACCCAATGAGAACATTTATCATCGAGATCTCTCTCGTTTTGCATATTTAGGTTACGGGAGGGAGAGTTTCGTAATTTTTAAAGTAGTGATTTATAGTTATAGAGATGAAGCACCGATAGCGCGCTGTAGTCAAAAGCTGCTTTATACAGAAAGCGAACAATATGACGTGATATTTTTATTAGATAATGATGTTGATGGAGCGCCCCGCCGGCTCGCGAGTCGCACCGTGGGAACAATATTACGACCCGAAACGTTTTGCAATCGCTAACTATTTCAGATGACAGCGTCGGAGCATTTCATGAATCTTTAAAGTATGAGCACAACATAATTATAGCTATATTAGATAAAATATTTATAGCGCATCATCCGCTTAATGGGTAGACCGAATGTCTTTTGCAAATTAGTTTTATGCAGATTATACTGTCACTAAAGCCCGATATACATTCTGAGAAGTGTTAAGTGCTTAGCAGCAAATCGGTGCTGACTAGATATAGTGCACTTATGAGTGAAAACAATAACTGCCGCGTTTTAAGAGCTACGATAATTGATTTTCGTATCGATGTTTTTAGCTTTAGCATTACTGAAATGTTGAAAATTATTTTTTTTTTCAACGAAAATAGAACCGACTTCAAACGATTCGAGCTAAAGTTCAACTGCAGCAACAGGTCTGGCAATCTCAGAGAACGTGCCATATATATGCACATTTATGCTTATAACTTTGTACATAAAAATTATAACTCGATGTGTTATACATTAAAACCTTTATGAAAGTATGTAGATTACGATAGTGAAAAAATTATCAAAATCGGTTCATTAGTTGGGGAGATAATTGCGAACATACGTACACACATACTTACATACATACTTATTACTTATACATACATACGGGTTGAATACAGAACCTTATTTTTTTGAAGTCGGTTAAAAACGTAACCGTTCACAGGTTGCATGCGAAAACAAAAGTGGCAAAAGAAATGCATTCCATGTATGGATTAAGAAATTGACGTCTGACAGTGGCGACCGCGGTTTGATTATAATTGGCAGTATATTAACAAACAAAGTGGTACCAGGGGCGACCTGTCGACATATTTATGTGTACATAAGGGTTGCCAGGTCGCGAAAATCTGAGGACAAAATATTTCTAAAGCATTTTACTTCTTCAAACGGTTACTTTCTTCATTTTCCTTGGAAATTATCCCTGCAAGTAGGCGCTGTCCGCTCATTTTGCGTGAAATTGCTCATTCGAGGCAGTAGGAATAGCTAGGCTAATTAATTTCTCCTTCATTTATTGATTGATGGATTTCAAATTTTTTTTCACTGATTTAGTTATTAGTTTTAATCTATATTTTAACTATTGCGTTCAAAATAATATTTTCAACTTCAGGAAACTTCCTCATTGTCATTTGGTTAACACGGAAAATTAGTGGTACAAGAAATATAGATAACAACTACGTACGTGGCATGTTTAGATTATTTATTTATTCAAAAGAAAGCTGTGATAGCCTAGTGGTTAGGACGACCGACTTCTAATCGGAGGTCGTGGGTTCGATCCCGGGGCACGCACCTCTAACTTTTCGGAGTTATATGTGCGTTTTAAGTATTTAAATATCACTTGCTTTAACGGTGAAGGAAAACATCGTGAAGAAACCTGCTCGCCTGAGAGTTCTCCATAACGTTCTCAAAGGTGTGTGAAGTCTGCCAATCCGCTTGGCCAGCGTGGTAGACTATGGCCAAAACCCTTCTCACTCTGAGAGGAGACCCGTGCTCTGTAGTGAGCCGGTAGCCCGGTAATGGGTTGATCATGATGATGATGATGATTTATTGAATGGAAGTCGATCAGTTGGCAACCCTAAACGTAACAGCTCGGTCTGACCTGCGTGTCACCGACTTAACGAAAGCTCACGGAGGTCGAGACACTTTCTACGACCTGCGAACCAACATTTTTATCATCGATCACGCTCATAATTTATCTGACATTTTTGTTCCATTCAATTGCTCCGAGGCTGGACTTAATTTACTTTTTACAGAAAACTGTGAAACTTTTAAGACGAAAAATACGCCCGTAATTATTTTTATTCGACAACAGAACGCTACGTAAAGCGACAGTGTAAAATCTCGTACTGTACAAAATTCATGCTGCCATACAATCTACATAATATTATATTATACAAGCGGACACCCGCGACTTCGTTCGCGTGGATATTGGTTTTTAAAAATCCCATGAGAATCATTTTGCTTTCCTAAGCTCCTTTGAGCTTATACCTTGCTAAAAACTGTTAAAATTTCACTGGCGGATGTTTAGGTAGACCGAAATGTAAACATCCACCAGTAAAAGTCCCATCAAAATCAGTCCAGCCTTTCAGAGATAAGCCAGTAATCTTTAAAGTATTTCCTTTCTAACAAAAAAAGAATGAATGAAATCGGATCACCCGTTAACGAATTACAGCTAAGTACACATTTTGACTTTCATCCCCTCTCCCAAGGGAACCGTGCTGAATTTCGGGATAAAAAGTATCCTATATGTTACGCCATAGTATGAACTTAAATCCTGCCGAGTTTCATTTCAATCCATTCAGTAGATTTTACGTGATGCGTGCACAAACATACAGACAAACAGACAAAAATTTCAAAAATAGCTTTTTTACGTTCTATTACTTATCCCTAACATCCCCCAGCTGCTATTATTTTGCAAAAATCTTCAATGTACAGATACGGCAATTCTACGATTTTATTATATGTATAGATATTATACGAGCGTAAAATGTGTCTACAATTTATCTGTTTGTCTATCTAAACGGATTATGGATAAAATTTGGTACACCGATAGTTTGCGTTTTGAAGACGGACACAGGCTACACTTTATCCCGGAAAAATCAAAGAGTTACCTACTGGCTACTATACGGCATTTGTGAAAAAAACCGGTCAAGTGCGTGGCGAGCCACGCGCGGTGTAGGGCTCCGTAGTCACAATCCTCGAAAAACAGATATAACTCCTTAACCTGTGAACTCTACTTAGCCATGATAGTTTTCCTTTAAAATTGATTATATATACTACTGCTGTGAATTTTTTCAAGTTCCTATATACTGCCATTTGGCTGATATAGAGAGGGAGACACTTGACTCTAATAAAAATTAGCACTTTAAAACATCATATTTTACAAACGGATCTAGAAATCGAAAAATGATGTTCCCGCACCCACAGTATTTTTAAAAGACCTATTCAACGATACCACACACTATGGGGTAGACGAGAAAAAAATATTCATCCCCACTTTACATGTAGGGGAGCTACCCTAAAAAAATATTTATCAAAATTTTATTTCACCACTTTGTCGGCGTGATTAATATTATACCCATGCCAAATTACAGATTTCTAGCACTAATAGTCTCTGAGATTAACCGAGGACGGACGGACGGACAGACGGACGGACATGGCGAAACTATAAGGGTTCCTTGTTTACTACGGAACCCTAAAAACCGTGGTAGGTTTTTTACCGGTATTGGTTAGGTAGCAACCGATCTTGACAAAATTTGGCACAGAGATAGTTTGCATTCTTGATACGGACTAATCGGACGGACATATTTTTTATCCCCGCGAAAATCAGTATTCCTACGGGATTTTTGAAAAATCTCAATCCACGCGGAGAAAAACGTGTGCATAAGCTAGTTAGTATAGTATATGTATAATGTGCACCCGGATGTTTATTAAATTCCTACCTATGCAATATATAGATATGTGCTTATGCTTAGATTTGCAGCTTCGAGAATCACAGATTTTATTTATTAGGTACAGGTAGATGATAAAAAAAACTTGTTATACATTGTAACTTTTATTAATAGGTACCTATACGAGATGCAAAGAATGATCTGAGTATATAAAAAACTAAGCGCCTTTATTAAGCGCTCGTTTATTAAGTAAGTACCTATAATATTATCTTTGATGGTTTATAGTTTACAGTTTTAATTAAGTAAGTAAATAAATTCTCAAAATAATCTACTTTCAATTCTCTGTAAGTACCAATCCTTGGCAAGCTATTAATTTGGACAAAAACATTTGCATTTTTAAGACTTCATCAATTTCGACTACATAGTTACATTCTAAAACTTCTAGGTATTATGTAACAATTCATTACATCTTTTTTAGGGTTCCGTAGTAAACAAGGAACCCTTATAGTTTCGCCATGTCCGTCCGTCTGTCCGTCTGTCCGTCTGTCCGTCTGTCCGTCTGTCCGTCTGTCCGTCCGTCCTCGGTTAATCTCAGAGACTATTAGTGCTAGAAATCCGTAATTTGGCATGAGTATAAATATTAATCACGCCGACAAAGTGGTGAAATAAAATTTTGATAAATATTTTTTTTTAGGGTAGCTCCCCTACATGTAAAGTGGGGATGAATATTTTTTTTCTCGTCTACCCCATAGTGTGGGGTATCGTTGAATAGGTCTTTTAAAAATACTGTGGGTGTGGGAACATCATTTTTCGATTTCTAGATCCGTTTGTAAAATATGATGTTTTAAAGTGCAAATTTTTATTAGAGTCAAGTGTCCCCCCCCTCTATCAGCCAAATGGCAGTATATAGGAACTTGAAAAAATTCACAGCAGTAGGGTATATAATCAATTTTAAAGGAAAACTATCACGGCTAAGTAGGGTTCACAGGTTAAGGAGTTATATCTGTTTTTCGAGGATTGTGACTACGGAACCCTACACTGCGCGTGGCCCGCCACGCACTTGACCGGTTTTATTGTTAATATAAATCTTATTTAGTTAGATAGCTTTTGCATTTATACAAACTAATTAAATTACGATCTTCCCGTCAATGAAATCTCTTAAATTTTACGTAAAACATTATTTTTTTAAACTCTGCTCTCTCAAAAACCTGTGTAGGTATTATGATTTTATAAATTATCTAGGACAAAAACGTTAATTCAAGAAAAATTGTCTTCCACTTAAATCTTACCCAAGAAAGTTGACTTTAGAATTACATCCACTTAATAAAATTTTTGTAGTAATTTACAGACACTGAAGAAATTAAAGTTTATTATTACACCGTAAAAATTTATTAAGCCACCGAGAACAGATAATAAGTAACGAAATTCTTCGCATTAAGACTGCCGATAAAACGTAAGCACTGGCAGTTGCGGTTACGCTATCAATAAAGCCGGTGTACCAATGCGAGATGAATGGATTTCAAAAAGATTTTACTGGCGAAAATTTGGTTAGTGAGCATCGAACTATTACGCTATTTATTCTAAGTTAGTGAGCAAAGGCAATTTTATTAGTTTTGGTATTTTCATCAAAAATAACCACTCACATGATACAACTATTTTTACTTTAAAAACAAACAGATAACAAGTATAAATTAAAAATTTAAAAAACCCCCGACTTTCGCTATTTTGTGGCGGCGGTCATCTTGGATTTGCAGTGCTATTCTACTAGTCAAGCCCTTTCATTTGATACTCATATTAAGGGAGTTGTGAAAAATTATGTAATCCGCCATTTTGTAGCGGCGGCCATCTTGGATCGATTTTCATCAAACATAGCTAACAACACTCTCGACTATTTCACCTTTCAAAAAAAAAACAGCATTCAAATCGGTCCACCCGTTTGAGCGCTACAGGGGAACAGACAGACAGACACACACACACACACACACACACACACACACACACACACACACACACAGACACGTCAAACTTATAACACCCCGTCGTTTTTGCGTCGGGGGTTAATAATCTCTTTCTCCACAAATCACTAGAAACCTTTAGCAATTTATGCTAATTCTTAAACATGTATGCATAAGTTTTATCCATATCATTAGGCAAATAACTAGTAAATTCTAAAAGTTCTTGTCATCCTTTGCTACAAAGTTTTCGCACCTGTCTAGTTTCCGATCACTTACAAGTTGACCCCGATTACTTTCAGATCTCACGAGTTCACGGAGTTTAAATGTGGTATCAAAAGTCATGGTAAGTCAGTCAAAAATATGACGCTCGCTTAAAATATAAAATCAGCTGCTGTCACAGCTGGTTGATTTATCAAGAGATTTTGATGTAGATATTTCTATTTTACCCTAAAAATATTACTAAATAGTCATGTTCTTGTATAGAACGATGGACGTTGAGGTCCCAAGGTGCTTATAATGCGACCCCCGCACCGGCAGAACAGCATTGGAAGACCTCCCCACTACGCTTGCACAATATATTGTCAGGAGACATGACAATATATTACGTATCATGTATTTCGAGCTACTCATTCAATTTCAGCTCACATTAGAACGTTGTCTTAGTCAATTTGCAAATTGACAAGCAATAATTATTCATTATAACAATTGCGGACGTCTAAAATGCCAATAGGAAAGTTGGCAAAATACGTATAAATCATCATGGTTAAGGCACATGTTAGAGATAAGCGCGCGCATGAAATACGAGTGTTGTCGGCGTCGTTTAGCGAACGGGACGACAACGCGTGGCATATCGCGCCGTGTGTACCCCGCAGGTACCCCGCGTGTACCCCGCGTGTACCCGCGGCGTACCTTGCGCCGCCACCTGCAGGATTCCACGTCCAACTGGACATCTGTAAGCCGAGGCCGATGTCATTTGCTTGCGTTAGCGGTTAACGCCTTTAAACAACTTTTAACCCATGTTTTTGGTAGCAGGCTTTTTTAAGCAGGTAGGTACCTTAATAACCTGAATCGATTACCCGTTAAAAAAAATTCTGATTTTTTTTAACGGGTACACTCGTAAAAATTCCTTATTTTTTACATAATTTGTGCCCAAAAATATTTTTATTTCGTAACACCATCTGAACAAGTCAGATTTTCTTGGATTTATTGGTAGAATGCATTTGCCAAAATATGTAAATATGATTTTTTTTATTTGATTGACTACAATATATTTCACTGCAAATTTCCTCTGCGGCTTCCTTATTGGTTAAAAAAGATGTCTGAATAGGCGTATAACTGCGTGACATCGTACTCTAAACTATCTCGATGAATATTGCAGAACCACCTGCAGGCTTCTACCCCACCTACCCTACTAAACATCTGTAGCTACTTGATGTCATTTACCTGGCGTATTAACTGTATACCTATACACCTTTGCAAATAATCTTAAAACTGATCGCATATCTATCGACAAGCGACATACATGCCTTATTTATTTTGTAGCATAACACTTAAAACGAGTGTAAGTACCTACTACGCCGATGACGAACGCTGAAATGAATTGTGGCGCGTACCGCGTACGGTGCGGTCTGACAGTTAACGCACTAAAGCTTAGGTGATAAACTCTATTTTCGGTTATTTTAGCATATAAAATCATATTAAAATTTAATGAAAAATATGTTGTATATTTAATTTTATGCTAGAAAATATTCAACGTACATACGAGTAGGTATATAATTCACGTACTCTATAGGTATATTACGACGGTATGTACACCTATTATTTGAATAACAGAACCGCGGGCTTTTCAAAGTAACGGTCAGGTCATGGTGTTATAACGTAAGAATGTCAGTTTCTTCAAATTCAAGTGGGTCAATCTGGTACAAAGAGGCTATTGAAAACCGAAACCAATATAAATAATAATCACTGTGAAAAGACATACACGGCAGCATATCTCAGAGACTATGGTTGCCACTCCATCCGCACGCTTTTGTAAAGAAATGGCCAATAAATATAAGCAGTCAATGAAGATATCGATCAAAATTACAGGGCTCCGTTGATTTTACAAATATAAGGAGTAGTTCTCGCAGGGTGGCCGGGTGGCTCTTCCGTGAAATTGTAATATTACGGCCTTTAACAATAATTTAGCGTGCCCATGAAACTTGAACCGATTTCTATAATTATTACTCGAATTGAGTTGTTCAGAATCGCTTAATTGAAGGTAAAAATTTCTTTATTTGCATGCAGAATTTACGACTCCACATTTTCACGCATAAACGCACCTACAGCATGAAGCTTACAAAAACGATCAGGGTTAATGATACACATTGACTCAGAAAAATCTCGGTCAAATCTTAAATACAATAATAACGTTTTGCGGCACAATGAGCTGTATCGAATAAAATATGTTTTGGTTGTAACTGCTGAAACAGTTGAATTGCGTTGTAAATCACCTTTAGTTTTAAATTATTTTAAGCGGCTGATTTCAGACTTCATGTTTAAAATCCTTTAATGCGGCAATTGACAGACAAAATATGGTGATTTGCCTCATGTCGCGGCATGCACCATGACATCGTTGAGGCAACACAGGCATCCAGTTGAGCTACTGCGGATAGAGGCTGCGGCTGCTTCTTGTCAGTACGTAGCTAAATAATCGAGTTTCATAAGTCATGCAAGATTAGAAGAACAATAAACATAGGTCACGATACCTATCACAATGTGCTCATTTCGGCAATGAAATTGTTCGTCACAGGTACCTACGAATCGAATTCTCAACCTTATGACATAGCTCTTGGTTCTTAGTGTAAAGTTGACAAAAGTCTTATTAACGTTTTGCGTAAGCTCGAAAGCGGCCCTTCGGCCGTCGGTTGCCGGAGTCAAGCAACGCAAATTACTTTGGCACGGTTTGACGGCGGGAAATTTCATTACCACGAGCACATATCATTATTATCTCGTTGGCAATCTACATATTTTACTTGGTACAGTCAGCATCAAGAAGGTATAACTAATCTGTTAGTCGGACATATGTAGATATTAAGACATTTTTTGGGATTATTCGAATAGGTATTTCAAAAAGGTGACATAATATACATATTATATACTTTCATAATTATTTTAAGAACGCGAAAGTGCATTTAGTCTCTGTTTTGTCTGTTAGATACCTTTCTTCGACTCGACTGCTGAACCGTATGTCTCTCCCCGCTATTTTGAAAACCCCTAATCACAGACCTAGTTTTAGTCGCGAGCACCAGCTACCTTATAGGCTATTCTTAAATATAAAAAAGGAAAACAACTGAAACCTTAAACAATTCAGCAGACATATAAGTGAAAATTTACTATCTTTATCATTTACCTAGGCCGATTTATTTCACACCATGAACGGGGCGTACCGACAGTGCAATTCTCAATGCTAGGGCTTGGCGCGGTCTAACATGAATTACTTACTTGTTTTACAAAAAAGTAAAAGATTTTTAGTAAATATTCCGGTAAGTGTAAACCAATAAATAGAATTTTTAGTTACTAACACTTCCCATCACCATTTACACTTACTTTGATCATAAGTAACATTAATTCCATCAGATAAAATAATTAGTGTTCTACCATAAAAATAATATTTGATCCTGACTGTATATGCCTAAATGCGCGGGTAGTTTCACTTTCCGACACTGGTTTTCGAAAATGACCCAACTTTATAAATCGCCGCGGTTGGCGGTTCTTGCGAAGGGCGTGTTACAGTTTTAAGTGAATTTCTTTTTGACCTCTCGTTCCAAGGTGCCGTACGTAATTATATGAGACCCGAGTGACATGCAATTTCGCGTAAATAACATCAATTGACATTTACGAGGTTTGCGCAGGAACGACACCTGAGGAAGGCACAGGGCTGTCGGCAACTATGTAATCTTTACTAAACCTTCAAAATCCATCTTTTGCTGTCAAAATTCCAAATCTTTTAAGATCACTATTTCCGCCTAATCTTGAATTGTTTTTAGGCGGAACATGATAACAGTATTAAAGAATCGTACCTACAAGATTTTTTAATTATAAATCTTACCATAATTAAGCCCAAATTAGACGGTGCCCCGTTCATCGTTCATTTTTGCGATGAACGATGCACGATACGATATTTGCTATGGCACAGTGCCTGTGAACAGTGAACGGTCGGTGTTTAGATAGTTCATTTTCGATGACTCATCGATGAAACCTCGGAAATGAAAGCAAAAATCGCGAAAATGAACCGTCTAATTTGTGCTCTATGGTCTTATGAAAGAGTGAAGAGATTATTTTAGGAAAACAGCTTTCCTTTAAGCACGTCCTTTTTTAGTACATAAATAAATACTTAGGTAGTAAGATATTTCATCCTAAAATAACAATATGAAAACAGAACAAAAATCCTATAACAAATATGACTGTTACATAAATATTAATCGCTACCGAGAACTTAGTCTTCTGTCAGGCTCTGTCATCTACAAATTACATTGCATTGCTCATGCTACAAGTAATTTTATGATTAATCTATTTATTATTGGCTGAGACTTCGTAATTAATATTCTTCAACTTATACTTTTGGCAATTAACCTAATCAATAATTAGTTTAACTCTAATTTGACTTAACACAAGTTTTTACACGAAGAGATAGCAATCTCACTTCCGTAGCCCATCAGGATGTGTTATTTACTACTCAATCGAATCACTCCACAATATATGTAAGTTATTCTAGTAAATAACATTATACCTAGATGCCATAGCAATATCAAGCCGACAAAAATTAAGGCGCTAAAACTGTGGTGAAAGCCCAAACGGAATTACGCTTTGTTCAAATAATAAATCAGGGTATAACATGGTAATTATTTCATTCTTTGAATAACATACTTTTAGTAATTTTACATACAATTATGTAAAATTATGAATAACGGCTGTTAAATGGGTCCGAAGTGGATCTGGAGCTCGTTAGCTGACGACAGAGTCCCGACGAGGTAATGACAGAGAGCCGCCTCCGTAATTCACTCCAACATCACACCTTGAAATCATTTTACGATTTTTTCGAACTCTATCGGAGTCCTTGCACGTCCGAACATGGCGTCAACTTAGCATATCATTATTTTGCTCGCACTCTATAATTATTCTTTCCCGTTGAAGCCTTATGCTTTCCACGGAATTCTTTTTGGCGAGATTAAAAGCTCGCTGTTAATAAAAGCACTTTGAGCTCGATAAAATAGTTAACTGTTTTATACATATTACATGTGTAATATAATAAAAATGTATAATGTTTATGATTGTTAGCCAACTCGTGATATTTGATACGAGTCACTTTAAAAAACTACAGTCGGAAGAATAAAGTAATCGATCATGTTTGCTAACGCAGCATTCGAGTCTCAGAGTAGGTATCTACCGTTTACACATCACTCGTAACTACTTAAAAGCTCAATATTATTATGCATAACTAGAAATCATTTAGTCTTCCTTTGTAACTAAGTAAGTCGTCTTATCGTGAAAATACGAATACCACCTAATCTTAATTTTCAATGTTTATGCGATTTTCACAGTTCTCCTGCTCTGATTGACTTAGGTATAAATAAATGGTTTTCTGAAACCTTGATAATAAACCAGCTTTTTCGTGTTAACCTTTTAACGGGAGTGAACCCTAATAAGGGAGGTTGCGTTCGTTGACACCACAGAACAGATAAAAGTTCCGTGGTTGACACATTGCCATTTTTGCAATATTGACGAAACAAGTGTATATACAGATTTTTATTATTTTATTATATCTTTAATTTTTAACCCCCGACGCAAAAACGACAGGGTGTTATAAGTTTGACGTGTCTCTGTGTGTGTGTGTGTGTGTGTCTGTCTGTTCCCCTGTGGCGCTCAAACGGGTGGACCGATTTGAATGCGGTTTTTTTAAAGGTGATTTAGTCGTGAGTGTTGTTAGCTATGTTTGATGAAAATCGATCCAAGATGGCCGCCGCTACAAAATGGCGGATTACATATTTTTCCACAACTCCCTTAATATGGGTATCAAATGAAAGGGCTTGACTAGTAGAATAGCATTATTGCAAATCCAAGATGGCCGCCGCCACAAAATGGCGAATGTCGGGGGTTTTTTAAATTTTCAATTTACACTTGTCCATACATTAACAGTTTTCATACCTTTATGGGTCCTATGAGTTTGCTATGATCCTCTGAGGGTAAAAGCCACCTCCATCTTTTTCCATTTTTGTCTGTTGGTAGCAATGGTCGTCCGATTTTTCCTGTGATGTCCGTGATGTCGTCAGCCATTTTATTTATCTGTCTTCCTGGACGCGTCGTTAGCCTGCCAGACCTAGTCATTTTGTTATTTGATGAGTCTTGTCCTGTGCATTAACCTGCCAACCCGCATTGGAGCAACGTGGCAAGTCTAAGCTCTAAATCCCTCTATTCTATGAAAGAGGAGGCCTGCGTGTCCAGCTGTGGGACGTTGAAAGGCTGTAGTGGTGGTGGTGATCCCGTTCATTTTCATTTAAGACTTAAACCATACTGGAAAATATCATCTGTTAGCTTGGTTTTCGACCGATATATTGTAGACCTACTTAATACATTTTAAAAACATACATAATATCATCTAAAAATTACGGAATATTTGATATTATATATTTAATTTTTTTCGGTATATATAACATATTTAAATAAGTCCTTCTTGTTTTCGTTTAATGCTACGTAATTTTATCATCCTGAAATGTCTGACTTGCAGATTATGTTCAAATTAATTTTAAATTCCGCATATCTTGAATCCGAAATATCAGATAGGCAGCGCTCAACTGTCATCGCTGTCTTTCCGGGTGAACAATTTCGAGTCGTCAGTAATTATTAAACGTTGCCGAAAAAATTGAGGCAGTGATACGATAAGTCCCAGTGTTATATGTGATAAAACCGCCATCGCAAGGGCCTGCACACGAGTTTTACCGAATGAGCAATAAAATAAAATACTTCATACATGTAAGGTGCCTCGTTGGTCTAGTGGTTAGAATATTCGACTGCAGATCACGAGGTCCCGGGTTCGATTCCCGGGTCGGGCAAATAATTGTTAGGTATTGGGTTTTCTGTCAAGAAATTCTCAGTGCCTGCCCGGAGTTGGAAGTTGGCGGTATTTTACCCCGTGCCTCGGAGAGCACGTTAGCAACAGACCCGCATTGGAGCAGCGTGGCAGGTCTAAGCTCAAAATCCCTTTCCCCTATGAGAGAGGAAGCCTGTACCCAGCCGTGGGACGTTAAAAGGCTTTAGTGGTGGTGGATGTAATGTGCAGGCCCCACCGGCAGCATTTCGTGGCTGCCACACCTGATTTTTTAGGAGCAAAGGGATTTTGCCTAGGATGTGCTCAAAGGAGTTTTGCGTTAGGGAGGCATCGGCGTATGTTCACTAGAGTTCCCGGAGCCTTTCAGTACACGCGGAGGCTGGCCACCGGGAGGGTTTTAGTGGGTACAAATCCCACATAACTCGACCTCTTCCCAGGAGGTCGAGTAGGTATCTTAAGAAGATTTCCCCCCCGTCAACAAAAAAAAAAGGCCCCACCGGGAACGAAGCGAAGCAGTTTCGCTTCGCTCATCATGATCAACCCATTACCGGCTCACTACAGAGCACGGGTCTCCTCTCAGAGTGAGAAGGGTTTTGGCCATAGTCTACCACGCTGGCCAAGCGGATTGGCAGACTTCACACACCTTTGAGAACGTTATGGAGAACTCTCAGGCATGCAGGTTTCCTCACGATGTTTTCCTTCACCGTTAAAGCAAGTGATATTTAAATACTTAAAACGCACATATCTCCGAAAAGTTAGAGGTGCGTGCCCCGGGATCGAACCCACGACCTCCGATTAGCTTCGCTCATGTCACTAGACAATAAGAATTTTGCTTCGCTCTGTCGTTTGCAGTGTGAACGGTAGTATGAAAAGACGCGGTAGCGTATGAGTGGCGTCGATAGGAACTTCGTTTCGCTCCCGGTAAGAATATGATGCATGACAAGAGCGGCGTGACACGCCGCTCTTGTTCGTAGATGGACTATGTCCTGCATACGATATTTGCTTAGCCGCTCAGCTCGCTGCCTAGCTTGCAACCAACTCGGGGCCCTCTCTCCACTCGTCGGTGCCGCTCCACTCGCCGCAACGCTAGTCGCTCCCGCTTGCCGTAACGCTCGACGTAACGCTCGACGTAACGCTCGACGTAACGCTCGCCGCAACGCTCGCCGCAACGCTCGCCGCAACGCTCGCCGCAACACTCAAAATCTACACGGTAAAATGTGCTGTCAAAGGTAAAGTCGACGCCGTGTCGCTAAAGGCAGAGGAATGACGACTCAGGTCTTGTACAAACCTGTATATTAAATCGATTAAGCTTTATTTTCTGTTCTCACGATTGCGTGACAAGGTTTAATTACTGAAAGGTGTCGATTCGAAAATCTGTATATCGAGTCCACTTAACGTTTTTGCAAATCATAGTTATTATATCAATACTATTATGGTAATAACTTTTTCTTTTCTTTTTTCTTATATATGCCGAGCTTTTCATGCCATATCAATAATATCATAGAAATAAGCTTCCATTTAGAAGGGTCTGAAAAACATGTGCATTGATATTGCCTATTGACATTGGTGGTGAAAAAAAGATCAAATTCAAAATAATTTAGTTCATGTAGCTCAACTTCTACTCAAGATTCTACCACCGATTCGGAAAGCAAATTCTGGCAAATTAGCTGTGCATACAATAAAGTAGAAGCAAGTACAATGCATTTGTACTTAGTTGATTCACTAGTATTGATATGAAGTGCAGTTAAGTAGCGTTAGAATCCAACGGCTATGACACTGTACAAACACGACCGTTGCATTCACCATACCAAATAGACATTAATTCAAATTCATAGAGACAGAATAGACAAAAGAGGCAAGTTTGGTCAGGAACGGCGCGGCGCGAGGGCGCGAGGGCGCGGGGCGGCGCGTCGAGCCGCCGACGGTATCGGCCGCTCTATCTCACGCCCTGTTACCACGTTTCTCACCTCCTGACGCCACCTCCGAGCGCTCGCTCCGATGCCTTATCTCTTGCAATCACACCACTCATCTATTACCGAAGCCTCACCCACTAAAACAAATGTCGCTGACCTACTCAAACTTATAATTAGCCACATTAATACAAACAATCCCAGCCTGACCTCACGATGGAGAATGTTTGGACGGACAAATTACAATAATTATTAAAAGTATGCAACAGGTAGGTAATTAAAAGTTCTTTATCATTTACCTAATAATTATGTAACTAGTATCTAAGATTGGCAAAGATGTGAGTGTAGGTAGGTATACTGTATTATCCTCTTCAAATGATTAACTAATTCCTAGAAATGAATTACTTATTTTAAGATAATATTTACTTATAAAGCTTACAAAACCACAATGGCACTTACGAAGCTGTCAATAATAGGATTAAATAAGGTTAAGTTACAAATATACATGATAGATGTGGATATATATGACTGAACTTAGCTACTGGGAATCTGGCATTTAATTCGCTATATCTAGGCTGATCAGTCAAGCGCTAACATCTAGATCGCTAAGCCGTTTTATTGGTCTAATCCTAATTCAGTTTTTATACGTCTAGGTCTAGACTAGCCTCGCCCGACGAGCTGAAACCACAACCAAAATTACTTTCACCCACTAATTGTTTATAATGGTAGCGTCATGCCGTGAGATAAGTAAATGTCAACGTGTCTACCCACATTTCGGCCGAGATCGTTATTCATCTGTTACACTTTTAATAAATGCACCAAGGTGAGTGTTTGCATTTAGCTGTCATGTTGTTTATTATCTAGCACTTAAAATTCATCATTGAGACAGTTTGAGCAGCGAAAATCTCGACGGTAGTGCCTTCCTACTTACGTAATGACATCTAATAAATTAATTGATTGGCCTTTACGCTTCTCTCGTGTATGTATCCTGGCGATACTTCCGTCTGCGCAGGTCCATTTGCATCTATAAGGTTGGCATAAAGGTCTAACTGTAAGGTAAAGTACCTACGAATAGCAATATGAATAAGTAATATATGATATGAAATTCAGGTTTAGGTTCCTGTTAGAGCATTCGTGATTTGGTATACCTATTGTAATGTATGCAGGGCACGATAGGTGTCAGTCGCATATCGTTCATAGACGAGTGCAGACGTCCTGCCTTTGCATAGAGAACATACCCTACCAGAGTATCTATAAAAGTGTGTTTTATTGGATCCTGAAACATTACACCTACATGGCATGCTATTGATATCTCTTGCGATGAAAATAGCGGTAGTTACGATAGATTTAAATATAGATAGAGCGGCTCTACGTCTGTAAAACATTAGATATCATTAAAAAAGAGGAAAAAACAGTAGTACATAGAACGTCGTCCTCCTGCAAGGATCGCCACAGAACACGATCTTGCGCCGCTTGTTTCCAACGACTGCCAGCGACTCGCTTGAAATCGTCCGTCCATCTAGTGGAGTCTTGCCACGCTTCGTTTGCTAGTACGAGGTCGCCTTTCAAGAACCTTGGGACCCCAACGTCCATCGTCTTCGTCCCGCCCATAGCCACTTCAGATAAGCGACCTGATATGCTGTGTCGGTAACTCTGCTTATCCTGCGGATCTCCTCATTTCTGATTTGGTTCCGCAGGGATACTCCGAGCATAGCTCTATCCATCGCCCGCTGAGTGACCCTGCATCTTTTTATGAGGGCCTCACGAGTACATAGAACAAACGATACTAAAAAGACTATTTTGAACAAAATTGAACCCTCCAAAAATTTACACATTTCTTTTTTGTTCTTTAATGTTTTTGTAAAGCTTTATTAATCTTATACTTATATAACTTAATACCTTTTTGATACATTTTGAATTCAAGCAATTACATTTTCTTCAAATAGATATTATAACAGTAGGTCCTCTTAACAGAATAATTTTTAACTGACTCTTATTCCGCTATATTCTGCATCTAAGCATAAAGAATTGTGTCACAAAAAGCAATACGTAAAATAAAGTGCAAATAATTGGAAATGAACCATGTACATTTCAGATTTCATTCCGCTTTGGCGTTGAGCTATGAGACCACATTTCATACCCTATAACTGCGAATGGATATTAAACAGAGTGCTTAGTGTCAGTTTGGAGCGCTCCAAAATTTTATAGTATACTATTGATCGAATCACAATGACTTTAGAGTAAAATGGACCTAAAATGGCTTATATTAAGGTTTGAGTTCGCCAATACATTCAGCATTCGAAAACAGCCAGCGCTCCAAGCAGAAATGTTGTAAAATAAATATTCGAACTATTCATTTACGACTTTAAAATAAGTCTTTGGGTTCATTTTGCTCTGAAGTCATTTGTGATTCGATCAATAGTATACTATAAAGTTTTGGAGCGCTCCAAACTGAGACTAAACACTCAGGTGACTTAATTTATCGTTCCGTCAAAGATACGGTCATTGGATTGGTAATAAACAACAATTAAAATACAATAAACATTATTTTAACAGTATATTTATTTTTCACGTAACGTATCACACCTAACGTAAGACAACGTTTGCGTATTTTATTAGCGTGCTAACAAATACCACCATTCAAAGCATAATATGATGATAAAATAACACATTTTCGGAACAATATGATTTGTGCATTTCAAATAATATGTTAATTATTTAGGTAAGTTTATTTTTCGTTACTAATATTGAGCAACATCTAAAGCAATGTTTTCTCCACATTCGAAAAAAATTTGCTATATTTTTATTCGCATGGAATTGAATAAGTGCTCACCTCCTCCTTCTTCAAAAGTCGTTTAATAGTAGTTTATGAAACGGTTGCATAATAGAGGTTATTAAAACACGAGTGTTAGTTTAAAAAACGAGCCGCAGGCGAGTTTTTTAATAGTATTACACGAGTGTTTTAATAACTAATTATGTAGAGTTTCATACACTACTTTATCTAAGCTCATCAATAGGTATCTTACGTATAAAAGAAAAGACTAAGAAATTAACAAAATTATTTATTATAATAAGTATTCATGTTTTGGATATTGCAATTTATAAATGTACTCAATTCTTCAGGGGAGAACGTTTTTGCATTTTTTCCCTTAAAGCCCTGCGATTTTCTTTTTAAAACAGCAATCAGTCTTGTGTATTTAATAATATCGATTTGGTTGTAGATACTCAATATACTTTTGAGCATTGAGTATTTAGCCCATAAGGACAAAGACTTAAATTTATTTGATAATTCTTGGAAATATGCTAGCATTACATTTTCTGAAAATGAAGTGGTTTTTTTCAAAATTTTCCAACTCATAAAATCTTGGTAACATTTATCGTAAATTTTCTTTGATTTTGCTGGCAAAAGATTATTTGTCATTCCCGATGCTATTTCCAGAATGTCTGGTGGAGTTAAAATTCTCTTCAGTATCACTGCTAGACATTTTTCCGCGCAACAAAAATCACTTGCAAAATTTTGAGTTACAAAAACTGAATAGTAAATAAATAATAAATTAAAAATTTAAATAATAGGCGCCAAAATTCAATTGTCAATTTCGAATGTGCGGTGCGTGCAGTGCGTCTATGGTCAATTATGGTAGCACTACACTCTGTCCTCTGGCCGCATCTTGCTACCGCCACACTTTCGCAGTAGTAGTAATAGGGTAACTTTGATAGCGGGATAATCATTGTAAGTAACAAAATTAAACTAACTAACTATTGTAAACTAACTATTGTACCTATTTCTTTTAAAATGTTTCTTTTGTTTAATTTATGTTTTTTTGGTGTACAATAAAGTATTAAATAATAATAATAATAATAAACACCCGGCATGGCTCAAAAATACCAGAACCCAGTGCCTGTACTATAATGTAGAAAAAATTATTTTTTAACATTGTTTTGCAATAATTTCCTAACAAAGTAGTGTTATAATGAACTTTTTTAATTTTTTTTTTTAAATATTATAGATGTATGTGAATAAAGTAGTCCAATATATGACACATTTTGATTTCATATTCGGAATTTTATGATATGAGAGTAGATAAAAATTATAACAATATGCGTCCCGTTTGTACGATAAACTACTACTGCTACTACTACTACTACTACTGCTACTACTACTACTGCTACTACTACTACTACTGCTACTACTACTACTACTGCTACGACAAAGATACGTTAGTGTGATAGAGCTCTTAAGCCTATTACTACTAACACCTTACCTTAAGAGATATTAAAGATAACAAATTGTCGTAAATACCATTTTAAACAAAATGTTTTCGCCATCAATTCATCAGGTGTATTTTAATTAGTTACTTGTCAAAATATATATTTTGCTTATAACATATAGATAACAAGTAACAGCACGATTAAAGGCTTAGGGAGCTATTCAGCAATTATTCATGTTGATAAAGATAATCAAGTCTGTGTGAATAAAACAAAGAAACCGACCACCGTATGCTAAGTTGACAATAACTTATTGATTTCATAAATAACATTTATTTGTAACAATCCAGTTTTTTAATTTAAACAGATTCGTAACTACATAGTATAACTTTTATTAAAGTGTTTACCTACCTATGTATACTTCAAGGTTGAATAAATCGGTTATATCAAGAAGAATTTTATTTACTTTAGCAAAAAGCGTAATAAGTAGGTACATGTAACTGAAAAATATCTGTGGACTATCCTTATAGTATCGACTTAAAAAAAGGAGGAGGTTTTCAATTCGTCGGAATCTTTTTATATAAGGCTTCTTGAGTATTCGGGGAACGAATACTCTATGACACTTCGACCGATTTGGAAAATTCTTCTTTTGTTTTAAAGAGTACTTCACAAGTGGTCCCATGGTCAAGATCTAATGATGGGATCTTGGAAATATCGAGGGAACTCTTCAAATATGCAACGGTATATTGCAGTCGGTATAATTTTTCCTAAAATTAGAAATAGCTTGTTCAAAATAAAGATTAGCGTTATAAAACCTAAAGAATTGAGTAATTCATCGCTGAAAAAGTGAAGAACGTAGATTTTTTTAGGCTGGCATAGCGACCCAAACCCTCTTTTATCTGTTTGTTTATTTGCAATACATACTCGTACATGTAAGATCCGTCAGTCAACTCTTAGTTTTAGTGAGTTTTATACATAATCTTTTTGAAATTTGTTTAAAACAAAGAGTCCGATTTAAAAACAGCTATGTACCTACTTTCTTTTCAAGATTTTTAACACACAGTTTCTGAAGCAATGACAGCGCGCGTCAATTATTGAACACAATCTCTCGCAAGGCACAGAAGATGCCACAATATCTATGTATTATAAACTTTCGCATCTGTTTATATATCATTCGGAAAACCGATTTTCTATCTTTCTATTCTTTTAATATGCTAAAGCTGCTATGAAAAACTACCGATAAGAATACATTTCACCGACGTATACCTACCTACTTATGTATTTTCGGTACTCGGTCACAAAGTATCGGTAACTCGTATTATCGTAATCGTATTTACTCGTATGGTATTAATCCCTACGTGAAATCATACGGTCTAAATACAGCGGCCAGCACAATGCATCAGCCATCAGCGCTACAACAAAGTGAAGGGCACACGGAATTCTCGGATTATTTTAACTTGTCTTTTTCAATGTCAGCGTTTAAAATAATTGCATCACAATTTTAAAATGCAGGACTTTTGTTTTTAAGACACTTAAGCGAGCGTAATAAGATTATTTCCTGGATGTTTCGAGTTCAATCAATATCAATCATCACTATGTTTAAGACGTCTTCCATCGCGTCTGTCAGTCAGTCTGTATTACAAGATTTCCTGGTTGGCTTTTAATGCGGTGTTTATTATTTGGTATAATTCATTTATATTAACATTTTTACTTACACTTTGCCTAATCTAAATAGCATTTTGAATATTTATTTTTCTATTCTTTCTTCATTCCATGTTAGACCGTATTATAATTAGTAAAATAATTACCTAAAGCCACTAACTGGATCTAAATAAGTATATACTTGATTCGAAAGTATTATACGATCTCTAAGCACCTACCTAATTTGCTAAAGTCAAGCAAGCTTAATTTTAGAGTCTCCTGAAAATATAAAAGTAATTATGAAAAAGTAACTACACTTAAAAAAAAGCTGTGATAGCCTAGTGGTTAGGACGACCGACTTCTAATCGGAGGTCGTGGGTTCGATCCCGGGCACGCACCTCTAACTTTTCGGAGTTATGTGCGTTTTAAGTATTTAAATATCACTTGCTTTAACGGTGAAGGAAAACATCGTGAGGAAACCTGCTCGCCTGAGAGTTCTCCATAACGTTCTCAAAGGTGTGTGAAGTCTGCCAATCCGCTTGGCCAGCGTGGTAGACTATGGCCAAAACCCTTCTCACTCTGAGAGGAGACCCGTGCTCTGTAGTGAGCCGGTAATGGGTTGATCATGATGATGATGATGATGATGAACTACACTTAAGTAGTTTGCAGTAATCACAGGCACTCTAGTGTAATTTTTTAAGTCGACTTTGACATTAACCTTGCATAAATCTATCATTTACCTAGTTTGGGATCAGAGAGAGTTATCTAATTTTCATACTGAATGACAGTTTTACGCACAGATTACAGATAACGCTAATTTGGAAAGTTACAATTACAATTCCGTTTATGTTTATGTCTTACACGAGTATAAGAATAACAGCAACTGGGATAGTGTCGGTTTATCCGAGGACGAGATCGCGGACGGTCGCGTGACCGGCCGCGGCCGTGCGACCGCCTTTTTAGCAGGTCAATAATATTATACCCATTTATTGAAGTTACGGTCTAAGAAAACGAATGCCCCGCTCTTTGTAGACCATCACAAAGCGTGACGATAATGCAGATATAATTCCTGTTAAGTTCCTGAATTGTTGAAGCGAAGCTTCTTAACGGACGTTTATAATGTTGACCTAACTCGCAAAAAGTGAAATGAACGCCACAATAAAATGTATAAGCTAGACACAATTCAAGATTTTACAATAGTTACGCCACCTTCTGATTAGTGTCGGATAGACTAAACGTAAGTTTTGTCACTTTTTTACATTATGTCAAGTGACAAAGACAAAAGTTGTAGAGAGGCCCTAAGAATAGCTTAACTTCTGTCGGACGTATAAACGTCACGTCTCAGCTTTTTTAATTTTAATGATTACGAGTATGTAGAAAAACTCTCAAAACGATAATATAAACTTAATACATAATTTGAGAAGTAAACACCAATAATACGAATCCTGATTTTAAGAAATAGATAATACTGTTCCAAGTGCTATTTGACTTTGCCTTTTCAGGATTAACCCAAAAGAGCTAGACCACAACAGCTCATTATACAAATAAAAACCCTCTGAATGAGTATACACAAGGAACAGCTTACCGGATCCGTTATTCTTACGTAAGGCATTTTTTCTTCAATTAGCGAGTAAGCGTGGGCCGTATGCCATTGTACTTCGATCAGAGCATCGGTACTTTAATTCCAGCGACATTGAATGCTTCTCAGAATTAGATTCGGATTAGATAGGCCGGATGTTGCGGGAATACAGTTATGAAATCATATTTTAAGATGCAAATCGAATGTTGTGAAATTTTCTATTACCCGTAATTTGTGTAATAGACCCATCTCATAAAGATCAGTTGTTCGAATCGAACGCATGAATGCTGCAGAATTTGGGTGCAGTTCACGAGGAAACCATTATCTATGATAATGAGTATATGGCACGCTATAATATTATTATGGTTCTTTAAAATAATATCAAACATTTTAATCTGTATAAGTAGGTAGATAGTTACTCATTATACTAAGTATAAGTAATAAGTGTAAGTACCTACTCATCTATACTTAATATTATAAAACTGAAGAGTTTGTTTGTTTGAACGCGCTAATCTCAGGAACTACTGGACCGATTTCAATAATTCTTTCACCGTTGGATATGTACGTAATCCCTGAGTGCTATAGGCTATATATTATGTACCACGGGCGAAGCCGGGGCGGACCGCTAGTAGATACTAAACGTTTAACTTGTCTGTATGTATAAATACAAACATTAATGATTATGCTATTATTTCAATTCACCAGCAGAACTACTTAATAGATATCCATATGCGGAATTGCAAGTGTATAAAGCTCGTATAGCTTTAGTTTTAAGAGGCCGTATTCCCAGCCGCACAAACGAGTTTCGGTCCGAGTTTTAAATGTGTGCGTGTACCTCACAATGGCACCGTAAGCTGCACTCACACAAAGACATGGTATACTTAAAAGCGGTCGGACTAACCTATATTGATACTTTGCGTTCCAAATTCCACGCGCTAATAAAATAAAATTTTAGATCTTAGTATATTTTAATATATTTCCTTTTTTTTTAATGTTCGATTTAGGTAAGTATATAATTATTATCAAGATGTTGTGTAATCGTTTATACTTACACATGACACCTGTAAGAATTAAATACAGCTATATCACTACCCATATTATAATGCGAAAGTGTGTTTGTTTATTAGTTTATTGGTTTGCTGGTTTCTCCTTCAATCACGCCGCAACGAATCAAAAGATTATACGATCAATGCTTATTATATTGGTCAATAGATTAATCTGGTTATTTCAGGTATACAGGTTGTTTTGATAAAGAAGTTCTCTCAGGTGTGCAATTATCTACTATGCAGTTGCTAATCTTAGGTCATAAATAAAATTTGCACGTGCTCAATTCTTGCAGGAACACTTGTTGTATTCGTATTTGCTTCTTGTAACCGAATTTTTATTTATTGTCAAGAATGGCCCGAGTACCTATAATATTTTATTACCAAAGACTTGATGAGTTGACTTGACTTGCTAAACTAATATTTGTTCGTGTTCAAACCGTGATGTTTTTATTATATTCTTTTTTCTTGTACTAGTTGACTCGCCCAGGATTTACACATTTTCGTTTAGCCAATTTTGATGCAATTTAGTACACATATGGCTTACATCCCGAAGGTGGACAAAGGCTATTTTTTATCCTGGAAAATAATTTATTTTGCATAGAACTCTATTTTATGTGTTTATTATTAAAGACATTACTATATAAAATTTAGGTATGTAAGGGCCTGTTTCACCACCTTCTGATAAGTGTCGAATAGACTAAACGTAAGTTTTGTCACTTTCTTACTTTATGTCAAGTGACAAAGACAAAACTTGTGAATAAGCTATCTGACACTTATCCGAAGGTGGTGAAACAGGCCCTAACTTTTTATCATATTAGAAAATCGTAATAAGCATTGTTTTTTTGAGACAAAGAATTTCTAAATGGCGCTGACTGTTTAAAATTTTGTTAACAGTTTCCTGTTTTGTGATCCCAGGCAGCCTCAAACATTGATTTTGAACGAAATCGGTCAACTAATAAAGAATTTCAAAATGGCGCTGAATTTTTTAAATTTTGGTACCAGTTTACTGTTTTGTGATCCCAGGGAGCCTCAGATATTGATTTTGAACGAAATCGGTACAATCACAAAAATTTCAAAATGACGCCGACTTTTTAAATTTTGGTAACAGTTTCCTATTTTGTGATCCCAGGGAGCTCTAAATATCGATTTTGAACGAAATCGGTCAATTAACAAAGAATTTCAAAATGGCGTCGACTTTTTTAAGTTTTGGTAACAATTTCCTGTTTTGTGATCCTAGGGATCCTCAGATATTGATTTTGAACGAAATCGGTACAATCACAAAGAATTTCAAAATGGCGCCGACTTTTTTAAATTTTGGTAACAGTTTACTGTTTTGTGATCCCAGGGAGCTCTAAATATCGATTTTGAATGGAATCGGTAAATTAACAAAGAATTTCAAAATGGCGTAGACTTTTTTAAGTTTTCAACAGTTTCCTGTTTTGTGATCCCATTGAGCTCTAAATATCGATTTTGAACGAAATCGGTACAATCACAAAGAATTTCAAAATGGCGCCGACTTTTTTAAATTTTGGTAACAGTTTCCTGTTTTGTGATCCCAGGGAGCTCTAAATATCGATTTTGAATGAAATCGGTCAATTAACAAAGAATTTCAAAATGGCGTCGACTTTTTTAAGTTTTGGTAACAGTTTCCTGTTTTGTGATCCCATTGAGCTCTCAATATCGATTTTGAATGAAATCGGTCAATTAACAAAGAATTTCAAAATGGCGTTTCACTAATTTCAAAATTAGTGAAATTGCGATAAATTAAAGAAATTGGGGTTAATCTAATGCTTAAATTTTCATAAATCGTACGTGCGGTTTTTATTTTTTTATTTACTAATTTTGTATAAAACATAGAAAAACTAATTCCAACATTCCAATTTTGAGAGTGTGTTCATACTATTAGTATTTTTTTTCAGTTGCTTTCTACAATTTTTAGTACTTATATGTGTGACGAAAGTTTCACTCAAAAGCGTAAAATCAGTAAACGTCTTCCGCAAGAATTAAGATTTGAATAATATTTTTTAATAAAATTAATATTTTATTCCCAACATTCCATTAAAAAAGGATTGATCTTTAATATTTGATAATTTTTTTTAAAGTAATCATTATATCTAAAGCACTATGGTGTTCAAAAGTTCGTAAAAATTTACGAATCCGGGTACCGGCCTCTTAAGTTGTCGTAAGTTATTGTCATGTCACTATTACCTCACTTTTATACTTAGACTTGTTTACTAATTGACATCCAAATAATGTACAGTGTACCTAGCAACTTTGAATAAATAAACTTAGACTTCTGGAGTGGATTGCTCACCCCCAGCATAGGAAACTGAACCACATTTCTGGACAGTCTGAATTGGAACTCAGTGATAAAACGCAAAATGGGAAGGTAAAAACAACGCAAGGTCATTGCGGATGCTTAGAAGGTCTCGATTTAGCTGGAACAAGGTGGAATGCGGGTTCGCTAGCAGATCTGGATGAGGAATCTGGACACAACCAAATATAAAGCAGAATAAATATTGCAATATAGAGATTTTCCTGTTTATTTACTTTTACTAGTAGGTAAGTCATAATAAACTCTACCACGACCAAATGCAAACCTTCTTCTGAGAAATGCAGGTTTTTACAAAGTTTTCCTTAAACGTAGTGAATTCGATAACGCAAGACGTCAAATTAATTTGTCCTCGCGTCTTACACATACGAGTACGATACTTTTTTTATTCATCTATAAATTAGCCCGTGACTGCGATCTCACCTGGTGGTAAGTGACGATGCAATCTAAGATAGAAGCGGGTTAAGATTTTATTAAACTCATACCCCTGAACAGTTTCTACGCGGCATCGTACCGGAGCGCTAAATCGCTTTACCGACAGGTAGGTAATTAGCTAGGTAACTAGGGTCGACTGAAGCCTTCCACCAGAATACACCAGAGGATATTTTAGAAATTATAAATGTTTTTTGTTTGTTTTTGCTCGACTTGGCGAGAAATTATGAATTCCCAAATAGTCTCTTCGATTCTCGATTATAAGACCACAGCGCTCAACCATTGCGCCAGAGAGGTCGTCAGAACAGATTACACAGTAAATTTTATAACTTAAGCATTTGTTGGAAGCCGAATCAAGGAGCGTATTATCGTTTTTGACTGCAGTTCTTACATGTGTTATTAAAATTTATACTAACACAGTTAATTTAAAGCGTCAGTTTGCGGTGAGCGGCTACGCAGCGTGGATTTCGGCTGAGAACCGCCCGCGGCTCGCATGGCACGTTCACTCGTAAAAATAACAATAGAAAATCACTTCACGGGTTACGACTTACGGCCCAGCGCACACATGACTAGTTCGTAAAGCCGACATTCCATTACGAGTGCGGCGATATCAGATACCTACTATATCCAAAACCTTATTTCGAGGTTGTACATTCATGATTTCATGTTATTTGATTTTTATTTTTATTAGTAAGTAAAAGAAAACTGTAGGTTATTCAAACCCTACATAAACATTGTTGTGTTAACATCAGTTAAAAATTGTATTCATAAAAATGTCAATAAGAGGAAAAATATGTTGGTTTAATTAGAGGATAAAATAATAGCACCGTTAAGAAAAGGAAAACCATTAAGTACAGAAAAAGGTTTAGTTTTAATTTTAGCTTACTCACGACATGACTATGCAACATTTTAGGCGAGAATTACGAAACTAAACATATTTTGTTTGCTCGGTTAACTATTAAAAGTATCCTATGTAACTCTTTAGCTTTTTAAAATTATAAGCATGCAAAAAATAAAGTCAATCCGTTGCTTAGTTGCTTCGTGATTAGAGGATGTACACAAACATGTACACAAGCACACTTGTTATAACATTAATACAAATAACATCATCTACCTATATGAAATTTATTTGATTTGCTGGACAATTCCTCTGACTAGGTCCGGACAGGGGTATGCATACCTCTTCCAAGTTAGTCCGCTTCCATCATCACTCACCATCAGGTGAGATTTCAGTCAAGCGTCTAACTTGTAGTTGCATAAAAATAAAAATAAAACTACATTATTCGATATAGTTGAACTTGAAACGAAACGTTGAGTAGTAATCGTACGAGTATGAAGCTTGCATACTGTAATTATTTGAAACAGTGTATACCTATTCTATGATGACTTTGTTGCTGTTCTGATGAAAGTAATCTCGTTTGATGTACGCCTTCCTCATTTAATATATATAGTGGAGGTAGAGCTTTAAATGTAAAGTTGAAATGTGCTTTAAAATAGCACCGCTGTTTAGAAATTGTTATTTGATGAAGCTTAATACGAAGAGAGTTGTTCTGTTATAGTTTGTAGACACGTAACGTTCTCGCAGCCATTAAATTGTCACGATCTGTTGTTATTTCTTTTTTTTGTTTTTGTTTATTAATGTTCACTTTATATTATATCCAATCTATTGTACCTACTACGCCACTGCGCGCTGATTACGCAGTTTGTTAACATATTGTAAACGAAAAATGCAGTTTGACTTCATGTTCACACTGAGGTTCGTTCACAGTCGGCGGCTGACAATGTGTTTGGTGTGAACGTGGCCTAAAACTGTGTTTCTGACAAAACGATATCATGGCGAAACTGCCTGTTCTAACGCTTACATTTGACTATACATCTATCCCTTTCGTTCCGCGATTACGGTTTATATACCTACAACGGAATTGGTGCAGTATATTCTGTTATTAATAATCTCTAAACTAAATTATTGATAGTTCTAAATGTAACGCTATGCTTTTCCGCAGGGAACATTGTAAAAAGGACAGCACTATACATATTTAGAACTTTAATTTAGTCCAGAGATTGTGTACCTATGTACAACAGAATAAGTATGATACTTAGCAATGTCAGATTTTGGGTACCTATACATAAAACTAGTAGGGCGCGTGGGTGCGCGGCCCGCAAGCGGACCGCGAGGTTTCGCTTTCGGGTATTTTGGTTTGAGCAGCCTCCACCTATCTCTCCCATATTCCTAATCCTCGATCATTATCACTCTCCATATTTTTTCTCCGAATCATTCTGCTCATCAAGTAGGTAGACCTTTAGGTCTTGATCATATTTTTCCAAGAAACCACTCTTCCATATTTTATACTTGGTGAGATAGATACCAACGTTTGTATAGCCGCCATATTGAATCCGCCATTTTGGTTTTTTTTTTCAGCTCAGTGCCAATTGGATGAGGTTCTGAGTATTTTTTGTTTGAGCAGCCCCCATCTATTTACAATACCCTGCCCGGGCTCATCAAACATCTTCCAAACCCATAATCATCATATCATCCCATATTTTTCTTTGACATTTCTCCAAAGAACCGCATCAAAGCCTTGCATGGTTCACAACTTGTAATCTCTTCAATATTCGCCATACATTTTCTATGATAAAATAAATTCCGCCATTTTGAATTTTTTTTCTATTCATCAGATAGACCTTCCAATCTTGATCATCTTTTATGAAGAAACTACTCTTCCATCTTTTATACCCTCCGAGATGGACACCGACGAAATTTGTATGGCGGCCATCTTTTTTTCGCCATTTTGAATTTTTTTTCAACTCACTGCCAATTGGATGACGTTTCGAGTGACATTTGCTCGAGCACCCCCCACCTATCTTCAATACCTTAAGCGTGCCCCTCACCCGTCACCGAAATCCTCAATCATCAGCTCTCTCCATATTTTTGTTCTTAATGAATTTTTGGCTTCTGTACGAAACTATTAGTGAAAAAAAAATTTTTCATACAAAATTTTACAGGAGAGGTGATCAATCAGTCAGTGAATCAGCACGAGCAGCTATATATATATTAACTAGTAGGGCGCGTGGGTGCGCGGCCCGCAAGCGGACCGCGAGGTTTCGCTTTCGGGTATTTTGGTTTGAGCAGCCTCCATCTATCTCTCCCCTATTCCTAATCCTCGATCATTATCACTCTCCATATTTTTTCTTCGAATCATTCTGCTCATCAAGTAGAACTTAAGGTCTTAATCATCTTTTGGCAAAAACCACTTTTCCATCTTTTATACTTGGTGAGATAGACACCGATGTTTGTATGGCCATCATTTGGACTTTTTTTCAGCTCACTGCCAATTGGATGATGTTTCGAGTATTTTTTGTTTGAGCACCTCCTACCAATCTTCAATACCCTGCCCGGGCTCCTCAACCAACTTCCAAACCCTCAATCATCATGTCTTCCCATATTGTTCTTTGAGAGTTCTCAAAAAAACCGCATTAAAGCCTTGCATAGTTCACAACTTGTAGTCTCTTCAATATTCGCCATACATTTTCTATGGAAAAATAAATTCCGCCATTTTGATTTTTTTTTTCAATTCATCAAGTAGACCTTTGGATCCTCATCATCTTTTGCGAAGAAACCACTCTTCCATCTTTTATACCCTCCGAGATGGAGACCGACGAAATTTGTATAGCGGCCATCTTTTTTTCGCCATTTTGAATTTTTTTTCAGTTGACTGCCAATTGGATGACGTTTCAAGTGACATTTGCTCGAGCACCCCCCACCTATCTTCAATACCTTAAGCGTGCCCGTCGCTCGTCTCTGAAATCCTCAATCATCAGCTCTCTCCATATTTTTCCTCTTAATGAATTTTTGTCCTCTATACGACACCATGAGTGAAAAAAAAAATTTTCATACAAAATTGTTCAGGAGAGGTGATCAATGAGTGAGTGAATCAGCACGAGCAGCTATATATATATTAACTAGTAGGGCGCTTGGCTGCGCGGCCCGCTAAAGCGGACCGCGAGGATTTCAGTATTATTTTTGTTTTAGCAGCCTCCACCTTCTTCTATCATTTTCAGCATCTTTAACCCTGGCCGTGCTCCTCATCCATCTTCCAATCCCTCGATCATCATCACTCTCCAAATTTTTTTCTCCGAATCATTTGCCAGAAGGAGAGTTCTTCCATAAAAACAAATTTTGAAAAGGAACCGTATTAAAGTCTTGTATAGTTTCCCAACTTATAGTCTCTTCAATATTCGCCATTATATATTTTGTGTGAAAAAATAAATTCCGCCATCTTGATTTTTTTTCTGTTCGTCAAGTATACCTTCAGGTCTTGATAATCTTTTGCTAAGAAACCACTCTTCCGTCTTTTATACTTGATGAGATAGACACCGACGAAATTTGTATAGCCGCCATCTTGAATCCGCCATTTTGGGTTTTTTTTAGCTCAGTGCCAATTGGATGAGTTTTTGAGTAATTTTTGTTTGAGCCTATCTACCTATCTACAATACCCTGACCGGGTTCCTCATCCATCTTCCAAACCCTCAATCATCATGTCTTCCCATATTTTTCTTTGAGAGTTCTCCAAAGAACCGCATCAAAGCCTTGCATAGTTTACAACTTGTAGTCTCTTCAATATTCGCCATACATTTTCTATGGAAAAATAAATTCCGCCATTTTGAATTTTTTTTCAATTCATCAAGTAGACCTTTGGATTCTTATCATCTTTTGCGAAGAAACCACTCTTCCATCTTTTATACCCTCCGAGATGGAGACCGACGAAATTTGTATGGCGGCCATCTTTTTTTCGCCATTTTGAATTTTTTTTCAGCTCACTGCCAATTGGATGACGTTTCGAGTGACATTTGTTCGAGCACCCCCCACCTATCTTTAATACCTTAAGCGTGCCATTCGCTCGTCTCTGAAATCCTCAATCATCAGCTCTCTCCATATTTTTGTTCCGAATGAATTTTTGTCCTCTATACGAAACCATTAGTGAAAAAAAAATTTTTCATACAAAATTTTACAGGAGGGGTGATCAATCAGTGAGTCAGTCAATGAATCAGCACGAGCAGCTATATATATATTAACTAGTATGGCGCGTGGGTGCGCGGCCCGCTAAAGCGGACCGCGAGGTTTTGCTTTTGGATATTTTGGTTTGAGCAGCCTCCACCTATCTTTCCCATATTCCTAACCCTCGATCATTATCACTCCCCATATTTTTTCTCCGAATTATTTGTCAGAATGAGAGTTCTTCCATAAAAACAAATTTTGAATAGAAACTGTATCAAAGTCTTGCATAGGTACCAACTTCAATATTCGTCGTATATGTTGTATAGATAAATAAATTCCATCATCTTGTTTTTTTTTCTATTTATCAAGTAAACCATGTCTTGATGATCTTTTGCCTAAAAACCACTGTTCCATCTTTTATAATCAGTAATATAGACACCGACGAAATTTGTATGGCCGCCATCTTGAATCCACCATTTTGGTATTTTTTTTTAGATCACTGCCAATTGGATGAGGTTTCAAGTAATTTTTGATTGAGCACCTCTCACCTATCTTTAATACCCTGACCGTGCTCCTTACCCGTCTCCAAAATCTTCAATCATCAGCTCTCTCCATATTTTTCCACCGCATGAATTTTTGTCTTGTATACGAAACCATCACTAAAAAAACTTTTTGTGTGAAAACATAAATTCCGCCATCTTGTTTTTTTCTGTTCATCTATTAGATTTTTAGTTCTTGATCATCTTTTGCCAAGGAACCACTCTTCCATCTTTTATACTTGGTGAGATAGACACCGACGAAATTTGTATAGCCGCCATCTTGAATCCGCCATTTTGTTTTTTTTTTTCAGCTTAGTGCCAATTGGATGAGGTTTCGAGTAATTTTTGTTTGAGCAACTCCCACCTATCTACAATACCCTGCCCGGGCTCCTCAACCATCTTCCAAACCCTCAGTCATCATATTTTTGAATATTTTTCTTTGAGACATCCCCAAAGAACCGCATCAAAGCCTTGCATAGTTCACAACTTGTAGTCTCTTCAATATTCGCCATACATTTTCTATGGAAAAATAAAGTCCGCCATTTTGAATTTTTTTTGTATTCATCGAGTAGATCTTTGGATCCTGATCATGTTTTGCTAAGAAACAACTCTTCCATCTTTTATACCCTTCGAGATGGACACCGACGAAATTTGTATGGCGGCCATCTTTTTTTCGCCATTTTGAATTTTTTTTCGGCTCCCTGCCAATTGGATGACGTTTCGAGTGACATTTGTTCGAGCACCCCCCACCTATCTTCAATACCTTAAGCGTGCTCTTCAACCGTCTCCGAAATCCTCAATCATCAGCTCTCTCCATATTTTTCCTCTTAATGAATTTTTGTCCTCTATACGAAACCATTTGTGAAAAAAAAAATTTTCATACAAAATTTTACAGGAGAGGCGATGAATGAGTCAGTGAATCAGAACGAACAGCTATATATATATTAATACAAACCAAATGATAAAAAGTTGTTGATGCTTTTTAAACCCGATTTTTATCCAAAACAGACAGTACAGTACAGTTTTCAGTACAGTACAGACAGTACAGTATAGACCTCTGAGTTGTATGAGCGCTCATACAATTTAGAGGCCTAGCTTCATTAGCACCTTACCTTTTAAGACAAACTAATGAAAAACAGATTGTACTTATACTTCTGGAGTACGGAACCCTCGGTGCGCGAGTCTGACTCGCACTTGACCGGTTTATTTTCTGTTCATCAAGTAGAATTTAGGTCTTGATCATATTTTGCCAAGAAACCACTCTTCCATCTTTTATGCTTAGTGAGATAGAGGCTGACGGTATGGCCGCCATTTTGAATCTGCCATTTTGTTTTTTTTTCAGCTCAGTGCCAATTGGATGAGGTTTTGAGTAATTTTTGTTTGAGCACCTCCCATCTATCTACAATACCCTGCCCGGGCTCCTCATCCATCTTCCAAACCCTCAATCATCATGTCTTCCCATATTTTTCTTTGAGAGTTCTCCAAAGAACCGCATCAAAGCCTTGCATAGTTTACAACTTGTAGTCTCTTCAATATTCGCCATACATTTTCTATGGAAAAATAAATTCCGCCATTTTGAATTTTTTTTCTATTCATCGAGTAGACCTTTGGATTTTGATCATCTATTGCGAAGAAACCACTCTTCCATCTTTTATACCCTCCGAGATGGAGACCGACGAAAGTTGTATGGCGGCCATCTTTTTTTCGCCATTTTGAATTTTTTTTCAGCTCACTGCCAATTGGATGATGTTTCGAGTGACATTTGCTCGAGCACCCCCCACCTATCTTCAATACCTTAAGCGTGCCATTCGCTCGTCTCTGAAATCCTCAATCATCAGCTCTCTCCATATTTTTGTTCCGAATGAATTTTTGTCGTCTATACGAAACCATTAGTGAAAAAAAAATTTTTCATACAAAATTTTACAGGAGGGGTGATCAATCAGTGAGTCAGTCAATGAATCAGCACGAGCAGCTATATATATATTAATAGAACCTGCCTTAGCTCACCTTGCAAAGTGCGTAAATCAAATAACCCAAAGCTGATAAGAATCAAAGTTGCGGCTCTGAACTAACAAACCCTGACCGCTGACCCACGAGGCTCGATAAACCTTCGGAAATTTTAGATTAATTTTGGTAGAACTTATAAAGTTATAGTGCCTAATTCGTTGGCCGAATAGTCATTTGAAACAATTAATTTACTTACTTTATAATATTACTATTTAATTTAATTTTCCTGTACGTGACTTTTTCCTGGTGTTTTACATAAATAGGTACATATAGGTACGTCGAATATTTTCTCTCAAACAAGTATTGGAGGTAAAGTTGGAGACCGAAAAAATATTATGCACTCAGTGACTCAACAATATCGATGCTGACTGCCGCGTTGGTCTAGCAATTAGCATGTACGACTGCGCATGCCGAGGTCTTGGGTTCGATCACCATATCGTAGCGCATCTAAGCTCTAAAATTCCTCTCTCTTATAACAGTGAAACACTAAAGAGCTGTAGTGGTGATGGAATGGATGGAATGCCGATGTATAAACAAAGTATATACTTAGCATCGCCTCGGTAGTACTCGTATAGGTACATAAATTACATACGAGTAGGTACTAACGAGCACATAAAAATCGGAAAAATCGGCAACTGTCCTCCCAACTTGCTCCAGACAAATTAACACCACATTAAATAAAAAAAACCAAAAAAAAAATAAAACATCTAAGCCCAGACTTTTGTGATTGCAATAATGAAAGTTGACCCATGCCGGAACTGTAAACACTTAGATTGGAAAATCCGTTTCCGTATATTATTGGTCCGCACGATTCTTAGTTCACGGATAAAAACCGCTAATGGTATTGTCCATTTGCCATGCTGAACATTCACTCCCAAAGAGGAATTCATTATCTTGACGAATCTTAAAACGCGTTATGTCAAGATTTGTAAATTTATGGTTCTAATAGATGTCCATTCTTAAGATAAATATTAATATTTTTTTCTTATTTTAAATTAATTATAATGTTAGGCACATTGTTTGAGGTCATCCACTATAATTTTTAACACTAGGTATATAGACATTTTATTTGGTCATTTTATAGGAGTGGGTAATATTTTAACTTAACATAATGCGTCTGCGGCATCATCTGTTGAATAATAATAAACAGGATTAGAGGAATAATATTTTTCACATTTAAATTTAGATATCGTTAATTTTCAATTTATTTTATACAAGCTTATGCCCGCGACTTGGTCGGGTATGATTTAAGCTTTTTAAAATCCCGTGGAAAATCTTTCATTTCCCGGGAGAAAAAGTATGTCCATCTCTGTGAAGCAAGATATTATCTCTTCGTCAAGATCCAAGTTCCGAAGATTAGCCCAGACACAAATTTTTCGAACAGATAGGTACACATGATAGACACAAATTTTAAAAACGTCTGTTTGGATTACGCAGATTACGCTATCGTTTAAATAATTTATATCTATGAGATTAATAAAAGGCAGTGACACTTCAACTGTAGGTAGGTATTTATTTGTATAGACTAGAAAAGTTATCCCAGGTTTATCTTGTCTACTCTAAGCTACTTAATGGATAAGTTAATACCTATCTTAAAATACATTTAACCTACGAACTACACATAGCGTGTCTCTATCAATATTTTATGTAACATAAAAGACGATAAAATCGTTAATAAGGCCTATGTAAATAAAAGCCATGACGCAAATTAAAGGAGGATGGGCAAAGTGGTCTACCTACTCAACACAAATGAAACCTATTTCAATGAAAAGCTTATTTTTAGTACTTAATTTTATTATATGGAAGCAAAGCTGTAAGTCTTGGGGTTCAAGAGATTTTCGAGAAAAACATAATGCAGCCCCTTACCTTATTTTCTGTTTTATGACCGCAAGATATAGAAGCATTAGGCTATGAAGGACATAATATGCCACCTAGTAACAATAGGAATAGTTCGCAGCTTTCTAACGATAAAGCTAATAATAATCACACGAGTAGATAGGTACAGAGGGGAAGCTTCTACAAGCGGCCCGCTGTAGGTACACCCACACATATGCGCACGTTTGTCATCCAACTGAGCTGGTTGGAGGTTAGACGCGGGCATCGATGTAGTTCTAATACATACATCGATGAACGCGGGCGTCCGTGAACAGCAGGGCTATTCTGTAAAGCCATTTTCGAATTATAGAGAGTGAATTCGAGATGAGTTTGCTAATTTGTACTCTGTAAAACTCGATAGTACAGCAGGGCTATTCTGTAAAGCCATTTTCGAATTTTAGAGAGTGAATTCGAGATGAGTTTCCTATTTTGTACTCTGTAAAACTCGATAGTACAGCAGGGCTATTCTGTAAAGCCATTTTCGAATTATAGAGAGTGAATTCGAGATGAGTTTGCTAATTTGTACTCTGTAAAACTCGATAGTACAGTGTGCTTAGTCTAAAGCGGAGCACTCGAAAATGAACTCGAAAACTATTGATCGATTTCAGAGTAAAATAGACCTAAAATGGCTTGTATTAAGGTTTGAGTTTGCCAATACATTCAGAATTGTTCGAATGCTGAATGTATTGGCGAACTCAAACCTTAATACAAGCCATTTTAGGTCTATTTTACTCTGAAATCGATCAATAGTTTTCGAGTTCGTTTTCGAGTGCTCCGCTTTAGACTAAGCACACAGGTCTTCTCACTCAAACTCACTTCACTTCGCAAGTGCGTAGCAGAAGTTTACAGAATATCAAACCAAGGTGAAGTGAGTTTGCTTTCGAAGCGAGTTATCTCACTTGAGTGAGCTTCGATATCGAGATGGTATTTTAGAGAATAGCCCTACAGGTCTTCTCACTCAAACTCACTTCACTTCGCAAGTGCGTAGCAGATGTTTACAGAATATCAAACCAAGGTGAAGTGAGTTTGTTTTCGAAGCGAGTTATCTCACTTGAGTGAGCTTCGATATCGAGATGGTATTTTAGAGAATAGCCCTACAGTTGGTGAGTGTTTGTGTGAGTGTACCTACAAGCGAGCCGTTTGTATGAAGCTTTCCCTCTGTACCTATCTACTTGTGTGCTAATAATCTCGACTTATTACTATTATTAGTTATGTTGGGCCCGACATTAGGCCGGTTTTGTGCCCCCTGCTGCCAACTTAACCAATGTATTTAATTCTAGACGCTACGCCACCACCACCTACAGCCTTTTAACGTCCCACTGCTGTGCACAGGCCTCCTCTCTCATAGGAGAGGGATTTAGAGCTTAAACCCGCCACGCTGCTCCAATATAGGTTGGTGGGCTTTAACGATTATTGTCACATGATAGTAATAATAACCGGGGCCGACTGCCTAACGTGCTCTCTGAGGCACGGGGGTGAAAGAGCGCCAGCGCTTGACAACTACTTTTTTTGAGAATTTGTTGACAGAAAAACCCAATACCTAACAATTGTTTGCCTGACCCGGGAATCGAACCCAGGACCTCGTGATCTGCAGTCGATTATGCTAACCATTAGACCTAAGAGGCAGTTTAACGTAGAACGCTACGCACTATTAATTAAATTCATAGTAGAATTACTAATATAGAGTATTTTTAAAACATTTATATTTTAGTGAATTTTGAAAAACTCCCATATATTTTGGCATAAACGCTATACGTAATTTGATTAACTACTTATTAGCTTCTCATTTCCATAGAGGGCGTTTGTGTTGATTAGGTAGACCAACGTTCATACATTTTTGCCCATCCTCCTTTACCTTACACGATAATTTTGACAGGCGAGATGTTTAACTAGTCGCTTGTTCCTTTTCATCGTACTGCGTACATGAGCGAAATAAGCTTATCTTAATAAGCCTGCAGAACAAAGAGCCATGTTTGAGACTGCATTCGAGTACCAGTCAAGTACCGACTCGGGTCATGACCGAAAACCATTATTTCTATGCTAATTGCAAAGAAATGCTCCTGTATTGTATCGTCCTGTTTCATAATAAGCAGGTATGATAAGTAACAGTAGCGCACATTTTCTATGAGTTAATTCTCTAGCGTTATAGTTTAGTATTTTTGCGTTTACATCCATATTAGGTACCTAAACCATTTTTTCGTGATGTTAAGACGGTCACATCCTACTAATATTATAAACGTGAAAGTGTGGATGTTTGGATGTTTGGATGTTTAGATGTTTGGATGTTTGGATGTTTGTTACTCAATCACGCCGCAACTACTGAACCGATTTGGCTGAAATTTTGAATGGAGATAGATTATGCTCTGACTTAAAACATAGGCTACTTTTTATCCTGGAAAAATCTACAGTTCCCACGGGATTTTGACAAAACCGAAAACTATAGCTACAGCTATAGGTAGATTACTATAGCAAACTTTCTTGAAAGTGGGTATAAAGGTTGAAAAAGGGAGTAGGAACGGGAACCGGAAATCCACGATTCCCTCGGGATTTGTGAGAAACCGAAACTCACGCGGGCGAAGCCGCGGGCATTCTCTAGTATTTTATAATCATCTGATTTATCTCGCCGAGTTCATCATCCTTCATTGGCTAACGAGGTCAAATGGCAAACGCTCTGTGTAAAACAGGTAGCCTTTCAAATCAGGTTTACGATATAAGCACACCATGGTATGATTTGGTAAAATACGATATTTTTAACCAGCCTTTATTTAGGTTGGTTAAAATATCTTCACAGTATGAAACTTTCTTGTCTTTAAAGGAACATTAATCGGTCATTTAGTGTCATAGGTCTGGCCCCTCGCAATATTAGCATATAGCGTTTACACAAACAAGGTAATTAATACACGTCCCGAGCTACCGTCAATTAAAGATTACACTTTATAATGCGCAACCGTAGTGGGCTCTCACAGACTACGTGCTACTGTTAAATAATAATAGTTAAAAATACGTGTCGAATGCGCCGTGAAAGTTCCTACAACAGTCACTCAATAATGTTTCCTCGATTGTGAAGCTGTAGATTTGAAACTTTGGTTAGTTATTGGTTTTTAATAAAAATTAAATGTACCTATATAGTTACATTTTGAAATACCTATCCAATTCCCAGTCTAGTCCATAATCTTGCATATGCTTTCTAATACTAGATAGAGATTTTCAAAGGTATTTACAAAAATCTTATATTTCAGAACTTTAGGACTCAAGAAACTGACTATATAATCTCCGATGTTGTTCAGGCTTTTGTAGATTTTTAGGCATTGTCTTCACAACCAAAAACTTTTTAACACATCCTTAAGAAGCGTCGGTGATGCCGGCTGTTCTGCAAACATCTTGGGTATTGTTTCACTATATGTATTTACGATGTGCTTTTACGTAGTGTTTCGAAAAGCTCTTAAATAAAGTAAAAAAATCCGTAAGTATATCTTAGCATCATTTTAATAAAACTGGATGAGTCAGTAAAAATAAAATAATTTACTGTCTATGCTTACAAAACATAAGTGACAAATATTGTGAAGTTCCTATCGTTGCTCGAGCTTTAAGCCGAAGCAATTATCGCGGTCGACAAAGCGGAAAATTTGATTATTATTCCTCGGTTAATCAGCTTATTGGCCCTCCTGTGAGTAATGCTGATACGGCAGCAGTCGTTATTTCGCAACCTTTTTTATGTCAGCTTAATAGGTATAATTTTAATGTTGCCCACCTTTGCGCTGTTTTGCCGGTTAATTTATTTTTAATCGTTTTCATCTTATAATTGCGCCATGTAATGCAGAACAATGACGTATAAATGTACCTACTTACATGAAATTAAAAAAACGTGTGACATTTTCGTAATATTATTTATGTTTTCGCGCTATTTAACGTCGTTAATTTAATTAGGTAGTAAGTAAGTAGGTAGTACATAAGTTTTTTGATAACATTAATAATTTTTAAGCATGTATAATAAATAGGTAACATACTATGGCTACTAAAAAAATAACATTTAAAAAATATATAGGTACACTATCCAAGTGATCGTTTATGGGCATGGAGCTCAAGACATTTGCACTATTGCTTCTTTGTAATGCCAGGCTTAGCCGTTGGGCTAAATAAGAGCCAGCTCATGGGATTTTTACAAATGAGGGCAGGGAATCTTGTTTTCTTTGCAAATTCCTTAATTGATAAGATTTATAAGGCTTACTCCAAATCCTCTTTAATTTTCAATCTTCCTGTTGACTAAAATATGGTAGGTCACCGCTAACTGATATTACATGCAAGATAGTAGGTACGTATAGGTATGGCCAGTACGATTTTTACCAACATCAATAGCTAATATTTATGCATCGTTAACAACTTAGGTGATGGAAAACTACCAAAAATACTACGGTTTTGCAGTTACTTCTTCTGCCGATTAGTATAAAGTAGCATACAGAATATCGGAATTAAGCATAAGTAGGAGAACCTAGTCATACACGTCATGTCGTTACACTGATACCGTACAGATTTACTAATCATAATAAACTTTTTCGTGTTGGTCATCAATCTTCACTACCGCGTGTGACCGGCGCCTTGCGATTTATTTTACCGACATACGGATGAGTGAAAGTTGTATCAGAACAACGCAAGCTGTGAAGATATTTTAGCTGAGAACACTTGTTTTCTTTGGTATAATAGGTAGCAGATGACCCGCTATTTAGCCAGCATAAAAAATTGATTTCTCAAGCAATGTAAATAACTTGTAAGTGTTCTTTAAATCGTAGCTTATAAATAAGGCAGGTATATTTTTCGTGGTCGTACAGGGATCACGAATTATATTAATGGGGTCGAAATAAACGGAATCTTTACAACATACTTACCTAATAACACAAGATTCGCATATTACTCGTATTTTCCCATCCTGTTCTGATTACTATTAAAACTTGATTCGCAATAGCAAACGGCGCGACGCGGTGTCGTCGGCCCGTGCCCGTCGCGGGCGCCTTTCACCGCGGGTCGCAGGTCAGGGCGCGCTCAGGCGCTCCGCCCTGGCCGCGCCGCCCCGCAGCCCCGCAGCCCCGCAGTCCCTCGCGGCACCCTCCGCGCCTCGCTAACGGCCCGCCATGCGCCACCATCGCTCTATTCAGCTGTCGCCGAGAGAGCAACATCGCCCGCGCCGCTGGGAACCACGCTTATGAATTATTCCACCGCTCCGTTGCCCGCGCCGTTTTGAAACAATTACAAAACAATACGAATCCATATCATAAACTTCAAAGCCCTTTGTAAGCTTTCAGCGTAACAGAACTCCGGCTGCTGCCGTTCGAAATAGCTATATAGAGATGTATAGTACCTGCCTACAAAGCGCATGTATAAGCGCAATTTATGTCATTGCGACTGAGAGCAGAGATCGTTCATAGCGCATTGTGTGATTTCATGTCACTTCTTATCTCACAATAGCGTCCATCATAATCGACGTCAATTTAATCAATAATTTTTGAGTTTATCTACCTCATGGCTATCCAAATTGAACTCAAACATCGAAATAAAAGGAAAGTGATGAAGATAATTTCCTGTAGCTAAATAACATAATGAGCGACTTAATCGTGTTGCGTATGGTAAGAGCGGTACGAGACGCTTCGTTAGATGGATTCGGGCGTAGCGGCGGAAGCTGGGCCCAGCTTTCGGCGGTTCCCACGGCTCCCCTCCGCCGAGCGCTAGCGGTTACACAATGAGAGGTGAACGCGGATCTAAGCAATCGCTTAACCTCGCCCACTGTACCGGTGCCTCTATAGTCTATACCGGTGCACCTTCGATGCGCCTTCCATTTGTACCGATGAAATATACAAATGGATTCATTATTTGTGCAAACACCTTAGTGTTAGTGTTAACCTTAATGTTAGAGATGTTCAATTAGCTACAGTGGTACACTTCATTAAGGTTCTTTCTTTTAAGAAAGCGGTTATAAAAAACTAATGCTGCGATATGTATCTATATATAATACTAGTGTTGCGCTCGGTGCGCGAGCTGCAAGCAGCTCGCGTGCCTTGTAGTCTCTTCAATATTCGTAAAATAAAGAAATGGGAGGCCATACCAAATACCAGAATATTCTAGAGAGTCTCTTGAACGATAGAAAGAAATATTGGTATCACGTTTCGTATCTTTTCTGAAAGGACACTAATCAGTTCTATGCATGCGTTCAGTGGAAAAAAAGGATCTATACAAAAATGTTCTGGAGAGCCACTTGAAAATTAAAAAGAAATTTTGTATGGACACGAATTTTTTTGTTCCGTAGCTATCTTTATTTTTCTGGCTCACCAAGGTCTAGAACATTTTTAGTTTCAGAACCATGCCTCTATGATTGATAGTTTTTGAGGGCCGTTAGGGTACTCTGGTAATTTTTCCACATTCACTACGTTTTGTGATTTTTGTGAAAAAAAAAAAAAACTTTAAGTTCTATTTAGAAGTGTAGTAGGGGGAAAATTTTTCATACAAAAATGTCTCAGAGAGCCTCTTGAAAAGAACTCAAAAAATTTGTATGGAGAGAATTTTTTTTGTTCGGCGGCCATCTTTTTTTTATCGGTTCACCCAATGGCCCAAGGTTTTTATTAACATTTGTTTGGGACCATGTCTGTATGACTGGTAGTTTTGGAGGACCCATGAGGTACTCTGGTAAATTTTCCACATTCATGACGTTTCATATTTTTCCTGAAGGAAGACCCATAAGTTCTGCGCACATAAATAGTGAAGGGAAAAAGTTCCATACAAAATTGTTCTGGAGAGCCTCTTGAAAAGAACCCAAAATATTTGTATGGAGAAAATTTTTTTTGTTCGGCGGCCATCTTTTTTTTACCGGTTCACCCAATGGCCCAAGGTCTTTAATAATATTTGTTTGGAACCAAGTCTGTATGATTGGTAGTTTTGGAGGACCCATGGGGTACTCTGGTAAATTTTCCACATTCATGACGTTTCATAATTTTCCTGAAAGAAGACTCATAAGTTCTACGCACATAAATAGTGAAAGGAAAAAAGTTCCATACAAAATTGTTCTGGAGAGCCTCTTGAGAAGAACCCAAAAAATTTGTATGGAGAAAATTTTTTTTTGTTCGGTGGCCATCTTTTTTTTACCGGTTCACCCAATGGCCCAAGGTTTTTAATAACATTTGTTTGGGACCATGTCTGTATGACTGGTAGTTTTGGAGGAACCATGAGGTACCCTGGTAAATATTCCACATTCATAACGTTTCGTATTTTTTCTGAAAGGACACTCATGAGTTCTATGCATGCGCTTAGAGATAGAAAAAAGTTCCATACAAAAATGTTCTAGAGCCTCTTGAAAATTAAAAAAAAAATTTGTATGGACGCGAAAATTTTTTTTGTTCGGTACCTATCTTTTTTTTACTGGCTCACCAAAGGGCCCAAGGTCTTGAACATTTTCGCTTTCAGGACCATGGTTCTATGATTGATAGTTTTTGAGATCCTTTGGGGTACTCTGGTAAATTTTCCACATTCACGACGTTTCATAATTTTCCTGAAGGAAGACCTATAAGTTCTACGCATACAAATAGTAAGGGGAAAAAAGTTCCATACAAAATTGTTCTGGAGAGCCTCTTGAAAATTAGGAAATTTTTGTATGGAGACGAAATTTTTTTTTGTTTGGTGACCATATTTCTTTCACCGGTTCACCCAATAGCCCAAGGTTTTGAACATTTTTTGTTTCAGGACGGTACCTCTCCGACTGATAGTTTTTGAGATCCCTTAGGGCACCCTAGTCAGTTTTCCACCTTCAGCTCTCTCTATAATTTTGTTGACCTAGAATTTTTGAATTTTACACACACGGAAAGTATGGTGAAAATGTTCCATACAAAATTGTTCAGGAGAGGTGATCAGTACCTTACTTCAAGTAGCTTTATATATATAACTAGTATGGCGCGTGGGTGCGCGGCCCGCTAAAGCGGACCGCGAGGTTTTGTTTTCGGGTGTTTTATTGTTTGAGCAGCCTCCACCTATCTTCATCCCTCTTCCAAACCCTCGATTAGGACTTATTTTTCAGCTCACTGCCAATTGGATGAGGTTTCGAGTAACTTTTGTTTGAGCACCTCCTACCTATCGTCAACACCCTAGCCGTGCTCTTTACCCGTCTCCAAAATCCTCAATCATCAGCTTTCTCCATAAGTATTTTTCCTCCGCATGAATTTTTACTAAAAAAAGAAATTTCACTAAAAAAATTTTTGTGTGAAAACATAAATTTCGCCATCTTGTTTTTTTTTCTGTTCATCTAGTAGATTTTTAGTTCTTGATCATATTTTTCTTAGAAACCACTCTTCCATCTTTTATACTTGGTGAGATAGACACCGACAAAATTTGTATAGCCGCCATCTTGAATCCGCAATTTTGTTTTTTTTTTTTCAACTCAGTGCCAATTGGATGAGATTCTGAGTAATTTTTGTTTGAGCACCTCCCATCTATCTACAATACCCTGCCCGGGCTCCTCATCCATCTTCCAAACCCTCAATCATCATGTCTTCCCATATTTTTTTTTGAGAGTTCTCCAAAGAACCGCATCAAAGCCTTGCATAGTTTACAACTTGTAGTCTCTTCAATATTCGCTATACATTTTCTATGGAAAAATAAATTCCGCCATTTTGAATATTTTTTCCATTCATCAAGTAGACCTTCCGATCCTGATCATTTTTTGTCAAGAAACCACTCTTCTATCTTTTATATCCTCCGAGATGGAGACCGACGAAATTTGTATGGCGGCCATCTTTTTTTCGCCATTTTGAATTTTTTTTCAACTCACTGCCAATTGGATGACGTTTAGAGTGACATTTGCTCGAGCACCCCCCACCTATCTTCAATACCTTAAGCGTGCCATTCGCTCGTCTCTGAAATCCTCAATCATCAGCTCTCTCCATATTTTTGTTCCTAATGAATTTTTGTTTTCTATACGAAACCATTGTTGAAAAAAAAATTTTTCATACAAAATTTTACAGGAGAGGTGATCAATCAGTCAGTGAATCAGCACGAGCAGCTATATATATTTTACTAGTATGGCGCGTGGGTGCGCGGCCCGCAAGCGGACCGCGAGGATTCGAGTAGTTTTTGTTTGAGCACGTCCCACCTATCTTCAATACCCTCGCCGTGCTCTTCATCCGTCTCCAAAATCTTCGATCATCAGCTCTTTCCGTATTTTTCCATCAATAATTTTTTTTTGTGTAGAAAAATAAATTCCGCCATCTTGTTTTTTTCTGTTCATCAAGTAGACTTTTAGGTCTTGATCATCTTTTTCCCAGAAACCACTCTTCCATCTTTTATGCTTGGTGAGATAGACTCTGACGAAATTTGTATAGCCGCCATCTTGAATCCGCCATTTTGTTTTTTTTTCAGCTCAGTGCCAATTGGATGAGGTTTTGAGTAATTTTTGTTTGAGCACCTCCCATCTATCTAACATACCCTGCCCGGGCTCCTCATCCATCTTCCAAACCCTCAATCATCATGTCTTTCCATATTTTTCTTTGAGAGTTCTCCAAAGAATCGCATCAAAGCCTTGCATAGTTTACAACTTGTAGTCTCTTCAATATTCGCCATACATTTTCTATGGAAAAATAAATTCCGCCATTTTGATTTTTTTTTTCAATTCATCAAGTAGACCTTTGGATCCTCATCATCTTTTGCGAAGAAACCACTCTTCCATCTTTTATACCCTCCGAGATGGAGACCGATGAAATTTGTATGGCGGCCATCTTTTTTTCGCCATTTTGATTTTTTTTTCAGCTAACTGCCAATTGGATGACGTTTCGAGTGACATTTGTTGGAGCACCCCCCACCTATCTTCAATACCTTAAGCGTGCTGCTCACCTGTCTCCGAAATCCTCAATCATCAGCTCTCTCCATATTTTTGTTCCGAATGAATTTTTGTCCTCTATACGAAACCATTAGTGAAAAAAAAAATTTTCATACAAAATTTTACAGGAGGGGTGATCAATCAGTGAGTCAGTCAATGAATCAGCACGAGCAGCTATATATATATTAACTAGTATGGCGCGTGGGTGCGCGGCCCGCTAAAGCGGACCGCGAGGTTTCATTATCGGGTATTTTTTGCTTGAGCAGCCTTCACCTATCTTCCAAACCCCCGATCATTATCACTTTCCATATTTTTTCTCCGATTCTTTTGTCATAATGAGAGTTCTTCCATAAAAACAAATTTTGAAAAGAAACTGTATTAAAGTCTTGCATAGTTTCCAACTTGCATTATCTTCATATTCTTATAAAAAAAAGAAGCTGTGATAGCCTAGTGGTTAGGACGACCGACTTCTAATCGGAGGTCGTTTCGATCCCGGGCACGCACCTCTAACTTTTCGGAGTTATGTGCGTTTTAAGTATTTAAATATCACTTGCTTTAACGGTGAAGGAAAACATCGTGAGGAAACCTGCATGCCTGAGAGTTCTCCATAACGTTCTCAAAGGTGTGTGAAGTCTGCCAATCCGCTTGGCCAGCGTGGTAGACTATGGCCAAAACCCTTCTCACTCTGAGAGGAGACCCGTGCTCTGTAGTGAGCCGGTAATGGGTTGATCATGATGATGATGATGATTATCTTCAATATTCATCGTACATGTTGTATAGATAAATAAATTTCGTCATCTTGTTTTTTTTTCTATCTAACTATCAAGTAAATCACGTTTTGATGATCTTTTGCCAAAAAACACTCTTCCATCTTTTATAATCCGTGATATAGACACCGACGAAATTTTTATCACCGCCATCTTGAATCCGCCATTTAGGACTTTTTTTTCAGCTCACTGCCGATTGGATGAGGTTTCGAGTAACTTTTGTTTGAGCACCTCCTACCTATCGTCAACACCCTAGCCGTGCTTTTCACCCGTCTCCAAAATCCTCAATCATGAGCTCTCTCCATATTTTTCCTCCGCATAATTTTTGTCTTCTATATTTGAAACCATCAATAAAAAAAACTTTGTTTGAAAACGTAAATTCCGCCATCTTGATTTTTTTTTCTATTCATCAAGTAGATCTTTAGTTCTTGATCATATTTTTCAAAGAAACTACTCTTCCATCTTTTATACTTGGTTAGATAGGCACTGACGAAATTTTATAGCCGCCATCTTGAATCCGCTATTTTAGTATTTTTTTTAGATCACTGCCAATTGGATGAGGTTTCGAGTAATTTTTGATTGAGCGCCTCTCACCTATCTTCAATACCCTGACCGTGCTCCTCACCCATCTCCAAAATCTTCAATCATCAGCTCTTTCCATATTTTCCCTCCGCATGAATTTTTTCTTCTATACGAACATCAATGAAAACAACTTTTTGTGTGAAAGAAATAAATTCCGCCATCTTGATTTTTTTCTGTTCATCAAACTGTAGATCTTTAGGTATTAATAATCTTTTGCCAAGAAACCACTCTTCCATCTTTTATACTTGGTGAGACCCGTGCTCTGTAGTGAGCCGGTAATGGGTTGATCATGATGATGATGATGATTATCTTCAATATTCGTCGTACATGTTGTATAGATAAATAAATTTCGTCATCTTGTTTTTTTTTTCTATCTAACTATCAAGTAAATCACGTTTTGATGATCTTTTGCCAAAAAACACTCTTCCATCTTTTATAATCCGTGATATAGACACCGACGAAATTTGTATAGCCGCCATCTTGACTTCCCCATTTTGTTTTTTTTTCCGCTCAGTGTCAATTGGATGAGGTTTTGAGTAATTTTTGTTTGAGCACCTCCCATCTATCTACAATACCCTTCCCGGGCTCCTCATCCATCTTCCAAACCCTCAATCATCATGTCTTCCCATATTTTTCTTTGAGAGTTCTTCAAAGAACTGCGGTAAAGCCTTGCATAGTTTACAACTTGTAGTCTCTACAATATTCGCCATACATTTCCTATGGAAAAATAAATTCCGCCATTTTGAATTTTTTTTCAATTCGTCAAGTAGACCTTTGGATCCTCATCATCTTTTGCGAAGAAACCACTCTTCCATCTTTTATACCCTCCGAGATGGAGACCGACGAAATTTGTATGGCGGCCATCTTTTTTTCGCCATTTTGAATTTTTTTTTCAGCTCACTGCCAATTGGATGACGTTTCGAGTGACATTTGCTCGAGCACCCCCCACCTATCTTCAATACCTTAAGCGTGCCCGTCGCTCGTCTCTGAAATCCTCAATCATCAGCTTTCTCCATATTTTTGTTCCGAATGAATTTTTGTCCTCTATACGAAACCATTTGTGAAAAAAAAAGTTTTCATACAAAATTTTACAGGAGGGGTGATCAATCAGTGAGTCAGCCAATGAATCAGCACGAGCAGCTATATATATATTAACTAGTACGGCGCGTGGGTGCGCGGCCCGCAAGCGGACCGCGAGGATTCGAGTAGTTTTTGTTTGAGCACGTCCCACCTATCTTCAATACCCTCGCCGTGCTCTTCATCCGTCTCCAAAGTCTTCGATCATCAGCTCTTTCCGTATTTTTCCTCCGCATGAATTTTTGTTTTCTACACGAAACCATCAAAAATTTTTTTTGTGTAGAAAAATAAATTCCGCCATCTTGTTTTTTAGTTCTTGATCATATTTTTCAAAGAAACCACTCTTCCATCTTTTATACTTGGTGAGATAGACACCGACGAAATTTGTATAGCCGCCATCTTGAATCCGCCATTTTGGTTTTTTTTTTTCACCTCAGTGCCAATTGGATGAGGTTCTGAGTATTTTTTGTTTGAGCAGCCCCCATCTATCTACAAAACTCTGCCCGGGCTCATCAATCATCTTCCAAACCCTCAATCATCATGTCTTCCCATATTTTTCTTTGAGATTTCTCCAAAGAACCGCATCAATCGCCTTGCATACCTAGTTCACAACTTTATACTCTCTCTCAATATTCGCCATACATTTTCTATGGAAAAATAAAGTCCGCCATTTTGAATTTTTTTTGTATTCATCGAGTAGACCTTTGGATCCTGATCATGTTTTGCTAAGAAACAACTCTTTCATCTTTTATACCCTTCGAGATGGACACCGACGAAATTTGTATGGCGGCCATCTTTTTTTCGCCATTTTGAATTTTTTTTCGGCTCACTGCCAATTGGATGACGTTTCGAGTGACATTTGTTCGAGCACCCCCCACCTATCTTCAATACCTTAAGCGTGCTCTTCAACCGTCTCCGAAATCCTCAATCATCAGCTCTCTCCATATTTTTCCTCTTAATGAATTTTTGTCCTCTATACGAAACCATTTGTGAAAAAAAAATTTTTCATACAAAATTTTACAGGAGAGGCGATGAATGAGTCAGTGAATCAGAACGAACAGCTATATATATATTAATTAAGTAATATGGCGCGTGGGTGCGCGGCCCGCAAGCGGACCGCGAGGTTTTGTTTTCAGGTATTTTTTGTTTGAGCAGCCTCCACCTACATATCTTCCCCCATATTCCTAACCCTCGATCATTATCACTCTCCATATTTTTTTCTCCGAATAATTAAAAAAGATTTTGAAAAGGAACTGTATCAAAGTCTTGCATAGTTCCCAACTTACATTCTCTTCAATATTCGCCATATATTTTGTATGGAAAAATAAATTCCGCCATCTTGTTTTTTTCTGTTCATCAAGTAGACTTTTAGGTCTTGATCATCTTTTTCCCAGAAACCACTCTTCCATCTTTTATGCTTGGTGAGATAGACTCTGACGAAATTTGTATAGCCGCCATCTTGAATCCGCCATTTTGTTTTTTTTTCAGCTCAGTGCCAATTGGATGAGGTTTTGAGTAATTTTTGTTTGAGCACCTCCCATCTATCTAACATACCCTGCCCGGGCTCCTCATCCATCTTCCAAACCCTCAATCATCATGTCTTTCCATATTTTTCTTTGAGAGTTCTCCAAAGAATCGCATCAAAGCCTTGCATAGTTTACAACTTGTAGTCTCTTCAATATTCGCCATACATTTTCTATGGAAAAATAAATTCCGCCATTTTGATTCTTTTTTCAATTCATCAAGTAGACCTTTGGATCCTCATCATCTTTTGCGAAGAAACCACTCTTCCATCTTTTATACCCTCCGAGATGGAGACCGATGAAATTTGTATGGCGGCCATCTTTTTTTCGCCATTTTGAATTTTTTTTCAGCTAACTGCCAATTGGATGACGTTTCGAGTGACATTTGTTCGAGCACCCCCCACCTATCTTCAATACCTTAAGCGTGCTGCTCACCTGTCTCCGAAATCCTCAATCATCAGCTCTCTCCATATTTTTGTTCCGAATGAATTTTTGTCCTCTATACGAAACCATTAGTGAAAAAAAAATTTTTCATACAAAATTTTACAGGAGGGGTGATCAATCAGTGAGTCAGTCAATGAATCAGCACGAGCAGCTATATATATATTAATATATATAATATGTGTGTATAGAACTCCGATCTAGGCATAGGTATATATAAAGCACTAGCGGTCCGCCCCGGCTTCACCCGTGGTACATATATAGCCTATAGCACTCAAGGATCACGTACATATCCAACGGTGAAAGAATTTTTGAAAACGGTCCAGTAGTTCCCGAGATTAGCGCGTTCAAACAAACAAACTCTTCCGCTTTATTATATTAATAACTAGCTTTTGCCCGCGGCTTCGCCCGCGTGAATTTCGATTTTTCACAAATCCTGAGGGATAAGTAGATTTCTGGTCCACCCGCCCCCCGCCGCGCGGCGGCGTACCGCGGTACCGCGTACGGCGGGCGCAGGGCGCAGGGGCGCGCGGCGCGGCGCGGGGAGTTCGCGAGTCGGCTGTCGTGCGCAGCGAAAATACCTATCAGGGCATTTTTTAACATAAGTACTTACCGATTTCAACACAACTCCTTTTTTGAAAATCGGTTAAAAAGTAGCCTATGTTACTCCTTGGTTAATCCTCTACTTGTCTGTGAAAGTCCCGTCAAAATCGGTTCAGCCGTTCCGAAGATTAGCCCGTTTAAACAGACAGACAGACAAAAATTTTAAAAACGTGTCATTCAGTTATGGTATCGTTCAAATAACCATATGAGCTTAGTATGTGGTAGTTATTTCGATATTACAGACAGACACTTCAATTTTATTTATTAGTATAGATATAGATTACAAATTTTAAATATCTACACTATATTTTTAAAACATAGAAATTGTATCAAATTACATAATATATATCATATATCTATAAGAATAAATTATGATACAAATAATTAACAAAAAAATCGTGACGATTTTAGAAGCTACTTAACAAAAAGTACAGTACCTACTTAACAAAAATAAATAAAAATTAAAAATAATAACTTTTTTTTAGCAGTTTATGGAGAAGCTTTTGTGGACAAAGTTGTTACCAATCACTGCTCAAGTTATTAAGATTAAAGACTCAAAAAGCAAATAGATAGGTATTATTTATATACAAAAGTGAAATTACGATTTAATTGTTAAAAACTTAATTTATATTTTTCGACTGGCTTACCAAATATCGCATAAGTTCTCAATGCTTACTCAGTACTTACCTAATGGAGAAATGCTTACGTGCACTGTGTTCCCGTGCTTTAGCGCCTACGCAAGCTTACGAGTAGAGTAGGCATGAGTATGTAGGCATAGATCTCCGTACAATTAGAGATATGAAGTGTCACATAACTCAAAGCTGAATTACGTCGGTCGCCGCAGGCGGGGCGGGCGGCGGGCGGCGGGCGGCGATGATGAGCACTTTCGATACATCCGGCAGGTCGCGGGAGGTCACGAGCGTTCTTTTTGTGCAGCGCCAAGTGCTCGTGCACGCGACGTGATTATGTCCGATGCGCATAATTATGCTGTCACATCGTCACTCGACGGGTAATAGTGAAAGCAGACCATACTCGCCCTAATGATAGAGAAAAATATACTATACTGATGCCTGCGACTTCATTACCGTGGATTTAGGTTTTTTGAAAATCCCTTGGGAACTGTATAATTTTCCGGGATACAAAGTAGCCTATGTCCTTCTATAAAGTCTAGTCTACCTCTGTACCAAATTTTGTCAAAATCGGTGCAGCGGTTTAGGCATGTAAGCGTAATATACAGATAGACATAGCTACTTTATATTTTATTTTTTTTATAATCATTTATAATTTATAATAATAATATTATTATAGAAGTATGGTACCTATCCATACTTCCACTAGCTATAGATACATTGTTATTAAAATAGTCTTAAACAAATTACTTGTGCATAACGCACTCTCACATAAACATAATTACTCAACAGCTGTTCGTTAAGTTATATTAACCCCAAAAAATATATAAAAAATAGTCGGATCGTGATCGTAATGTGAATTAAAGCTATTTATGTATGAGTAAGATGGTCACGATGAAAGCACAATTTTAATTTCGTTGTATAAAATGTACTCGTATAATGCTCATGTTACGAGAGGTTACGATTTTATGGATCAGCACAAAATATGTGACAAGGTATTGCAAAACATAAGGGTCAGCTGCAACATAGGCAAGTTACATGACGATTACTGTTAAGGTTTGACCACAAAAAAAAGCAAAATGGGTTCACATAGACAGGTTTCGTTCACTTTAAACCACAATTTTACCATTAATCTTAGTCGAACGACTATCAACACATTTTGCATTTTTTGGCGGTCAAACTTTAATGGTAACCGTCATGTAACTTTAACAACCTATGGTACAACTGACCGTTAATATATCCTCAACACTTTTAATACGAGAGCAACCGGTTGAATAAATTAATATAATATAAATACTACACTTAATTGTGCTATAAAAGTCTTGTTAATTTTCACTGTTTATTTATATTTAGTACATAAAAGACAGCTTAACTTAAAACTCGGTAATGGAATTTTGTAATTATTTGTACTTAATATGTTTGTATTTAATTTTATTATTAGTTGTAGACTTCGAAATTACGAGTATATTAAAATTATCTCGTAGATTATAACTAGATACGAATAAAGTACTTACCTTTATTACCTACTAGCTGACCCCCGCGACTTCGTTCGCGTGTTTATGGGTTTTATATAGGATCGGATCGGATCCCATAATTATTTTATGTACCTAAACTAAATGTAGCCTAAGTTACTCCTTATAACATCACCTATCTGCCATTGAAAGTTCCGTTAAAATCGATCCAGTCATTTCAGAGATTAGCTGGAACAAATAGACAGACCGACAAACATAAATCTAAACGCACACCAGTTTAAAATAAGCCGTACATTCAAAGATCCGGGTCCCAAGTTATTTGAACCCAATACTGAGGGTTGTAATGTCTGTCATTTCTAAACTAAAGAACCTATGACCTTGAAATATTTACGGGACCAAAATATAAAGTATTACCTTTCTAACAAAAAAAGAATGAGTGAAATCGAACAACGCGTTAATGAATTACAGCTAAATACACGTTTTAACTTTCATCCCCTCTCCCAAAGGAACCGTACTGAATTTCGGGATAAAAAGTATCCTATGTCCTACCTCGGAGTGTAAACTCAAATCGTACCAAGTTTCATTCGAATCCATTCAGTAGTTTCGGCGTGATGCGCGGCCAAGATACAGACAGACAGACAGACAGACAGACAGACAGACAGACAGAAAGACAGACAGACAGACAAAAATGAAAAAAATTGCCGTTTTGGCTTCAGTATCGATTATAGAGTGCCCTCCAATAAAAATTTTCAAAATATCTTCAATGTACAGAATTGGATCTGTTACAGTTTTATTATATTATAGATAGATATAGATGTTATAGTTCGTATCATCATCATCATGATCAACCCATTATCGGCTCACTACAGAGCACGGGTCTCCTCTCAGAGTGAGAAAGGTCTTGGCCATAGTCTACCACGCTGGCCAAGCGGATTGGCAGACTTCACACACCTTTGAGAACGTTATGGAGAACTCTCAGGCATGCAGGTTTCCTCACGATGTTTTCCTTCACCGTTAAAGCAAGTGATATTTAAATACTTAAAACGCACATAACTCCGAAAAGTTAGAGGTGCGTGCCCGGGATCGAACCCACGACCTCCGATTAGAAGTCGGTCGTCCTAACCACTATGACTAGGCTATCACAGCTTCATACTTACTTATTATTTCTGTATAATTATTTATCTTTTAATCAATATAATCGTAATTGAAAAGTTATAATTGTACACGTAGCGATTACTGCAGTTTATTATTTTTATTACTATGGAGGTTAACAACAGCTTACGTTCCTTTAATAATATAAATACATATATTAATGTGAGATAAATATTTTTCTTTTGTGATATGATATGATTATAAGCATGTAGATAATTATTATTGATTCAATATACATATAAAATATATAATAAATTGAAAAAAACTCTATACCCGTATTACTAATTCCCTGGAATTCTGACGTTTCGTAATGTTACCAGAGATAAAACAATTCCCACAAAAAAGATAAAAAATTCAAAACTTATGCAAATACAAATCAACTGCCGCATGTAGATATGACAAATGCCTGACAGACACTTCATGGTGATAATGTCATTCGACATCCATTTTTGAATAAATTTTTTCAATGTGCTCCTTTTGTTTTCTGTTGCTGTCAGTGTGCACTTTCTAGTTTCCACTCTTGGTGTTTTCTATTTGAAGGCGAAACGAGTAATATTATTACGCGGCTTATGGCTTTTTATGATGACAGGAATTAAAGTAGTTTGGGGTAAAATCGCACTTCGTAGATGTTAACCCTGTTCTCCATACAAATAACTCATCTGTAAATGACAATGACAGCTGTCAGAATTCCGGGGAATTAGTAATACGGGTATACAAACAAAAGTGCCTCTACTTACTACACCCTACCGTATATCGTATCAGAGAAAATTTATAGAGCAGAATGTAAGAAGACTGTAGGTACTTTAGAGTAAAATGCAGGAAATTAAAAAGCTCTTATACCTATCGCTGCTTAAATCGAAAAGGGTCACATGTAGGTACTTAAAATAAAGTGAAATTTTTTTTATTTCTAATAGGTAAACGATGTTAAGTAATATGTCATATTTTTTTATTCAAAGAAGAGTCCCATTGATTTTGCATTTTATGATACGAAAATAACACAAATGTGTCTTTTATATTTTTGAGTTTTTGGCAACAATTATGAGCAAAACCACCATTTTGTTAGTTGCGCCCTTATTTCAACAATTTTTCTAAACAAAACGCACATTTTCTTTAAGTTAAAGTGCTATATACCTACTTAGTCCAAATACGTATATTTTGCATTGAAAAATCACGTAATTATATTCCTGTATCTTTAATCAAAAGTGCCATATTTCAAAATATGGCACTTATAGCCAAATTTTTTCTATATAAGAAAAAATTATATTGAAAAAAGTGAAATTTTCATTTGTGGCCCTTTTTAACCTCCGACGCAAAAACGACGGAGTGTTATAAGTTTGACGTGTCTCTGTGTGTATGTGTGTGTGTGTGTGTGTGTGTGTGTGTGTGTGTGTGTGTGTGTGTGTGTGTGTGTGTATGTGTGTGTGTATCTGTCTGTTCCCCTGTGGCGCTCAAACGGGTAGACCGATTTAAATGCGGTTTTTTTTTTGTTTGAAAGGTGAATAAGTCGAGAGTGTTGTTAGCTATGTTTGAAGAAAATCGGTCCAAGATGGCCGCCGCTACAAAATGGCGGATTACATATTTTTTCACAACTCCCGGGCCTTAATATGGGTATCAAATGAAAGGGCTTGATTAGTAGAATAGTACTATTGCAAATCCAAGATGGTCACCGCCACAAAATGGCGAAAGTCGGGGGTATTTTAAATTTTTAATTTATACTTGTCGCTTAAGCAGCGCTAAGTACGTAGAAAATAGAATAAAGTCAAATGAAATCAAAGTACAAATCATGACGTGGGCCTGAAGAGCTCTATGCATATTAAATTATGTACTTATACCTACTAAACTTGATCTGCCGTGATTTCGTTACAAATATTCCGCCATAGTGGGTCACCCACAGATACAGCTACAACTATTATTGTAATTTTATTGATAAATCTAATTTAAAATAAGTAGATCAATTTCGGAAAGGAAATCAATTTATATAACAGCATATTTTATATTCATATCGCATCATTCCCACTTAATAGCAATATTAGTCCGATTAAGTCCAAATACTTCTTTTTACGTAGGTACTTTTAAACAAATTCAAAGCAGATATTACAATAACTAAAGTGCCTGGACGTTAATTATATTATATTTTATTAATATTTGCTGCTTATTTTAAAAACTGGTTATGAGTGATATGACTAGTGTGTCTGGTCAACCACAATGTAAAAGTGGACAAAGCGTACCAGTGTATTTTAGAAGCTTCGGATTCCTTATAATGAAAACGAAAATATGTGAATAAGAGCCTGTTTCACCACTTTCTGATAAGTGTCGGATATCTTATTGACAACTTAACGCTATCCGACACTTATGAGAAGGTGGTGAAACAGGCCCTGGGTGTTTTATTTACTCAAAAATTTGACTCGAAGCAACATTATTTTCAAATTCCAGGATCTGAAAATAATTTTTGAAATAATGTAATCGGGTTTGGGTCTACATTCTACACCGAATATCCAAATTTCAATTTGGTTCTAAATTAACTTATTCCATCTATGTGCTAGAGATCAGTGAAATACTGACGGACGAACAGACAGCAGAGTGACATTAATCCATTTTGCATTTACCTACCTACGGAACTAAAAATGAAAGATTTACATCCTTGTAAAAAAATGTTTAATTGCGTATATTTTTCGAGTTGCATGGCGACGGCACACGAGTAGATAACTACAGAGGGAAAGCTTCTACAAGCGGCCCGCTGTAGGTACACTCACGCATATGCGCACGTTTGTCACCCAACTGTACCGGTTGGGGGACCGAGCGGGCGTCCGTGAACCGTTGGTGAGTGTGTTTGTGTGAGTGTACCTACAGCGGGCCGATTGTATGAAGCTTGCTCTCTGTACTTATCTACTCGTGTGGCGACGGTGAGCGATATACATACGAGTATTGTAGCGATACCCATTTGCGGGCAGCGGTTCGGTTCGGTTCCGGCTCAAGAATGGGCCGGTCCTCCTTGAGCGACGCCACTGAATCCGACGGGCTCGGCGCACAATCTTTTAGATCATCGCTATAATATTATACACGTATGAATTTTGTTGTGCCTGATGATTTTTCTGTAGGTAGGTATTTATCGAATTCCTTATTTAATCGACGAATTCGTTTATCGTTATTTATTCGTAACGTACGTGATGATTAAAGCTTTTGACGTGATAACGTAAGAATAAATCGATGAACGCCGGCTAAACGACGAAAAAGCGTGACTCATTGTCACGTACCGCGTGCAAGCGAGAGCGCGGAACAAGCGATAGAGAAGGCACGATCGGCCCAAGCGGCTTGTGACGCATCTATCTCTCTTTGTTTTCTTATGACGTCATCACGTAAAATTATCATTCGTAAACCGACTTTACAGACAACCAATTTTATATTTTGAGTCAGCACCAAAGAAACAAGAAAACCAGTCGGGTAATAATCTTCTTCTTTATATTATGTATATAAAACAAAGTAAGTAGTGTTTGTTCGAACACTATAAGTGTTCGACGTTACACGACGTTACAACGAGTTATAAAACTCGAGAACGGCTGGACCGAATTTCATGGTTTTTGATTTGTTGTATTTGTCTCCGTCCAGAATAACAGAATAACTATTAAAAACATTAAAAAATTGACGAAAAACTAAAATAAGAGAAAAAACATTTTCCCATACAAAATGTTCATTGCTTTGGCAACTGTCAAACAATTAAAGTTCACCCGTAGATACGGTAAAGTTTCTCACCCTCTCACCCGTACCTATACAATTCTTCTGTACGTGTGTTTGTCACCTAACTCCTCCTAAACGGCTGGATCAATTAGAATGAAATTTTGTGTGTATATTTCAATGGGTTCAAATGGGAAATACATATATGAACATATTATGTACCTATTTTGTTTGTTGCCTAAATAATCAAGTGACGTGCGGTAGGTGTATCTAAATAGCGTTAAGACACGTCGTGTTTTAAGCCGGAACCCAGCCGGAAAAGTTGGCAATTTTTCTTTGGTAGAGCCAAAGAAAAATTGCCAACTTTTGTGTTGACAACACACAACCAGTAGTGAAACTACCTACAAACGTTCGAAACGGCTCACTCACACAAATATGCGCATCGACGAGACCATTTAGCAGCAGTCGCTACTGACATCCACGCGAAAACCCGGTAGGGGTCTCGTCGATGCGCATGTTTGTATGAGTGAGCCGTTTCGAACGTTTGTAGGTAGTTTCACTATTGCACACAACTACCGAAACTTTTGTCACCAACACGTGTTGTCAACCCAAAAGTTGGCAATGTGGAGACCCAGCTTAAGGTGTTAACTTAACACTGTAGTCTCTACCGAAACTTTTGTCACCAATACGTGTTGTCAACCCAAAAGTTGGCAATGTGGAGACCCAGCTTAAGGTGTTAACTTAACACTGTAGTCTCTACCGAAACTTTTGTCACCAACACGTGTTGTCAACCCAAAAGTTGGCAATGTGGAGACCCATCTTAAGGTGTTAACTTAATACTGTAGTCTCTACCGAAACTTTTGTCACCAACACGTGTTGTCAACCCAAAAGTTGGCAATGTGGAGACCCAGCTTAAGGTGTTAACACTGTAGTCTCTACCGAAACTTTTGTCAGCAACACGTGTTGTCAACCCAAAATTTGGCAATATGGAGACCCAGCTTAAGGTGTTAACTTAACACTGTAGTCTCTACCGAAACTTTTGTCACCAACACGTGTTGTCAACCCAAAAGTTGGCAATGTGGAGACCCAGCTTAAGCTGTTAACATTGTCGTCTATCGACAATATTATGAAAGTTCGCATTTGACAAAAAACTTGTTTGAAAAAGCAAAAACTTTATATCTAACTATTAAATAATAATGAAACAAAAAACTACTTACACTATCCGCGTAATTACTTTATCACGCGCAATCGCAACACAGGATATGCGTGAAATGATTTGTCATGAGAATACCTCTTTGATAAAGGCACCTGTTTTTTAATCACCGCATACACGTTCAAGGAAATGTAATTATTATTGTATAAGTTTTTATTCAGCTAATTCAATAACCTTTTTTTCTGTTTCCATTAGGTACATTCTTATTCAAAGGCTTTATTAGTCCGACCACACATGGTTGGAGGTCCATATTAACGGACGTCCTTAATATGCACTAATCCACCTTTGTAACTTTGTGTCTATTGCATAGAAACGTATATTATTTTTTTACATATTATTTCGTCTTTACAAGCAATTATTTTGTACACAATACTTACTGCTGAGACAATTTGTGTTTTAGTACTAGAAAATGCGTCTCATGCCGCAGCTCAGAATAGACTTTCGGCTGCGTAGCCTGGATTCTTCACGCGTGTGCGAACCCCTATAAGCGAATAAAACAATGAACCAACGACAGCACTTTAATACAAGTATAAATTAATAATTTAAAAACCCCTGACATTCGCCATTTTGGGGCGGCGGCCATCTTGGATTTGCAATAGTGCTATTCTACTAGTCAAGCCCTTTCAATTGATACCCATATTAAGTGAGTTGTGAAAAAATATGTAATCCGCCATTTTGTAGCGGCGGCCATCTTGACCCGATTTTCATCAAACATAGCTAACAACATTTTCGACTAATTCACCTTTCAAGCAAAAAAACCGCATTCAAATCGGTCCACCCGTTTGAGCGCTACAGGGGAACAGACAGACACACACACATACACACACACACACACACACAGACACGTCAAACTTATAACACCCCGTCGTTTTTGCGTCGGGGGTTAAAAATAGTCTCTGAAGAAAAAATCTGCACATTGTGCTCGCCCTTTAAAGTAATCGGCTACACTACTTATCAGACGATCAGTATGAATCGTTATGCACGTCTATGACCTTATTGGCCCAGATAAATATGTGTCAATAAAGTGTTATCTACAATATTCACATACATAGACATTATACTATGACTTATTGAAACGAAAAAGGTATTTCATTGTTAACGTGCATTTTTTGCCGGTAGTTTCTGTGATAGGCACCAACCATGGTACGTGCAGTAGATTTATCATCAGGATGCTGCGTTATATTAATAACAATCAACATTTATTATTACATATTTTCACAAGTATCACAGTTTTTATGCAACAGTAATAATTTAAATCGGCTAAATTGTTTTTATTATACTTAATAGCATATATTAGGTATATACATAAGTATTCAATGTAAATTTGGCAATAAATTAATGTGACAGTCGATATTGCTGGAACAAAAAGTTTAGGAATATTTTAGCCGGAGATTTACGGAGAGCGCTCACGGAGCGGTTTGGAATCGCGCCCGCCGCGGCTGCGGGAGAGAGGTTAGAGAGAGCGCGCTCACGAGCCCGCTTGTTTTTGCGGGACCGCAGCCGCCGCGGCTGCGGGCGTCGCCCGCCAACTCGGCGGGCGACGCCCGCAAGACCGGCGGTTATATTTATATATGAAGAGCTGGCGAACAAAACGTTATATTTTTTAAACCGATGGTCTTTGGCCTGGTGAATAAGAATATCAACTTAATTTTACTTAAAACGGTCCCGCAACTGTATCAAAATTGCATCCATAGGTCGTGGTTTCGATCATAATAACGGCATAATTACAATAAAGTTTCGAAAGATTTGAATAATCGAACACGTTTTCTTTCAAGATGGATTAATTTCCATACAAATTTGTAAGATGTCAATCAAAATGAATTATTTCTTTTTCAGAAGAAAAATTTGTTCTTTTTTACTAAGATTTTTTTTTATTAAAAAGTTTATCATTTAAAAACTTTATTCACTAATAAAGTTTTTAAATGATTTATGTTGAAATTGTCCTAAACTAACTTACAAATATCAGATTGACTTACAAATGATAGATTATTGTTGAAAATTAATTAGAATTTTTAGAAATGGTTTACGAATTATTAATTTCATAATTGAAATAGGTTAGAATTAACTGACATTTGATTCATTCAGTGGCGCCGAACCGCCATCTTGAATTATTGGTATAAATACGGCTACTTCGAAGCCATGAATTGAGTCTCCTCCAAAGACTCAACCGACTATTAGATGCTTCAGCGTCTAGGTCGTGATATTTGATTGAGGGCTACGACAGCAATCACACCCTAATCAAATAAATGCTGCCATTTTGGACTTGGCTGAGTGTAATTAATTAATTAGTATAAAATATATTTGAAAAGTGATCTCAGTTAAACTAATCTCTGATGTGCGAGTGATAAACGCAAATATTTTAATAATAGTTTGATTTAGTTTTAATATTAATTGATATCCTGCTTCTGGAGTTATGTGTTTACACAAACAAGTTATTGCTTGCAATTAAATGGCCTAGTGCATTAGTGGCAATCAAAACGTATTTAATAATTACGCCCGGTTGCAAACAAAATGTTGTAATTGCATTTTCTAAATTTAAATCTTATATGAGATAGCAAACTGGATTTAACATATTATTATGTTCAATAAAGTCACAAACTACATATGGGTAAATAAAAATCCACGCCAAAAGCTCATTGTAAATATGTCATTCAGTTTAGTTTGATGCAATTATACCGTTTTGTTCGCCAGCTCCTCCTATAAGAAAAATGCGATCGCGCCCGCCGAAAAACCGCAGAGCTTGCGGGCGACGCCCGCAAAGCTCGCGGGCGCCCGCTGCCCGCCGGTTCTGCGGGAGCCGCGAGCAACCGCCAACTCTGCGGGAGTAAATCGCGTCGTGAGTTTTGCACTCGACATTTGTATGAATTTCGAGTGTTGCGGGCCCGCAACCGCGGCGGGCGCGGGTGCGAACCGCTCCGTGAGCGCTCTCTCTTAGAGCTTCGGCAAGCGAGGACACTAGGTAGGTACCTACCTACCTATATTCAATATCGCACGAATGTCATATTAAAGTGTCATAAATTACAATCAAGCTTAGCTCCTCATATAATCGAGCAATCTAGCGCTGTAATATGGATTGATATAATAGGGCTCATTATTTGAACAGCGCTGTCAAATTGTTGAAATCTGTTAAGATGTATTAAGATTAGCGCCAAGGAGTGGCAAGCGTCCGTCAAGTTCTTAGACTTTTGTCACACCTTTCAAATTATAGCACACAAGACGTGGTCCCGTAATATTAATTCTATAAACAACTTTTTTAAGACAAGAAGATTCAAAATAACATCGTAGATATTTTAGCACTCCTGCACATTTTAACACATGGGCTACGCTAGAAGACTTACTTCGCACTTTACAGAAACCTCTATTAAGGAGCAGGGCAGACAAAACTACGCAGTACAGTAGTGATCCGTTTTAATGTTCGAATTATCTTCTTCTATCTATATCTTCTTTTCTATTCTATACATATAATAAAATCGTAGACTTGCCGTATCTGTTCTGTACATTAAAGATTTTTTCAAAATAATAACTGGGGGATGTTAGGGATAAGTAATAGAACGTAAAAAAACTATTTTTGAAATTTTTGTCTGTTTGCCTGTTTATCTGTTTGTCTGTTTGTCTGTATGTTTGTGCGCGCATCACGCAAAAACTACTGAATGTATTGAAATGAAACTTGGCATGATTTAAGTTCATACTACGGAGTAATATGTAGGATACTTTTTATCCCGAAATTCAGCATGGTTCCTTGGGAGAGGGGATGAAAATTAAAATGTGTAACTACTTAGCTGTAATTCATTAACGCGTGGTCCGATTTCATTCATTCTTTTTTTGTTAGAAAGGAGATACTTTACCGGCTAATATCTGAAAGGCTATTTGGCTATTTTATATATATATATATATATATATATATATATATATATATATAGCTATTTTATTTATATATATAGGGTAAGTCCGGGGTAGATGGCCCTAGTAACTTTAAAACTCTATAGTGAAGGAATTATGATGAATAAAACATTGAATTAATATAAAACGTAAACTTTATTTATTACTCTTATCAAACATTAACGATAAATTACTTTAAAAAACGCAAACAATGTAATTTTAAACTTTAAAAAAAAACTAGGACTGGCCATCTCTCCCAGAGTGTCCGGGGGTGATGGCCATAGTAATCGGGGGGAGATGGCCAATACTCTTCTTGCCTTTCCCTTTGCTCTTGAGATCTTTTAACTCCTTTTTTTCTTATTACCGCAGTAAGAACACATGTCCTCAAACTCGGTGCAGTTTTCATGCACCCAAAACATGCAAATATTGTATTGTATCCAATCTTCAACTAATTGTGTCCTGTAATAATTATCACCACAATCTCAGCAGTTATCTTTCTCTCTATCTTCAGATTCACTTTCAGAGGTATCATTGAAAACGATGGGAATTTCTTCGCAACTGCTATCAGACAACCTACGAATTGCCTTTCGTTTCTTAACAGTTTTTAGGGTTCCGTACCTACCCGAAGGGTAAAAAACGGAGCCCTATTAATGTCACTCGGCTGTCTGTCTGTCTGTCTGTCTGTCTGTCTGTCTGTCCGTCTGTCCGCCGGTCACAGGTCTCTAGCTCGCAGACGAAATGAGTTACAAACCTGAAATTTTGGTATTTAGTGTAAAAAGTTAACCCAAAATCAAATATTGAATTAGAAATTGAATTAAATTATTTTTCAGGGGGGCTCCCATACATGAAAAAAGAGCCGGAAAAAAAAATTTTTTCTTTACCCTAGCTTGTGGGGTATCATTGTTTAGAACTCATTAAGTAGAGTACAAATATATATTTTTTTAATTTTTATCTCAAAAAATAAGGGAATGGGAGGCCATAAAAGTTGTCAGTTTTAGACCATTTTTGTGACGGGGTCTATCTCAAAAACTAAACTAGTTGGGAATATGATATTTCAGTATATTATGTACTATATGCTCTATTTAAACAACAAATACTGAAAACAACGATTTATTAAATAGTTTATAAGCTGTGACCAAAATAAACGAACATTTTTTTGGGTTTTTCTTTCACGGTTTGTTGCGATGTCTAGCTCGGAAATTAAATATTTCTTAGACCCAAAATATTATATTGTTCATAATTATGTACGGAACCCTGAAAGGACTCGCACTGAGCTGATTTTTTTTCTTAGGTTTATAAGTCATAGTATCTGTTTTTATCATTTTTGGTTTTTTTGACTTTTCTTCCCTTTTTTCTTTTTCATTTTCTTTCGATTTTCGTTTTTCAATGTGATCTTCAGATGTCAAAATGATGCTTACTTATTTGGCTCGTTTCCAAACCTCGTTTAGTTTAACAGGCAGTGTAGATACTTCTTCCAGTAATCTAGTCGGTATTGGTTGGTCTACCGTCTGAAGGGATGTACCTACTTGGGCCTGAATCTGAGACTCAAAATTGACTTGTAATTCTTCTCAAATCATCGATAGTCAATGGAAAGCCTCTCGACTGCATGTTTTTATATGCTTGCTCAGTCTTTTTTCGTTGTCTGCACCGAAGGTTGATGATAGTCCTATAGGTCCTATACAATGAACACAAAATAACTTTGCTATAATCCGCTAACAGTGACAAATTTGTAGGCACAACACCACACAAATTCACCACAAATTCAACTCGACGATCGTTTCGCTCCGACAAAAGTCCCATAGGTCCCTTTGTGTAGTTGTTTTGTTTTAACCTTCTTTCTAGTGTTTTTCTTGGAATATCTTCTATAATATAATAAAACTGTAACAGATCCAATTCTGTACATTGAAGATATTTTGGAAATTTTTATTGGAGGGCACTCTATAATCGATACTGAAGCCAAAACTGCAATTTGTTTCATTTTTGTCTGTCTGTCTGTCTTTCTGTCTGTCTGTCTGTCTGTCTGTCTGCCTGTCTGTCTGTCTGTCTGTCTGTATCTTGGCCGCGCATCACGCCGAAACTACTGGATGGATTCGAATGAAACTTGGTACGATTTGAGTTTATACTCCGAGGTAGGACATAGGGTACTTTTTATCCCGAAATTTAGCACAGTTCCCTTGGGAGAGGGGATAAAAGTTAAAATGTGTATTTAGCTGTAATTCATTAACGCGTTGTTCGATTTCACTCATTCTTTTTTTGTTAGAAAGGTAGTACTTTATGTATTGTCCCGTAAATATTTCAAGGTCATAGGTTTTTTAGTTCAGAAATGACAGACATTACAAGCCTCAGTATTGGGTTCAAATAACTTAGGACCCGGATCTTTAAATGTTAGGCTTATTTTAAACTGGTGTGCGTTTAAATTTATGTGTGTCGATCTGTCTATTTATTCCAGCTTATCTCCAAAACGGCTGGATCGATTTTAATGGAACTTTCAATGTTATAAGGAGTAACTTAGGCTACATTTAGTTTAGGTACATAAAAGAATTATGAGATCCGATCCGATCTGATATATAAAAACCTATATCTACGCGGACGAAGTTGCGGGGGTCAGCTAGTGGTAAATAAAAGAGGCCCTATAAACCGTCATCCCTCCTCTGTGTACTTCTGACACAGCATTTTTTAAGTCTTCTTCGCTCCAGGCACCTCTTCCAATAGCCGCCTTCCGTACGTATTGATTAGGCATATATAGAAACATTGAATTTTAAAAATAGATTTAAATTAGGACATTTAATTTTATGGCTATCTCTCCCGTAAATAATTTGGCCATCTTTCCCGATTGTCCGGGTGAGATGGCCACAGTACTTAATAAAAGCAACTTCTCAATTCTGTAGTTAATTTTTAGGTTAGAATGACGAGAAAGTTATTTACTTTACAAAGAAATCACAAAAACGGACAAAACTTTCAAAACTTTTTTGTGACCACTTAATATGTCAACCCCTTAGTTTAAATTAAACGTGTTATTAAAAAACAAAGTCAAATTACTCACCTTTCCATAACTTTTTCGCAAAAAACTCCATGCCGGCTTGTTGCCCGTGCCGAAACGAATCGAACTAAATTATAGTAGGTGCCATCTATTAATAATTACTTCGACTTTTTTCTATTGGCCATCTCTCCCATAAGGCCATCTCCCCCGGAATTCCTATATATATAAAGTCCCATCAAAATCCCGCCTTAATATTATTAAGGCGGGATTTTGATGGGACTTTCACTGGCGGATGTTTACATTTTGATCTTCCTAAACATCTGCCAGTGAACTTTTAACAGTTTTTAGCAAGGTAGCTCAAAGGAGCTTAGGAAAAATAAAATTATTCCCCACGGGATTTTTAAAAACCGATATCCACGCGAACGAAGTCGCGGGTATCCGCTTGTATTCTAATTAGACGTGTGCGCCGATGCTAAAATCTCCGGCGGCGCACGCCGGTCAAAAATCGGCGGCGGCGGCGTATTTTCGGCGTAATTTCGGCGCGGATAATTTTAGTAAAACTGTCTAACTTGTAGAATTATTTTTACTGAAAATCAGATTGATACAATTAAGTAAAACTTTTGCAATAAAAACAACTTGCCGAATAGTCCAGTAACTTTAACGTTTGCAAGTATGGGGTACCTTGCGTTCAGATTTTGGCGATTTTGGCGAACCGTATTAAGGACTAGTTTTTGATAGTACATTTTCAGGACATTTACAATAACTTCCGTTTATGATAAATAAGTAAATGATTATGATATAGGGGCCCACTAAAAAAGGATTATTGGAAATTTTACCCCTAAGAGGGTTAAATAGGGAATGAAAGTTTGTATGAAAATCTATCATTTTTTAAGTTATATCCATGAAAATTGGTATTTGGGCTTGCGATATAAAATAAAATTAAACGTAACTAACGTTAAATAGGGGATGAAAATTTAAATGAGACCCCGTCACGTTTTCACGTCATTTATCAAGTTATATCCATGAAAATTGGTATTTAGATTTTCGGTTAAAAGTAAAGAATTACGTGTTTAAGAAATTTTATAAAAACTACCCCCAAGTTGGTTGAATAGGAGATGGAAGTTTGTATAACATTAAGAATCTACGCGGGCGAAGTCACGAGCATCTCAGTAAGTAATGTTTGTACGAAAACGCCACTATGTCAGTCCGTATAGGAACAGGACCAGACTACGAGGCCAATCCAGTTGCAGCGAGGAGTGCGTCAGGGAGATGTTATCTCCTCGAAGCTATTTACCGCTGCGTTGGGAGAGGTATATAAGCTTCTGGACTGGAAAGGACTACCGATGATATAGTCGTGATGGCAGAGACTCTGGAAGACCTCAGTACAAAGCTCAATGATCTCAGCAGAGTTTCTCAACAGGTGGGCTTAAAAATGAACATGAGTAAGGCGAAGGTCATGTCTAATGCTAATGTTCCGCTCCACCCGGTAATCGTTGAGAACTCGGCACTCGCAATTGTTGACTAGTATATATACCTGGGACACACGGTCCAGCTAGGTAGGTCCAATTTTGAGAAAGAGATCAACTGCCAATCAACAAGAAACTCAGATTCAAAAGTACTTGTAAAAGTTTATTTGAATAAAAAACTTTTCTATTCTATTCTATTCTAATAAGTCTTCTAACCCCTCGTTAGATAAACTACCGAAATGCATGAGTGATCTACAAATCGACAAACATCCCTTGCGAGAGGATTCTTGGAAAGCCAAACTAAATGGATATTTATTTTGGCTTTTACAAGATGATGTTGTCGGTGTAAGTTTTTTAGTTAGGTAAGTTTCTTAGTTAAGTTTTATTATGAATAGGAAGGTGTAACTTCATATCGATCGAATTTTTTTTGTAATTTATTGTATAGAAATATGGAATATGGAATGGTGTAATCGTTAGGTTATTTGGTATAGAAGAGGGTAAATGATGTTGGAAGGTGTTCTAAAACATTTAGAACTCGTGCCGATTTTACGCCGACACGCAGATCGGCGGCGGCGGCGTCGAAAAAATGTCGGCGGCGGCGGCGGGTCGGCGCGGCGCACACGTCTAATTCTAATACGGCCATTCGATAGTAGGATAATTTACGAGATAATTTTTTTTATTATTGTTTTTATCATTTCAGACATATAGCTATTTAGTTTAGTAATTTGATTTCCCTAAACTTTAGGTAGGTACCTACATGAGTTTTCATTTTAACATTTACTGCGGACAGAATATCATGAATATTTCAAATCTCTGTTTTTATCAATTGCCTGTAACATATTATTATTTATTATTATGTGATCCTTTGATAAAATGATTTAATAAATAGTGTCCCCCATTACAAATATGAATAGACGACTTATGCTATTGTGCAACACTGAATGAAGTCACAAGGCATAACGGCGTTCGATCATAGCGTATGAAATCTGGTGCGTCCGATATGCTTATTGATATAATATATGTAAGCCCACTGTTACTTGGAGACAGAGAGCCGGTGTCCATCAGACATCGGCCATTTGTACGACTTCTAAATAACGATGATTCGCGGAATTGTCATATTCTGTTCAAGAATCTAATTATTATAAGTGTGTATGAACTTAAGAAATTAGTTCCTTCGTGGAGCTCTAGACGAAATGCCAAAGTAGATCGGTTTCAATATTTTTGCAGCAATAGATTCATCTAAGTAACGTGTACCTATCTTGTGAATGACACTTATACCTAAATCGATGATGTCACTAAATATATAATTTCAATTAAAAAATGGTATTCATAGCAGTTGGATTTCAATTTTTGCACTCATTCTTAAAATATTTTATGTTTAGATCATTTTGTACTCAGCTTTGGTCTAGTCATGCGTACCTATCTGTCGAGGAATGAATATATTAATTTAATATATGTATAGTAAAATAAACAACATACCTACCTATGTACATTAAACTATTATCTGTTTATTTACCTAATTCACAAACAGTCCGCTGATAACACAAAAATACCTATATTATAATTTTATCAATGAAGATAAATGTAAAATTAAGCCTGCGTTGAAGAAATTATGACTGCCTCTTAATCTATGTGTATTATTTAAAAAAGGAACTCATAAATCAACCGATCAAATTAAGTTCAGCACGCGACAGCGTAGGTTGAATATAATGGTGATACTCATTTGAATGTATATAGAGCTATAGACAGCTAAGAATGCTATTGTCCATGTCAAGAAAGTTTTAAAAACTGTTTATAACACTTAAGGCCTGTTTGAACACCTTCTGATAAGTGTCTGATATCTATCTATATCTATGTACATTTATTATAATAAAATCGTAGAATTGCCGTATCTGTACATTAAAGATTTTTGCAAAAAAATAACTTATCGTAAGTAATGGAACGTAAGAAAGCTATTTTTGAATTTTTTGTCTGTTTGTCTGTTTGTCTGTTTTATCTGTTTGTCTGTTTATCTGTTTGTCTGTATGTTTGTGCGCGCATCACGCAAAAACTACACGGTTGCGGTTTATTTGTTTGAAAGGTGAATCAGTCGAGAGTGTTGTTAGCTATAACTCCTTTAATATGGGTATCAAATGAAAGGGCTTGACTAGTAGAATAGCACTATGCAAATCCAAGATGGCCGCCACCACAAAATGGCGAATGTCGGGGGTTTTTTAAATTTTAAATTTATACTTGTGTTAGAAAGTAGATACTTTAAAGATTACCGGCTAATCTCTAAAAGGCTGAATCGATTTTGATGGGACTTTTACTGGCGGATGTTTACATTTTGATCTACCTAAACATCCGCCAGTGAACTTTTAACAGAACTTTAATCATTTTGTTTTTCCATGCTAAAAAAGCATGGAAAAACAAAATGATTCCTACGGAATTTTTAAAAACCAATATATTATATCCACGCGAACGAAGTCGCGAGTGTCCGCTTGTAATACCTATATCAAAAAGCTGTGATAGCTTTAAGACTTCGGCATCGATTTCAGGGGGCGGGGGGGGGGACTATAGGTTCGATCCCCGGCACGCACCTGTAACTTTTCGGAGTTATGTGCGTTTTAAGCAATTAAATATCACTTGCTTTAACGGTGTGAAGGAAAACATCATAAGGAAACCTGCACGCCTGAATGTTCTCCATAATTATCTCAAAGGCGTGTGAAGTCTACTAGAATCCGCACTTGGCCAGCGTGGAGGACTACGGCCTAAATCCTTCTCATTTGGAGAGGAGACCCATGACCTGTAGTGAGCCGGTTAATAATGATGAAAAATGTAATCAATAAGTAATAACAATAATCCAGCCTCACCGTTGCCTGCGATGACAGCGTTGACGCCTACGGTCACCACGAGAGCCAGCAGCCTACTAGGTACCCTCAATGACGTCATCCAAAGATCCTACTGACGTGTCAGCCCTAGAACCTAATGGTGTACCTACCGTGTAGCACGTGCTGATGGCAAGAGACCAGTGGTTATTAAAAAATGAAAGCCACTGAGCTTATTTGATGTAATATTTTTTATCCATGGAAGGTTTGCTACGAACTGTTATGTTTATGTCACACAGTAAAGCAGCAATTTATATCGAACTAATTCGGTGGCTTTCCTATAATGATGATCACTGAAATAGAATAACCCCGCCGAAGGTATGACGTTCGTTTGGAGAAGAAGTTCGCTCGTTCGATGTCACCTGAGCAGCAGTGTGCTTAGTCTAAAGCGGAGCACTCGAAAACGAACTCGAAAACTATTGATCGATTTCAGAGTAAAATAGACCTAAAATGGCTTGTATTAAGGTTTGAGTTCGCCAATACATTCAGCATTCGAACAATGCTGAATGTATTGGCGAACTCAAACCTTAATACAAGCCATTTTAGGTCTATTTTACTCTGAAATCGATCAATAGTTTTCGAGTTCGTTTTCGAGTGCTCCGCTTTAGACTAAGCACACAGGGCTATTCTGTAAAGCCATTTTCGAATTATAGAGAGTGAATTCGAGATGAGTTTGCTAATTTGTACTCTGTAAAACTCGATAGTACTGAGTGCTTAGTCTAAGATCGGAGCACTCGAAAACGAACTCGAAAACTATTGACCGATTTCAGAGTAAAATAGACCTAAAATGGCTTGTATTAAGGTTTGAGTTCGCCAATACATTCAGCATTCGAACAATGCTGAATGTATTGGCGAACTCAAACCTTAATACAAGCCATTTTAGGTCTATTTTACTCTGAAATCGATCAATAGTTTTCGAGTTCGTTTTCGAGTGCTCCGCATTAGACTAAGCACACAGGGCTATTCTGTAAAGCCATTTTCGAATTATAGAGAGTGAATTCGAGATGAGTTTGCTAATTTGTACTCTGTAAAACTCGATAGTACTGAGTGCTTAGTCTAAGATCGGAGCACTCGAAAACGAACTCGAAAACTATTGACCGATTTCAGAGTAAAATAGACCTAAAATGGCTTGTATTAAGGTTTGAGTTCGCCAATACATTCAGCATTCGAACACAACGAGCGCCCCAAGCAGAAATGTTGTAAAATACATATTCGAGTATTTGAGTTCATTTTGCTCTGAATTCACTTGTGATTCGATCAATAGTTTTCGAGTTCGTTTTCGAGTGCTCCGATCTTAGACTAAGCACACAGGTCTTCTCACTCAAACTCACTTCACTTCGCAAGTGCGTAGCAGATGTTTACAGAATATCAAACCAAGGTGAAGTGAGTTTGCTTTCAAAGCGAGTTATCTCACTTGAGTGAGCTTCGATATCGAGATGGTATTTTAGAGAATAGCCCTACTGATACCCGAGCTGCATTCCACATAAAGGCGACCTCGTCTATGGAACGGCCAAGTGGCACAAATATGAAAAGCCTTGAAGGAAGCTTAATTTTTGTGCTTTGATTACCTATTTTGTACCTAACTTAGTTTTAATTGAGATTTTAGTTTATAATGAATTATAGGTATTTCTAATTGAGATTTAATGTTTGCTTTAATCACAAGGTATTTGTGTACCTAGTTAAATGTTTTTGTCTCTCATATATTTTAATGTACATTTGTAAGGTAGCATTTTATTTATATCAATCATTGTAAGTAATTCCCATACAGTACCTACTGAATGCGTCATACGAACATATAAAATAACAATCAGATATTATAGATGGTTGTATCCGTATCATACAGATGGCACGTCACACTTCATCATGTGAGAAATATGTGTAATGCAATATAACTTAGATAGTTCTAATGTTCGTCAGGAAGGAAATTATTATTGATCAGAAATGTAACTAGGTACTTAAGTATTTATCACTATAAAAAATATAGCGCTAATATAAGTTCCTTGCACAATTCATCATAAGTTATTAGATACAAGCGGACACCCGCGACTTCATTCGCGTGGATATTAGTTTTTAAAAATCCCGTGAGAATCATTTTGTTTTCCTAAGCGCCTTTGAGCTCATACCTTGCTAAAAACTGTTAAAAGTTCACTGGCGGATGTTTGGGTAGATCAAAATGTAAACATCCGCCAGTAAAAGTCCCATCAAAATCGGTCCAGCCTTTCAGAGATAAGCCAGTAATCTTTAAAGTATTTCCTTTCTAACAAAAAAAGAATGAATGAAATCGGACCACCCGTTAACGAATTACAGCTAAGTCCACATTTTGACTTTCATCCCCTCTCCCAAGGGAACCGTGCTGAATTTCGGGATAAAAAGTATCCTATATGTTACTCCATAGTATGAACTTAAATCATGCCGAGTTTCATTTCAATCCATTCAGTAGTTTTGCGCGCACAAACATACAGACAAACAGATAAACAGACAAACAGACAAAATTTTCAAAAATAGCTTTGTTACGTTCTATTACTTATCCCTAACATCCCCCAGTTATTATTTTGCAAAAATCTTCAATGTACAGATACGGCAATTCTACGATTTTATTATATGTATAGATTATTACGTAGGTACTCATTATATTCTTTTATGTATAAGTTAGCTCTTGCCTGCTGTCTCACTTGGTGGTAGCATACATGCAGTCTGAGTTATACATATATATAATATAATAAATATTTAGCTGATGCTCGCGACTTCGCCCACGTGGATTCATACAAATCTCATCCCCTATTTTACCCACTTGGGGGTAGAATTTCCAAAATTCCTGAAATACGTAATTCTTTATTTTTAACTTGCATCATTTAACAAACTTTCATCCCCTATTTAACCCTTTTAGGGATAGAATTTGCAGTAATCCTTTCTTAGTGTGCGCCTACGTCATAAAAGGAAGCTATACTGTGAAAATTTCAAGTTTCTAGCTTCAGTGGTTTAGGCTGTGCGTTGATGATCAGTCAGTCAGTCAGTTAGTCAGGACAAGCTTATTTATATTATTATAGATAGATAGAAGATAGATAGATTATTAACTTGCGATGTCTAGTTCGAAAATTAAATATTTTTCTTAAACCCAAAATATTATATTGTTCATAATTATGTACGGAACCCTAAAAGAGCGAGGCCCTCGCACTTGGCCGATTTTTTGTTTTTTAGTTTTTTAAAAGTAACATGAAAGAATATGAAAATAGTGCCACAGCCTCTACCTACCGTCGTACACGATGAACACCGCAAAGTAAGTATTATATCATCGGAGAGATTTCACTCGTTGTTAAACAAAATTACATTACGTAAATGGGCATACACATGTTCACTAGGTACATATACACATTTTTTACTTCCTCAATACTCTATCAAATTTTTCTTACCGCTAAGTGCTGAATGGACACGGGCCATAACATCGAGTTCCTCAATTTAATACTTATAAGGAGCGAAAGTGTGTGACTTTTTTTAGGTAAACAGCATTAACAAAACGCAATTGATTAGTTTATTTTTATAGTGGATTGATTTATTTTTAAATCAAAGGAAGCTTTGATTGTTCTAATTTTCGAAGCTTTATCTAATAGTAGGAAAACGAACAGAAACTCTTCCCAATTAAATAAAATTAAAATTAAACTCAGCATCAATCTAATATGAAAAGTTAATAACCCTCTGATAAAAAAATAAGAAAGTGAATGTTTTATATTTAGGCAAGTAAGAAACGCAATATCCAGGGCGCGAAAACCTGAATGGCATAAGTCAATATTTTCCAGGTCTCTGCTCACTCAAATGAAAAAAATGGTTTCAAAAAGAAAACCTAGACCAAACAACCCTTTGTGATCGCAGATTACCAGCGCGAGCCAATTTTAGTTCAACTTATAGGTACCTACTTTATGTTATTTAGGTAACAGGAGTAAGTACCAACAGAGTTTGTCAGACACTGAATATTTTGTAAAGAAGGGAAACCTATCAGAATAAGCATCAACAGATCCAGCTATCAAATTGGCTACGCAAGGCGCTAGATTGCGCCGCAACATATAATTACATTTACAAGTAACATTTTATCGCGTCTGCCATCGAATTAACGCGTCGGTCAGTGTCTATTCGCCAGGTCTGGCTGGTGCATACACATAACGACCGTGTCAAGAGGTCATCAACTGGCTCCCAATCGCTATGACATCAGCTTCACTACTTGCGATTACAAAATGCTTACACTCGCTCGCGTAACTCGACAACTGAGATAGGTTTTACCGTAATAGTTGTAGTTTAGACACTATAATTAATAGCGTGGATGGCATCGCTGTGGGTAGCCCATACCGCCACAGGTAAACAGAATTGTGTCTTATGTATTGTATAGTACCTTTATCTACACCCATGCTTTAAATCCTCTATTAAAGATTCTGAAACAGTTAGCTTATTGCCAACATTAAAACACCCAATGTCCTAATAACCATTACATCATCCAAACGGATGATGTTATTTTGTACTAAATTTCATAACAACACTCCTTTGTTTTTTTTTTTTTTCAATCCCTTCATGCGCAAAGAGTTTCAATATACAGCCACATTCATTGCTTGATGCGCGGTATCTGTATGAATTTCAAAAAAGAACATTTTCGTTTACACGCGTTCTGACTACGTCGCGCGCCGTAAAAAAATTAAGTTATTCGAATCCCCGCCATTTTTCTTCGATATTTTTATTGTTACAAAAAATGAGCGATTCAAGTTTTAATAGCACACCGCCAGATATTTTAAACGCTGCAAAAGACATTTACAATAAATTACTACCGGAAAAATCAAGAACGCGTTATGAAAAAACGTATCAAGATTTTATGAATTGGAAACTATCAAAGGGTTCATCATCATTTTCTGAAGAAGTACTTTTAGTTTATTTTCAAGCTTTATCAGAGTTTAAATCTTCATCCCTATGGAACTTCTACTCAATGCTCAAAAGTACACTGAGTATTAATCACAACGTGGATATCTCAAAATATTCAAAATTAATTACCTTGTTGAAACGTAAAGGAGAAGGCTATACAGGGAAGAAATCGAAAACGTTTTCACCTGATGAAATAAATAGGTTTTTAAGCCAAGCGCCTGATCAACTATATCTAGCGATAAAGGTACGTTAGTTACTTACTTCATTATAATGTTATTTTTCTTGTGATATGATGAATAAATTACAATATTATTCTTTCAGACTGCGCTAATATTCGGAACCATGGGCGCATGCCATACAAAATGTAAATTACTACTAAAATAAATAATTCTTTCATTAATTCTTAGTTTATTTGTATATTAGTAATGGATGATATTAGGTTACTACTAGGACTGGCTGTTTTAATGTTAGCAGTAAGCTAACTGTTTCAGAATCTTATAGAGGATTCATATTATGGGTGTAGATAAAGTCTTGTATGCAACTGTTGATAATTAGGTATTAAAACACTCATGTGATACTATTATCACACTCAGCTTCGCTTCGTGTGATAAACCCACATTCGTGTTTTAATACCCCTTATTACACAACAGTTGCATAAATAACTATATTTACATATAGTAAGGTACTGTAATACCTACATTTAATGCAACTTTGCTAAAAGCTGTGATAGCCTAGTGGTTAGGACGACAGACTTCTAATCGGAGGTCGTGGGTTCGATCCCGGGCACGCACCTCTAACTTTTCGGAGTTATGTGCGTTTTAAGTATTTAAATATCACTTGCTTTAACGGTGAAGTAAAACATCGTGAGGAAACCTGCATACCTGAGAGTTCTCCATAACGTTCTCAAAGGTGTGTGAAGTCTGCCAATCCGCTTGGCCAGCGTGGTAGACTATGGCCAAAACCCTTCTCACTCTGAGAGGAGACCCGTGCTCTGTAGTGAGCCGGTAATGGGTTGATCATGATGATGATGATGAATGCAACTTTATTGAGAGAATATTTATAGTATTAAAGGTTGGTAATAATTACTTACGTATATTGTACGAATCACGAAATTTACAAGTGAGAATCACGGACACTTTTGACCACCGACACCGATCTAGGAGATATTACGATATACGTATTTATCGAATAGACAGCTAATATTATTGTTATTGCCTTTTTCTACACAGCCGTTTTTATTGAAAATTTCAAATTGTGCTCACGAAATTAACATACGATTATGTTACAGACGTTACCAAAATTGCAATTTCAATAAACTGTTGCATGTCTGTGTACTGTGTAGGTACGTATAAGTAAGTAGGTGTTATATCAACGATAATAGACAAGCCTTCCTTAATAATCTCTTATTATGGAAACACCTATTATATTTACTACTAGTAGCGCCTGCCAGTCTCAACTGAAAGTGCACCTGCCCTTGGACATGCACGTAAGACCAGTTTTATGCTCGTGTATTTTGTATTTATGATGTTACTTGTCAAGGGATGAGTCAATAATTGATCGTATGATCTTTTTTTATTCATCGACAAGTTGATCGGTTTCTACGGTGCATCGTACCGGAACACGAAACCGCTTAGCGGCACGGTTTTGACGTTAAGGTGGTAACTAGCTACAGCTGAAGCCTCCCGCCACATCAGACCAAAGACAAATAAGATATTATAAATTCATAATTTCCTGCCCGGAATCGAACCCGGTCTCATCCACTAATTATAAGACCACAGCGCTCACAACTTCGCCGAGGAGATCGTCCAAGGTCGTCGTGATTCGCAGTTTCATGCTATAGGCTACTTTGGGGCAAAACCGTTACCACCATACCGGCGAAGACGTACAACGCCAAGCGATTTAGCGTTCCGGTACGATGCTGAGTAGAAACCGGTTTTAGGGGTATGGGGTTAAACAAGTTCAATACCCGTTACAACTTGGCCTGCTTCCATCTAAGACTAGTCTTCCCATCAAGTGAGATCGCAATCTATCTTCTATCTATAATATAATAAAACTGTAACAGATCCAATTCTGTACATTGAAGATATTTTGAAAATTTTTATTGTAGGGCACTCTATAATCGATACTGAAGCCAAAACTGCAATTTTTTTCATTTTTGTCTGTCTGTCTGTCTGTCTGTCTGTCTGTCTGTCTGTCTGTATCTTGGCCGCGCATCACGCCGAAACTACTGAACGGATTCGAATGAAACTTGGTACGATTTGAGTTTATACTCCGAGGTAGGACATAAGATACTTTTTATCCCGAAATTCAGCACGGTTCCCTTGGGAGAGGGGAAGAAAGTTAAAACGTGTATTTAGCTCTAATTCAATAACGGGTACTTCGATTTAACTCATTCTTTTTTTGTTAGAAAGGTAGTACTTTAAGTATTGTCCCGTAAATATTTCAAGGTCATAGGTTTTTTAGTTCAGAAATGACAGACATGTATTTGGTTCAAATAACTTGGGACCCGGATCTTTGAACGTACGGCTTATTTAAAACTGGTGTGCGTTTAAATTTATGTTTGTCGATCTGTCTATAATATGTTCCAGCTAATTACCGAAACGGCTGGATCAATTTTGATGGAACTTTCAATGGCAGATAGGTGATGTTATAAGGAGTAACTTAGGCTACATTTAGTTTAGGTACAGAAAAGGATTATGGGATCCAATCCGATCCTATATAAAAACCTATATCCACGCGGACGAAGTCGCGGTGGTCGGCTAGTAGTCAATAAAAATCTTATTTTTTGTTTATGGAATTTTTCCAGGCACCTAAAAAAATAAAATCAAATACTTATTGTCTCTAGTTTCAAAAGTACCGATTTTTGTCTCGTCTTTGCCTATGTTTTTATGCGAAATAAATGTGATGTCTAAAAATTAACGTCGACCATTAATATTAATGTGAGACGAACAGTGTTTAAAAAGCCTTAAGGCATTTTAGTAACAAGCATCATAATCATAGAACTTAAAAAGTAATCAATCCATTCTCTTTGGCAACGTTTACAAATTGTGTTTTCAATGACTTGTAAAATCTAGAGGCTCTTGCGGCTCGCCCAACACAAATTGTGAAACGTTTTTTAACGATGCCCGAGTAAGCATAACATGCGTTTACTGTAGGCAACTATTAGGTATACTATATACAAATAAATAAAATTGCGATTAACTGGTGATTTCGAACTAATTGCTTCATAATAAGCTCACATAGCTTAATTTTTACCTATGATTTATGACACAACTCATTACGAGATGTGTTGATTTCTATAGTCGTTGTACACTACTTCTTGAACTAATATAATTTGCCATTATTTTGTGGACAATACATAGACGGGTTCTAGTGGACCGATTTTCGATTAAAAGTTGAAACAGTTTTTATCTACTCGAAAGTCTGATTAAGTAGGTACCTACGAATAAGTGCAAAATGTTTCAATCTGTCTAGTGGTTTAGTAAAATAAATAAACAAAACTACCTATTTCAATAAAATAATAAGCCTCAATAGCGCATCTGTCGTCGGGCGCGGATCAGAAACCGTAAGGTCGACGGTTCAAATCCTACCTATCTACTATATTGTCGTACCCACTCCTAGCACAAGTTTTCACTTAATTGGAGGGGAAAGGAGAATATTAGTCATGTTCATCATGGCTTTAAAAAAATTATAACTATATAAGAAAAAGATAGAATGGGCTAAAAAGTGGGTAACCTTTAAAATAATAATAAACTTTGAATCATCGAACTATTACGCTTAGAATGGAAGTTTCTAACAAATTTCCGCTCGAAACGTAAGCTATAAACCAACCCATGTGTGCCCTGTAATTACATTTGCCGACACGCACATAAGCGCATGAGTACCTTGAGCACTGTCGCGACGATAGACGTATCGAGGCTGTTAAGGCCCGTTAAAAACGGCTTATCGCCGCGTCGACGACTGCCTTTCTTTACCTATTTATTCTAAGGGGTAACCTTTAAAATAATAATAAACTTTGAATCGATTGGTATTGGGCTGGTTAGAAATTAAGTACATAAACAAAACTTGAAGAAAAATAAACGAATTTTAACTCACAACTATTAAGTATTTTTACGTTACATATAACCTTACAAGTCCGTCAGGAAGCATTCAGCATAATATCAGTTACGCTTATTATTTTCTACAAGCCGATACACACAACTTCGTTCGCGTGAATATTGGTGTTTAAAAATCTCATTTTGTTTTTCCTAAGCTCTTTTGCTAAAAACTGTCCATACCTTACTAAAAATTGTTAAAAGTTCACTGGCGGATATGTTTAGGTAGATCAAAATGTAAACATCCGCCCGTAAAAGTCTCATCAAAATCGATTTAGCCTTTGAGAGATTAGCCAGTGATTTTTAAAGTATCTCCTTTCTAACAAAAAAATAATGAATGAAATCAGACCACGCGTTAGGGACCTTTCAGACAGACCGGCGCGGAGAGCAGAGCAAATTTTAATCGCATTTAAAATAGAATCTTAAGACATTGAAATAGGCTTTATTTTTACATGTTAACTCTTTTATGATAAGAGGATGCTCGAGCATGCTCCCAATACGCTCTGTGTGAAATATATGAGAGCAGCCGGTCGGCTAATCGTCGAGCCGGTCGGCTGCTCCATGCCCGTGCCCTTTCGCGCTCGAGCATCCGACCGGCTCCGTTCGCGTGCTCTTTCATGCTCGCACAGCCGACCGTAGGCCGAATATGCTCTGCCGTCCGGCCCAAGAGCGTACGCTCGGCTCCGAGCGCATCCGCGTGTCCGTTCACACAGACCGGCGCGGAGAGCAGAGCAAATTTGAACGGCCGGTCTGTGTGAAAAAAAAAAATGCTCTCCGACGCTCTCCGCGCCGGTCTGTCTGAAAGGTCCCTTACACTAGCGGCACGCTATGATGGCCGGTTTGACACATTACAATAGTGATGTGGAATGTCAATTTATTCTCGAACAAAAAACAATTAAGTTTTGTTTTTGTACCTGATTAAATAGGTTTAATAAAACAAAAATGTATATGTTTATTTAATTTATTTGAACGAACTGAATATTTGAACGAAAATGAATATACATACTTTATATGCACACAAGAAACATGAATACAAAAGATACCAAAAAAGGTGCCACAAAAGGCCATAATTAATCAGATTCGTCCATACTACTATTTTCACTGTCGTCACTGCTATCATCACATACATTAATAATTATATGTTCGTTTTCTATAATATTATCTATTTTCACATCTCTTTCATAATCTTCCCTTATTAATTTAACAGTTCTATTCACAACCTTTTCCCAGTCTCCTTTAGTCACATGTTCACAAGCTTCTTCTAATAATTTTAGCATTTTTTTTTGTGGTAAATGGGGGTTCTGTATTGTGTCTTGCAGCATATCCCTTAATTTGAGCCCACACCAACTCAATCGCATTATACTCACAATGGTAAGGCGGTAACCGTATAACTCTGTGCCCATGTTCTAATGCTATTTCGTCAATGACGTATCGGATCTTGGTTGGTTTGTTTTCTTTTAAAAGACGTACTAATTCCGCTTTTAACATATTCATGTTTGCATCTACGCCATTTTTACGAAGCCATGCGACGATATCAGCTTTCTTTTGGGATTGGGCAGGTGGCTTGTCAATTTGCATCGAGTGGTATGGGGCGTTGTCCATAATTATAATAGATGGTTCAGGGAGGCTACACAACATTAAGGTAAACCATTCAGTAAACTTTTCTCCATTCATGTCTTCATGATAGTCTCCAGTGGTTTTTGACGCAAAAGCCATGAGAGAACCTTCGACAAACCCGTTGATGGTTCCGGCGTGACAAATTATAAGTCGCGATCCTTTTCCTACAGGAACTTTGGAAGTAGATGCTGCTGTGTCATCGTTCCAAGAACGGCCTACAGTATGGTTAGCATTAAGCCATGTTTCATCCAAGAACACAACATTTTGCCAATTTTTGATTTCTTTCACTTGCCGTAAAAAAGTATACCTTGCCATCGCTATATCAAATCTTTCCATCAATATTTTGCGTTTGTTACATTTTTTGTATCGAAATCCAATGGTCTTCAAAATCTTCGTTAAAGAACTTTCCCCACCGAAGAATAATCCAGCTTCCTTCAGTGAATGCACCAACTTTTTTCTTGTTGGATACTCCTTCTGTAAATAGTAGCCGTAAACATGTCTTCGGATAGCATCGGCATCAAAGCTATCGATGCCTACGACTGGTTTTGCTCGTTTTCTCTTTTTTGGTGTGTGAAGTTTATTTTCTTCTGTGCCAGTCTCGCCATATTTTTTTTTAGTTATCCGTCTAACAGTTCGTTGTCCAATATTAAGCGCATCAGCTACGCGTTCAACCACTGACGTTATAGGTAAAATTGGCCCTCCATTTTGAGCTTCACGATCGAAATAGTTACGAAGGCGTATTACGAACTCACGTGTCTGACTATTTAGAACTGTGTGCTTAGTCTAAAGCGGAGCACTCGAAAACGAACTCGAAAACTATTGATCGATTTCAGAGTAAAATAGACCTAAAATGGCTTGTATTAAGGTTTGAGTTCGCCAATACATTCAGCATTCGAACAATGCTGAATGTATTGGCGAACTCAAACCTTAATACAAGCCATTTTAGGTCTATTTTACTCTGAAATCGATCAATAGTTTTCGAGTTCGTTTTCGAGTGCTCCGCTTTAGACTAAGCACACAGTTCTCTGCGTACGTTCGGTCATATCGACGAAATCCACAACAAAGGGCTTGAACAGAGTCCAAATTAACGAGCAAGGGTCAACAGTAATGCAGTATCAATATTTGAAATCCAAAGCCAGGTCAAAACTATATCACAATCGCATTGCACTGACAGTTTATACTTTTCGAAGCAACGTCAATTCGAAACTGCTTTGTTTTGCATTGAGCATTGACGCGAGTTTGCCGGAGGTAGTAGTTGTGCTAGCCAGCGATCCTATGTGACGATCGTATTAGATTCCATTTTTAAAAATTTATTGATATTTTTTTGCGATTTCAGAGGTTTGTCCACATAGTGAAAATTGTTCATATTCACAAGTACATTCACCCCTTAAATGGTGCAAACTGATTTTTCTACACTTGTATACATTTAAGAAATCAATTTAATAAATAAATTTTGAGTCCTAAACCTAAAACTACATTCGATAAAATTTATGAATCTCTGCACATCACTATCGTCAATAAAGTAATACAATTATTTCCTTCAAAGTCGTTATCAATTAATACGGAACTTCATGAGCGGACAAACGTCAAACCGGCCATCATAGCGTGCCGCTAGAGTAATGAATTACAGCTAAGTAGGTACACATTTTGAATTTCATCCCCTCTCTCGAGGGAACCAACCGTGCCGAATTTCGGGATAAAAAGTACCCTGTATGTTACTCCGTAGTCCGTAGTATGAACTTAAATCATGCCAAGTTTCATTTCAATCCATTCAGTAGTTTTTGCGTGATGCGCGCACAAACAAACAGACAAACAGACAAAATTTTCAAAAATAGCTTTTTTACGTTATATTACTTATTCGTGACATCCCCCGTTATTATTTTGCAAAAATCTTTAATGTAGAGATACGGCAAATCTACGATTGTATTATAGTATGTAGGTATATAGATTTTTCCTTTTTGTTATTTATTTATACATACGTTTACTAGGTAGTTTCCTACTTAGTGAGATGCCGAGAGATTCCGGTGTTGTTGCATTACTTCTGCGGCGTCCAACACATCTTTGTTATGCCACACAGTGCGCTGCGGCACCACGTAACGTTTTCCGGCGTTACTTCTGCGACACTGCGATGCGTTGCGGGCTGCGGCGTGCTAGGTACATAGAAAAAATAGTGCAATGTCATACCAGCAGTGTAGCGGACAATCCGATAGATTCACTGATTCGTTGCGAGGCCGCAACATAATACATTCATTAGTAGGTAGACAGGTAGGTATACTGAATTTTAAAAATGTGCAAAACTTAATGACTCAAATGAATTTAATGACTCAATGATAAATAAAGGACAGACAACTTTTTTTGTTTCAAACTTAATGCATGATTACGTAGCTATCTATTTATAAATAAAAATATGCATATTATTCAGACTGAGCTATTAATTTCTTATATTTCGAATTATATCTAAGCGAAATTGTAAGTTAAATAAGTCGCATAAATCTTAAATTTTTAGATGATTTCTTGATTTGATAGTATAAGGAATACCGTGTATATCGTATGTATCACATACCTATGTACATATGTACCTATGTACATTGTACATATGTACGCACTCAAAATGAGACTCACCTCGAACCTGCAGGGCTATTCTGTAAAGCCATTTTCGAATTATAGAGAGTGAATTCGAGATGAGTTTGCTAATTTGTACTCTGTAAAACTCGATAGTACAGGTCTTCTCACTCAAACTCACTTCACTTCGCAAGTGCGTAGCAGATGTTTACAGAATATCAAACCAAGGTGAAGTGAGTTTGCTTTCGAAGCGAGTTATTTCACTTGAGTGAGCTTCGATATCGAGATGGTATTTTAGAGAATAGCCCTACAGCCGCCCGCGAATGATGCCGGCGGCTTCCTTGCAACGCAATAAAGCCGACGGCGCGGTCTAGCTAACCGGAGAACGTCCTTCCAATCAACAACACAACAAAGGACAAAGAATAAGTAACTTTTTGTTCCGGAAAATCAAAGAGTTTCCACGAAAATGTGTATAGATCGACCAGAATCTCATGAAAAATAGGGAAATTAAATTTTGTAGTAAGCAACACTAGGTTAACTTGGCTGCCCTAGTGATAAACAAAGTAATTACATTCAGAACACCTTACCTGGGATCGTTTCACGAAACG